>OX632361.1:14446354-14506354 GCA_951751655.1 Ophion costatus | reverse complement strand
TCGAAATTGGCGTGGGGATTACTCGAAAACTATCAAGCCAATTGAGTTGATACATAGTAGAAATATTGATAATTCTGCTACCTTCTACTTGACGATAGCTGTTTTTGAAAAATTCGACAAAACTAGTTTTTCAATCCGGATTTTACAGCAATTTTACGTGAAATGTTGATTTTTTTTGTAAATGCGTGTGATTCCCTTAAATTTACATTTTCTTCATTTTAATTACTGTCAAATAGAAACTATACGAGTTCTAACTAAAAGAATGTTTAAAAAAAGTTGCTACTCAAAGTCTACGGAACGCTGTAGGGGAGAGACGGGCCACAAGTAGCAGAGGTAAGAAGTAACAAGCGAGGTGCCGCCTAACTATAAGCATAATAGCTACGTATTGACAGTATTCCAAATCTTTGAGTCGTCAAAGATTTGGATTATTGTTGATACGTAGCAACCATGTTGATAGTTTGACGGAAACTCGCTTATTACTACTTACCCCACTGTTACTTGTAGCCCCTATCTCTCCCATGAAAGAATTAAGCCAGGGCTTTGACTAGGCCACGATTATTTTTCCCTTACTCTGCAAGGGTCCTAACATGGCACCCGCTCAAGTCCCTTGGAGGCCGGTCACACTTTGTCGACGAGGGCCTAAAGAGGCTTATGAATCAGGGCCCGACTGGCTGCCTCAACAGAACCCGATTGAAGCCATGAAGCAACGCTATTACTGCCCTATAATTATCAGTTTTATTAGTGGATACATATCAAGCGAGATTGGTCAGAAGTATCTCCAAAATGGAGAAATGATTGTAAACATTTTTGTTTTTAATCATTTCCACATTTATTGGTACGAGGGCGCCAGATAACGTTGTGCTTTTGCGTAATGGATACGTCGCGGAGATTTACAAAATTTTGGGATGTACCGAGTCTGAAGAATGTTTGTATTTACATTGAAGCAAAAGTGTGGAAAAAAACAAATGTATTCATGTACCCAACAAAGTCATCTACAGTTTACGAATGGCGAATTATCTCAAATAATTCGGTGGATGTTGTTTATCCTGTCACGAGCATTGAACGGAAATTAGTTCAATTAAAAATGTCGGAGCAGCCAAACGGTGCTGTATGTACATATGTGCTGTCATTCCTGCACGCATGAATTATTTATAAAAAAAAACTATTTTCGTATTGCGAAATTTATTTTCCAAACATTCTGAATGTTTATAGAATACAAATTATTTATAATAAAATTCCACGTGTATGTTTATTCTAAGTGACCTAACCTAGTGTTTTATCGATACCTTAAACTGTAAATATAGCACACCAATGGAAGTAAGTCTGAAAACTAGAAATTCTTAAAAATAACTTTGTAAATATATTGTATGCCCTGTAACAACCACTGCCCCGATGAATCCCGTCTGGGCCCAAAATCATTTTCCTCGCTACGACCTTTTTTGATTGTGTTGTGGAAAGCCCTAGTGGGAATCCATATTCAAACCCTCATGGGCCCTGAATTTTTTATGGCTGCCCTCCTAATTTCTTTCACGGGCCCCAACTGGACGCCGAATCGCAATTCCCGCGGCGACTTTGCTGTGACATTCTGCCAAAGGTTTGCCGTTTTGATGATAAATCAAATTTAAAAAATCGTTTCGAATACTTAAATATATATATTTTTTAGATTTATTGTAGATTCCATCGTACGGGGTCTTCCCCCTTATTACATTCCCCACCAGATTCCACTACTCATCCCCACCTTGCAGCCGCAGCCGACTTCTCCCTCTCTATCGCATTCACCATCAGATTTCTGCCATGGGCGTAGGGAAACTGCGAAAAACCTATAGAGCCGGTCCCAGTTTCGGAGCTAGTCGCGTTTCGGCGAGAAATAAATCACGGGCTGCAGTCATACACACACGACACACACACGTACCAGTCCGTGTCCGGACATCCGTGTAGAACTGGAGCTACGTCGACCTCGTACTTATTTTTCTCCGAGACTACAAGACTGGGATTCGAGCCCGCGACCTCCCGATGTGCTGGTTCAGCGGCAAGCATGCTAACCACTAGTCCAGCACACTGGTTATATGCTTGAAAATATTATTAAAGTACACCTACAGTTTGATAAAATATAGAATAATTACTTCTCACTTTAAAAAATCTCTCCAAATTGCTTCATTTCTTCCCATCTAAATTGTATATCCCGCCTTAAGTGGGCAACTCGTAGAGGACGGTCGAACGAAGAGTTGCGGGGTAAAAATGAGTTGTTTTAGACTTAGGATATGTTTCATTACTACTTTTGGCTGTTACATAGTATTTTTTTATCAATCTTTGAAAAAAAAATGTCGAAGGCGGGACATGTAGCGCCGGCGGGATTAATCTGAAAAGAATCAACAAAGATTGTCCTTTCATTAATATGCATGCGCAGAACATGAACGAAGAATAAGTCAGAAATGTTGATAATCGATGAAATAGTACGGTTTGAAATAAAAAGATTGTATTTTCCGGAAAAATTTCTACATCTTGCTATAAAGAAATACTTTCCTTCTAAATCCTTAAGAACATTCAGGATCACGTTTTATAAAATAAGGTTAGAAAGATTTATACCAAATTTCATCGGAATCGGTGAATTCGTTTTTAAGCTATACGTCAGACCAGTTTTAAAAATGCAGTTTAGAAGACCGTGCCATTTTTAAAGATTAATGACAAAAAAACTATACCATGTAACGGCGAAAAGTAGCAATTAAATATACTTTAAGTCTCAAAAATGGTAAAGAAATTTTTCCTTTAACAAAAAGTCATGAAAATCAGCACAATTATTCCTCACATAAAGGTCTCCCCCCTATCTAGTGTGAACACCCATTTTCAAGGTGATTTTTTGGGACTTCAAATTAGAGAAACGGTTAAATCTACAGTGTTAGAATGCCACAGTTATTATATATTTATGTATTTTTGAAGTAACAATTTTTCAAAGCATTCAATTCGACATTGTAAATGATATTTTTTATCGACGGGCGTTGTGATTGCGGCCGTCCTTGTCGTCTGAAATAAACGACTGTTATTAAATTGTATTCTTTACGAATGTGGTTATCGCTTGGCTCTTTATCTTTTGTATGCTAATTCAATAATTGGATGATTAAATGAACACTGAGATAAATGTGTGGTAACTTCGACCATATTTTATATTACCCTGAGGGGACAACAATATTTTACAGTCATGGTTACTGCCTAAAATATAATACTGTTAACGATATTTTAGCGGTTGTGTTAACTATGCTTATATGTTAACCGCAACCAACAATCTTACAAGCATACGTTGATCGTTCAATGCTATATAAAATAGTACGATTTCATAAAATGGATATTTCCTTACACTATCAAAAAATAGTGATTATTACCATATTCAATGATATGTCTACTAAATGTGTATAATATTTCATAAACTCAAAAACTAGCAATTCAGAATATTAATTGAGAGACCTGTATGATTGTTTATCATCATTTGTTATTTCCTGACCTCCTGAAACGATTTCTATCGAAGAAAATATTTCGCCTGAACATGGATTCGAACCTACGACCTACCTATCTATAACTACGCACGCTGCCACTATGCTATCGAGTACTTTATTATGTTATTTTAATCGTAGATTTGGCATGAATATAAAAGTAGTCCCAGCTGCAATTCCGACTAGCTGTTATCTCCGTCTTTTTGATGATATACACTGCCGGCCAAAAGTATGGCTACACCTAGAAAAATTTTGCGCCGCACTAAAAGTTTGATATTTCTGTGAAAAAAAAAGATATCCGGATTTTCAAGGCGGCATTTTAAAAGGGGGGCGTAACATCGTATTGAATCGAGCAGAATTTGTTCAAATTTTTTTTTCAAAATTTTTTGCTCTATCCTTAAATGAAAAAAAAATTTTTTTTTCAATTTTTTTTTCTCAATTTTTAGCCGCACAAAGCTTCCACCTCTTACCTCTTACCTCATCTAAACACAAGGAGCGGAAATAAAGCTTCTTGTCTTTGTTTACATTTTACCTTTGTGGAGCGTAAAAAAGATTCTATTTCTCGCTAGTTGATATTCTATTTCTCTAGTGTTCTTTTTCTCGCTCTCTTTTTCGCTCGTCGTTTTTGTTTACATTTTTGAATCTTTGGAATAATGTGACGAGTGTCGCGCTGAGAAACCCAGTTAGTCGTGCGAAAACTTGGAACGCGAACACGTGTGCTCTACAATCGACAAGTTTTTACGCAAATTTTTTGTTCTTAACGGATCAAAATGGCACGGAAAAAAGAAATTCCACTGTATAAAAGAGGGGCTATTGTCGCGTTGCGCGATAAGGGATTGTCGTACAGAGAAATTGCCAGACAAACTCGCGTGTCTTTGAAAGGAGTGCAGACGACCATCGGGAGATTTAAGAAGGCCGAGACGTATTTCGATCTCAATCGTCCGAGTCGACCGAAAGTGACAACGTCCTCAGACGATCAAAATATCGTCATTACCAGCAAAAAATGTGGATGTTTTGTGCGGCTAAAAATTGAGAAAAAAAATTGAATTTTTTTTTTTAATTCAGGATTAGAGCAAAAAAATTTTGAAAAAAAAATTTTTAATAAAAATTTTGAAAAAATTCTGCTCGATTGAATACGATGTTACGCAACTTTTTTTCTTTTTGGCAATTTTCTCTAAACCTCAAAGTTTCTCATTTTAGCAGCATCTTTTCAAAATTGTCTTTTCGAGAAAAAATGCGATAACTCGGTGAAAAAAAATCGTACGAAACTTTCTAAAAAAGGTAACTATAGCTATTGCTCTATCTTTTAAGGTTCTTTGAAAAAAAGATGCCAAAAAAATGTCCTCAAGACGTGCGGCCGATTTTAAACAGCCAAAAAGAAGCCTAAAAACGGCCATTTTTAAAATGGCGCCCCGGGTCTAAAAAAAATCAAACATTTTTTTTCCAAAACGCAAAATGAAACTTCATTTGTCCCTTTAAAAATGCCGCCTTGGAAATCCGGATTTTTTTTTTTTTCACAGAGATATCAAACTTTTAGTGCAGCGCGAAATTTTTCTAGGTGTATCCATACTTTTAGCCGGCAGTGTATGTCACTGCTTAAATGGATTTTTGACGCAACGCAATAGTGTTCAAAATAACGAATTTTAAAAACTGACAAATGAATGCGCTAATATATCTATATCGATCATAGTGTGCTTTCGCTGTCTCTACTACTAACAAGTTCCACAAATGATTTACGTCTTCACTATAAGATTACCATGATTTTGTTCGTATAGTCACTTTTCGTAAGATCTTGTACCAATTCATACTCAACAACTGTTAATGTTAACCATATAAATAGAACAAACTTGCACTGAGAAAAATGTCCATAGTATTTATAAAAAACGCCCATGGTAAAAGTGGGCATTGTTAAATTCCCTATAGTTTATTGCCACCGCAATCATAATATGGTCAACACAACTATAAGCGTCTATCTAATCATGCCGTTTTGGAATGTGTTTGATTATCTAGTATTCCCGAAATGAGTAGTAACTACTGTGAAAGGCTTTATAATATCGATATAGTTCATTCAGTTAATATTTTTACAATAGTTAGTAGTTATTTCGGTGATAATAGATAGTCGAGCACGCCACCAAAGTTGCATGTTTAGATATATATTTCGCTTATATTCGTGTTAACCATATTATGATTACGGTGCCAATTAACTACACGGGACCTTACTATCTCCTCTTTTGCTGTGGGCGTCTTTCATAAATACCATCCCGGGAAAAAAGTTCATATCTGAATATATCTGAATGTATCTGAATCATATCTGTAGAATCAGATATGATCAAACAAGAAAATTGGCAATGTATGCTTATATCTGAGCATGTATGATCATCCCGAGAAAAAATTATCAGATCAGATCACATCTGATAATATCTGGATTATATATGATCCAGATATGATTGATCACGTCTGGATCTGGTCTAATCATGCAAGAAAAATGGCCATATTAGAGCATGCATGATTAGATTTGACGATATCAGAGCATGTATGATTAGATTTGACGATATCAGACCATATGATGTCAGACCTGACAATATCAAATCTGTCTGCCCGAGAAAAAATTATCAGATCAGATCACACCTGATTATATCTGGATTATATATGATCCAGATATGATTGATCATATCTGGATCTTGTCTAACGATGCAAGAAAAATGGCAATATCAGAGCATATATGATTAGATTTGACGATGTCAGACCATATGAAGTCAGACCTGACAATATCAAATCTGCCTATAATATGCAAAATTGATCGGTTTCGAAGGGTAATTGGTCATATCAGAACAGATATACCCATATCAGGGTGAACATGCTTATGTTAATAGCAGATACGAGTATATGTGGTATGTCATATGTCTATGTCCTTGCCGTACACATACGACATTTAACCTCGTCATACATATGATATTATCCTATTTGCGAACCGATGATATTTTATAAGTGATGTACAGTGTTATACACGGATCAAATGGGAGTTCTCAAATTGGCCAATAACGTGTGACTATGTGTGCGTATGCGCGCATCTGTGTATGTATTAATAAGACACACAATCATAATAACACTTTTATATATAGATATGCATTGATTTATATTTGATTAGATCTGATCACACATGGGCAAGCATGTACAACGATGATCATATAGAGCTTGGATGAATTCGAGTATAATTCCATATCTGGGCACATACAATCGTACATGGGCAAATATTTTCAGACCTGATCATGTACGAGTTGGGTTTGGTTGCGCATTCATCCATACCTGGTTGGATATGTTCATGCATGCGCGCACATATTCAAGTCTGATCATGTGTGAGCTCGTATGTAGTCACGAATTGTACTATATCTGGTTAGACATGACCACACATGGGCAGACATGTTCAGCTATAAATTCATATCTGCACATATTTGCTTGTGCGCGATCATATCTGATCAGATATAGAGCTACCCCTAAGCGCATAAAAATACATGAATGTTCATCTTTGACCATGCATGATCCGATAGGATTTATTTATGTTGCAGATAAACACCTACATGAGCATATCTGCTAAGATATGACCATTTTTCCCCGGGATGTACTTTGCTCTCACAAGGAAACGTTAGGAGGTAAAAGTCTCTGATTTCGATGAAATTTGGCATGGTTGTAGAATGGGTAAAAATAGGCGATTTTTAAGGGTTAAAACGCACCTCCGAAAATTGGGGTGTTTTTCGTCGTTAACGTTTTAAAGGTACGAGATATGAAAAAACATCAAATTGCAACAATGTTTTTTTTTCGTGTACCATTCATTGAAGATGAAAACGATGCTGATAGCAACAAATTTCATATTGTTTAATGCAAAAATGCAATTTTTTTCATTCGTACCTCCGAGAATTTTCAATCGATTGGGATGTAAATTTGCATACATGTAGAGAATAGAAAAGTGCAAATACGGATTTTTGTTTTTCCGATATCTCACAATTAAGAGGTTGAACCTGCCCTTCGATTTTTTAGCCAAGAGCATCGTATAATCAGCTAGCCTTTTGGCATTTCAGCCTAAATTCACGTTAATATATGTTCGTGTTATGACGCAATTGCATATTTGTAACATTCCAGCTCCCCCCCAACGGTCCCCCTCTCGAAAGGCAAACGTTTAAAGTTCTTGCCGTGCGGCAGGGACGAAAATTTGTACAAATAAAAATGGGTTGCAAAGAAAGTTCAATTAGTCAAAATAGTCGATACACATTTTCTCGTTTTGGCGGAACGACACTCTTAAGGGGTCAACGCACCCTTAAAATCTTTCTTCTTTCTATAGCTCGTGAACGGGCTGAAATAAAAATAAAGTTCGACGGGAAAAAATGTATTCTTCGACTACTAAACGTTCATGATGATAATAATAAGTACAGCAACAAATGGCGTGTTGTTTATTGCAATAATTCGTGAATTACTGGTGAAAAATCACTTTTCAGTTTTCCACTAATATGGGCACAGGCAAGGCTCGCAATCATGGACTGACTTCGTGCTTCCGGAAGCAACTGGATTACAATTTTATATTTATAAAGAAATTCTTCCCCGACACGTACTGCCTTTAAAGATTACAACATAATCGGAAAAATGTTCTCACGCTTACTTATTTAGGAAACGTTTGAACTCTATGTTTTTAATGGATTATACTTATTACAATAATGATAGCCATGATAAAAGTGTTTGCAACAAAGAAATTTCTTACCCCATGCACAAGTGATAATAGCTGTTTCGCCGCATATATCACATGTCGGTACATTTCGCGAAAAGCAAAACTCTACCGAATTTTCGAAGTTTGGTGGTCTTTCTTCTTCGTAACCGCTTTTGTACCACGCATATTTGAAAAGGTTTGTAAGCCGGGGAGAAGAAAACTGGTTGTGTCTAAGATATTGTAACTCAACAATATTGTCTCTCAAATGCAGATTGACGTCATAATTGTATAATATTACTGCGTCAGAAAAGTGGTTGACGAAATTTTTTCATACACGGAAGCCATAAACATCAAGTCATTCCAGTTATCCCTGCAGGAATGACTAATTATCATATGAACTAATTGTCTACATAACTAATGAAACTGATGAAATATATTTATCTGCTGGAATGGTTAAATTTTTAATATATTTCCCTTGTATATCCATTTCTTTAAATGCAGCTGGACATAGACCGCTCCACGAATCCAGAAGTATTACCGATTTTGGACCCATTTTGGAAATATATACTACTTGGAAAAAACGCTTGAAATGATTAGTCGTCAATTATTCAGATTTCGAAGCCATTAGAAATATATTTTCGGCTCCGAACATAGTCTGTTCCACTCGAGGACCAAATTTGCCAGTAGTTTCTTTTTAAACAATCAACATAGGTGCCAAAAGCTTGCCACTCGGAGAAATCAAAGGCTGTATAGTAGAACTGTGTGTTGTTGATGTTTTCGATTGCACTAGTGTCTCAACGGATTTCTGCCCTTCTTTCGCCAATGTGCGGCCTGTATGTAGCGCTATAATGAATCCACACTGATCAGAATTAAATGTGTTTTCAGCCCCAACGTTGGCTATGTTGACTTTCACCATATCTATAAACTCGATACCTTCGTTTTAAAGTGTACCAGCGTTTAATACCACAGCCACACAAAAAAAGTTGGTTGTGCAACGAATCGGACTATATTTTTTCGACGTATTTTGAGCTGCTGAATGGATATTCGAAGTCAAAGTTAAGATCCTGTGTACCATTTTTTTGATAACTTCAAACAATAATGTAAATACGCCATTATTCTCGTTTAGCGACAACTAGATCGCTTTGAGAGGTTCCGCTGGCTTCATTATACTTAGATATTCATATATTCACATAACGTTGGAAGTATTAACACCGTAGGAACAAAAAAAAACGAATCCAGGACCGGCGGAACCCGTATATTTGGCGAAAACTACGCAAAAAACCTATTTTGCCCTCATTTTTTTAACGTCAACACGTTTCAAACACTTCCGAAACTTATACATATGTTAATTCTTTCACTGACCTATTTTATGCTTTCAAAAGCCGATATTACTCCACCGACGACACTCCAAAATATTTAGGACCGCTTGAAAACGTCTATCGCTTTTTGCTAAAACGTACTTGTTTTTCTCCAAACGACCTATGTAAGGGATTTCTTTTTCGTTTTATTCCTTTTCTGGATGTTTTCCTCTTCAAAATCCAACAGAAATCGCCCATCATATTAATATATATATTAGTATGATGGCCGATTTCTGTTGGATGTTGAAGAGGGAAATATCCAGTTACGGGATTTCTTTTTCGTTTTATTCCTTTCCTGGATGTTTCCCTCTTCAACATTCAACAGAAATCGGCCATCATATTCCAATATAAATTGGCCATCAGGAAAGGAATAAAGCGAAAAAGAAATCCCTTACATAGGTCGTTTGAAGAAAAACAAGTACGTTTTAGCAAAAAGCGATAGGAGTTTTCAAGCGGTCCCAAGTACTTCGGAGTGTCGTCGGTGAAGTAATATCGGTTTTTGAAAGTATAAAATAGGTCGGTAAAAGAATTTACAGATGTATAAGTCTCAAAAGTGCTTGAAACGTGTTGGCGTTATAAAAATGAGAGCAAAATACGTTTTTTGCGTAGTTTTCGCCAAATATACGGGTTCCGCCGGCCCTGGATCCGTTTTTTTGGTTTCTACGGTGTTAATACTTCTAACCTTGTGGGAATATGTGAATATCTAAGTATAATGAAGCCACCGGACCCTCCCAAAGCGATCTAGTTGACGCTAAACGAGAATAATGGCGTATTTACCTCATTTTTTGAAGTTATCAAAAAATGGTACACAGGATCTTCATTTTGACTTCGAATATCGATTCAGCAGCTCAAAATACGTCGGAAAAGTATAGTCCGATTCGTCGTACAACCAACTTATTTTGTGTGGCTATGTAATTGTTGTTTTGTTACATATTTAGTAATCTTTCGTAACACAATTCCATGTTGGTTTTTGAATGTCCTTAGCAAAGAAGCGGATGCTCGGAAATTTACGGCTGGCATTTCTACAATTTCTCGTACACGTAAGGCCTCTCGTCGAAGATCTATATCATGGATAGACAGCCTTTTGTCCAAACCATCATTAAAATTGTTTAACCTGTACTGAGCTATATTTATTAACTTTCCTTTGTAGGTGCCACCCTTAGTTATACTATGGGCCCACCGGCTTAAATGCGGCTCTGATTTCACATTTTTGAATTTCGGTTGAACAGATGATAACTTTCTATTCCCATTCGCCCCGGATCTCCAGTAATCTACAGTTCTTGTCTTGTTATCGTAGCTCAATTCTACGATATCTTGGGTACATGTATTTTCATCAATTTTTGGATCTAGGTATCGTTGTCCGTGTCCATCTCCTTCATTGTCATCTTTTATTGCTGCTGCTTCATGACTTTCATTTCGTAAAAGAAAATCCAAACCAGTTTTGACTTTCATTTTCATAGGTTAATCCATCGCTTTAATGATCATGTTTTTTAGATCCTTAGTGAACTGTTTTTCCTGTTCGGTGATTGGAGTGTGAGGCAAAATCAGAGCACTTATCGCTATGGATAAAAGTTGAATAACATTCACCGGATTAACGTACATTTTCAATCGAACTTGAAACTCAAAATGTATGGCCGGCTTCTCGGTCGTAATTGCAGCACTAATGATCGTTGGTGAATTTATATGACTTGAAACTCAATTGATAAGTACACACGAAAAAAAATAATCTTTAATAAAGCGATTTCCAGGTTATCATGGGGTAAACGCTCTTTACACCGTGGTCGCTCTTTGCGAAGGTTCATTTCTTTTGTTCACTCGTTCTGCTGTGGGTAAAAAAAAGTAAAAGATACAGATTAAATTATGCTGCGTTATAAGCTGATAAAAATGTTTGCATCATTCTATTCATGAGTTGCAGCCGCAACCCAAAAACGCTGTCATCTCTGCAAATAATGCCTTCGATACGGTGAGCGGAGTGGGATTTCGTCGTAAATATACAATTGTTATCCAGTTGCAGTCCGTAACTGCGAGCCTTGCCTGTGCGCATATTACTGGAAAACTGAAGAGTGATTTTTCACAAGAAATTCACGATTTATTGCAATAATCAACACGCTATTTGTTACATCCGCATTTTATTTTCCAATAATTTTCCTTGACATTCCGTCTAATAATTTTTAACATTCGTTATAGAGATTTAGGTCGTTCAAAATTGAACTCATTCGAACTTTATATTGCGAAGCCATGCATTCTCCGAACATACGACACCTCGCATTGAGAAACCAATATTTATCCGTTCAATTTCACCTCCGATTTCTTCACAATGCCTTGATCATTGATGTCTTGATCAGCAACTTGCGAAGTGAATGAACTTCAATTTGGACTCGGAAAAAGCCACAGCCGCTCAGCCTATACCTATTTCGAAATTCGTTGCTTAGTGACAAATAAAATTGCTGATTTACACAAAAATCGAGGTGCAACCCACCATCGAGTTGCAACAAAATTCGTTAGTCTCTCGCGAATCTTAGGACTGACCGGAGCCCAACAGAGGCCGAGGCTCTCTGTACCCTGAGTTTTTTTCCGTGCCCTTAGAGGTTAGTTCCGAGTATGCGTCTTCGATTCTCAGCGATCAAGGATCACTGGCCGAGGGTTAAGTGAGGCACTGAGGTGCAGCGTCTCATCACGCATCGCCGGCTAAAAAGAACTCATTATTAGTATGTAGAAATAATTATTCGTTCAACCAATCTCTCAAATAATAAGCCCTAACCCGTAATTTGCGTACGTGAGTGTCATACTATTGCCCTGTCTTTGAGGAGACCTGGAACGTCCATCGTCAGCACGGAATCAAATTACAAGCTCATCAAATCGTAAGTTCAATCATCCCATATTTAATGTAATTATTTCCAACTTTGTCAAACCGATTCAACCAATGGAAGGAAACTTCGATAATAAACTTAATTGTCAATAATAAATATCTGTATCAACATTGTAACCTCCATTTCAATTTCTCAAATCTTGATAACAAAATATATACATATATTTCTAAAGATCGTACTTTGTCTCTTTATTCAATTGGCCCAAGACCCTAATATTAACCGACTAGATAGGTGCACCAAGCGCTTTAATAGCTTACCCGAAAAATATATTTAGAGATAGATCGGAAGACTCCGGCACTACAGTCATTCCAATATCAATGTCAGCCCGCTGAGTAACACGAGCGAGCATAACAAATTGGTGGCAGCGGCGAGATAGCTATCACTATCCCCGGTTAATATTCTATCCCGATTTTCTCAAACTTTCAATTCGCATTACAAGTATAATGAAAGAAATCTCTCAACACTAACCATGCCTGAAAGTAATAACTTTACTGAAAATCAAACTACCACTCAAAATCAGACTATGCTCGATAATTCGGCCTACTTAGATTACCTCACTGTTAAAGATGCCATAGATAAAGTCCCTAAATTTGACGGCAGAAATTGGAAATTTTCGGATTACGAAACTGAAGCAAACACACTTCAACAGGGCTTGTCCGAAGAAGCGGAAGCCAGACTTATAAACGGAATTTTGGCCAAACTCCGAGGTAGAGCTCACACACATGTCGACGGAAAGTCATTCATTTCCGCTAAACAAATTCTGAAAAGTCTAAAAGAAAAATTCTCCCCTGATCAAGACTATGAATATTATCGCAGTCGCCTTCTTGATGCACGAATGAGAAGCGATGAAGCCGTGTCAGATTTATATTCACGACTTTAACGCTACGTCCGGAAAGCTGTGAACGAAGTCGAAGAAACCGACGGAACGACGTTGCAAGGTCAGCAAAAAGTCGACTCGAAGCTCACGCTCTCGATGTTTATATTGACAGCTTTCCCGACAACATAAGAGCCTATGTACACAGTCGCGACCCCGCGACCCTCCAATCCGCGTATGAACTCGCGTCCAAAGACGAAAAGAGAATGCGAAGATCCCGATACCGAAAAGGTTTGCATAAAGATCGTACGGAACTCCGACGTAATTACTACGAACGAGACAGTTCCTCTGATGAGAACTGTAGATCGCTATCACGCGAGAGTCGAGATTTCTCACCGTATAGACGTGTATTCGCGACCTACATTAAAGAGATAATGTGCAAGGGCTGCAAAAACTGTCCCTGCCGATCTCGCAGACGTTACGGTTATGACTCAATGACACGAGACAGAAGCCATAGTCCTCCTAGAGGAATATTGAAACGCGAATACTTATCACGCAGCCGAGACGATTACAATCGCGAACACGAATGCAGCAGAAGTTCTTCAAATGACAGACGTACGCCGGAATCACCGCGAAATCCTTCTTTTCAGAGCAATAACACTCCTTCAGCCCAAAACATCGATATAAATCAAAATCCGTCTTTAAACGAGATTCGCAGTCGTTCGAACGACGCGTCGACGGTTGCTCACTAAAAATGGCGTCCAACACCGGCCGTGAACTTCCAATCGTAACCGTGAATTGGCCAAACAGTGCCAAGCAACCGAAAGCTGTAGTGGAAGTACCAGCGCGCGAACTGAAAAACGCCAAAGCGAGATTTTTAGCTGATAGCGGTGCGGTCATCAACATGATTGAAGTTACTGCACTACTTCAACCATTATGATCGATGAGGATAATCACATCGGAGTACTCGGAATTTCCGACAATTAAATGTTAACAGCAATCGGCACAACGATGGTACACGTATTCGACCAACCCGTGAAATTTTACTATTTTTAAAACAACCCTTCCTTCACCGGGCGTGGGCATATTAGTCGAAGAATGTATCGTACAAGAACTCGCTGAAATTTCGTATTATCACCGTCCTTTAATAATCGCTAGTCGGCCTACTAAATCAATTAAATGTATTTCGGAATACGAAAATACAAAGGTTCGCACTTTTTCCGTACATACTGAGGACTGCGTGACCCAGATGTTAGCCGACTCCGCTGATGCAGCAGATTCCAGCAACGACGCCGGGCGCGTAACTATCCACGCTCGTACTCGATAACCGATATCAATAAAACTTAAAAAGACAACATTACGAGAGAGATATCTTCCGGGTCTAACAGCTGATGAAGGTGTGTTTATCAGTGGAGCCGCCGTGACCAACTTTAACGGTACATGTTACGTAAAGGCTATTAACACGACCGAGCAAAACGTTGTCTAACAGCTGATGAAGGTGTTTTTATCAGTGGAGCCGCCGTGACCAGCTTTAACGGTACATGTTACGTAATGGCTATTAACACGACCGAGCAAGACGTTGTCATCACTATTCCGCCTCAACATTTAATTCCATTTAAATATCGTGGACTTCCCAAAGAAACCTCGAATTCGGAGTCACCCGATGAAAACGCTGTCCTCGGCAAGGATCGCGTTACGCGAATTTTAAGTTTCCTCAAATTGGTCCACCTCAACGAGGGAGAAGCGGAACACGTACGTTCATTAGTGTCCGCGTCCCCCGATCGTTTTCACCTACCTGGTGACAGACTAGTTCGATCACGAATAATGAAATGTACAATACCGACCACCGATGACATGGCAGTTAATACCCGTCAATATCGTTATCCAGTAATTCACAAGGAAGAAATTAAGCGACAAATGGACATGCTCCTGAATGAAGGAAAGAATCAGCGGAGCGCCTCTACGTATAATTCGCCTTTGTGGATTGTTAAAAAAAACCAGACGCCAACGGAAATCGAAAATGGGGCATCATCTTCGATTATCGCGGCCTTAATGAAAAAACCTCACCAGGCTCTTATCCCCTTACAAATATTACTGACATCTTAGATCAATTGGGTGGCGCCAAATACTTCAGCATTTTCGATCTGGCTAGTGGATTTCACCAAATCAAAATAGACCCGAAGGATCATCCGAAAACAGAATTTTCTACGCCGAAATGTCACTACGAATTCTTGGTGCTCCCATTCGGCTTGCGAAACGTACCTCCTGTCTTCCAACGGCATATGAACGTAGCCCTAACTGGACTCAATGATATCGAATTGTTCGGTTATCTCGATGATATCGTCATCTATGATCCGTCGCTAGAGGAACACGAACGGAGAGTGCTGAATTTTCTTATGCGCCTTTGGCAGGTTAACTTGACCCTCCGAACTGACAAATGCCAGTTCCTCGGATGGATGTGACTTATCTAGGACCCATCATCTCTGAAGATGGCGTTGGACCGGACCCTCTGAAGATCGAAGTGGATAGATACTACCCTGCTCCAAGAAACACTAACGAAGTTCGACAATTTCACGGGTTCGCTAATTACTACCGAAGATTCATTAAAGACTTTGCCATCAAGGCCAGACCACTAAGTGACCTGCTGCGAAAAGAAAGAATATTCCCTCTGTACGAATTCTTCCCTCTGTACGAAGAAGAAGCCCTCTGTACGAATTATTTCCTGCAATATCCGGACTTCACCCAACCGTTCATTCTCGCTGCCGATGCTTCAGATACAGGGCTTGGTGCAGTGCTAAGCCAAGTACTTAATCAAGAGGAACGACCCATCGCCCATGCGTCACGCACCTTGAACGAAGCTGAAAAGAATTACAACAGCAACTATAAGGAGTGCTTGGCAGCCACCTGGGCAATCGGATATTTTCGACCATATCTTTACGGTCCGTTCACCCTTGTTACTGACAATCAAGTGGTTGCATGGCTACACAATATGACTGACCAATAGAATCGACGCGCTCGTTGGAGAGTAAAGGTCGGAGAATATTGTTTTATCACAAAGTACAAGCCCAGAAAACTCAACCAGAATGCAGATGCTTTTTCACGCAAACCTGTCGCTACTGTCACGGCTTTTTCACGACCACGGCTGTCACGACCGCTAGCGAAACGTGTGACATACAAGGAGACAGAATCCAACTTCATCAGTGACGAGTCATCGACAGATCTCGTTCCGCGGATTCGCGCAGCTCATCGCAGCATGCTGCCGTGCGTAGGAGGGACTTTCGACCATCAGGAGAAACCTGTCGATGCCTCGGACGTCGACAATCTTTGCAACGATGTTTTCTTACTAGAAACCGCACACCCCGAATAAAAAACACCCAACATCGTAATCAAAGTCGCTCCTTCAACTTCGAGCGGAAGTAAAGCCGAAAACATCGCAGACAGGACCTTAACGCCCGAAAAATCAACACCTGCGGCCATATTGATCGAACATGGTAAACTATCAGAAGGATTCCTAGAAGAGCTGCGAAAATTGTTTCCACGTTTCGACACTTTGGTTCGCTTTCGCAAGGAACCTGAGGAAGAACCAGAAATTGACGACTACCCATTGTAATGTATTTGGGAATCTTTGGGGATAAATAGTAACAGTCTCAGTTCATTATCACTCGTCGTAGTTAATAACAATTCGTATTATCACAGGGTTTACTATGCTCCAATCATGGCGGACGTCCAGACGAGAATGACACGATCTTTCTAGCACATGTTGAACAGGAGAAGACTAGAGAGCGCTCCGAACGCTGAGCGAGGCGCTTAAGTCTTTTCCGCTATTCAAACGATTACAAACTCGTACACCTTTTTACGAGCCTTTTTACAACACAACACCCATCATCTCCAGAGGTTCTGGGTTATCTAATAGAAAGGGGGTATCAATGCACCCGATAAGCCTAATACTGAGGTCTCCGAACCACAACTCGAAACAACGAACATTGTTCCTATGAATCGGAAATCGACCATCAATACGCCACGCCCACTCTATAATCCAACGGCTGAAATCGAGCCCATTTCCAGTGACATCCAAGATCATTGCAGCGTTACCATCTATGTGAGACTGCATACAGAACAAGATTTCGACAGAACCGCCTGTTGTGACTCTATCTGAATCAACACGACCACCTTCAACCCCGTATAAACCATCAACACAACATACGACACATGCAGTCGGAACTTCTGCTATACTCGTTGACGCTAACTCAAGTGATACCGATCCGACACAAACTGACACTGATCATGAACCCGATCATTTGGACGTCGATAAAAGTGGTGTCATTGAATCGAGTCGTGGAGCGCTAACTTGCGTTAAAGACAACTTTGCTCACTCCCTCAATGTTGATTGCGCGCCTTTAAACAACATCAGCCAACTACTCTCGTATCTTGGACATATCGAAGCAACAAATCTTCAAAATCGCCACCTGACCAACGAACAGACTGTCGTAACAGCGATAGGAAAATCAAAAACTCTAAGCATCGTCAACAAACAATACCACTTCGACAAACCCAGCTTCCAAGACGTCGTAGAAAGTCTAGAAAATCGGCGCGCAGCTCCGATATAGCTACCTAGAGGCAATCGTCATATCTTAATCATCCAGAATAATTTCTCAAACTTTTGCGCGGCGATACCGGTACCGAACATTAAGGTAGTTCCTCTGCGAAAATCGCGTCGACCACAATACCTGACGACCACTTCCACCACAGGATACGGAAGGGATGGGAGTTCCGGTCATTCGCCCACGGGGTATGCGAGACCTTCGGGATCGGTGACGATTCTGATGGAGGCCGATTCGGGGGCGCATTCGGGTCCCGCACCGGGAGGTTATACGGTGATTCCCCGGGCGGAGGCTCGAGGACCTTGGGTCGTCCGCCCGCCGCCCCTTACGAGTTACGGGACGGGGAGTACCATCCCGCCCGAGATGGCGAGTCGAGAAATCCCGGATGTTGGCCGTTCGCGGTTGGCGGATCCAGGGGATCCGTCCAACAGGTCCACTTCCCTCAAAAAGGGAGCGTTCCGTCGTGACCCCATCTTGCCTTCGCGGTCCGCTTACGACATTTAACGTAAGTGGGACCTGAAATTTAACGGGAATCCCGACGAAGACATCGAAGCCTTTGTGGCCCAGGTTGAGGAACGTCGCGCGATGGTGGCCGTCTCGGACCACGATTTAATTAATTGCTTCCCGACATTTTTCCGCGTTCGGTTCGGAGACCCCAACTTTCAGTTTACGTTGCGAGATCAGATTTCCCGTAGGGCTCAGGGAGAATACGAGTCGGTGTCCAATTTTCTCACCTGTATGCGCGTCATGTTTGACCGTCTTGAGCCTAGGATGGGGGAAGAAGAGCGGCTCAATTATGCCCACCGTAACCTTCTGCCTCGGCTCCGCATTCTTATCCTGCGCAGGGTAGTTCGGACCTTGGACGATTTAGAGGAGATCGCATCGGAGCTCGAGAGGAGTCGGGAGACGGTGGAAGGGACGCCCATCCCTCCGGAGAAATTCGTCTTCCCGGACTTGGCTTACCGACCCCCTCGATCGAGGGGCCGCGCCATGGTCCAGTTCAACCAGGAGGTTATTCCGCCTCCCAGAGTTCCTGGTGGACTGGCCGTTGCCGGGTTGCCGCGGGAACCTTCTCGTGCCGGGAGACCGATGCGCCCAATGGCGCGCCCCCCTGGTGCGGGTCCACGCTTCGGTCCTTCGAATACCTCGGAGCAACCGGCCGCGTTGCCGACAGTGGGGACTGACCCCGGCGGGATGCCTCCGGGGGAAGTTTGCTGGAATTGTGGTGGGACGGGACACCGTTCGAGAGAGTGCCGGGAGCCGCCGCGGGTGCATTGTTTCCGTTGTGGTAAACCGGAAGTGACCACGCGACAGGCTCATGGTTGTCCGGGAAACTCCTCTTGGGGTCGCCGATGAGTGCCTGCGCGTCCCCCCGGGTTTCTCCTTCGGCCCAAATAATATACAGGCCTAAACATTGTCGGCCGTTGACGGATTTTTGTAATTCCACTGTGGATAGTCCCAGTAGGAGTATTTTTTTATTGATCTTGGACATACGGGATCGTTCTCTCCCGGCTATGGTCGACAATGGTTCTACGCACACCTTCCTGCGTACAGAAGGTGTTGTGTTGGCGGCCCAACTCGGCTTTGTCAGTAGGAAGGTACCCGGGCGGGAGAGCACCATTGCCAACGGAGACCGAATTAAGTGTGACGAAGAATTAAATCTTCCCGTAAAATTGAAAGGTCGAAATTGTGAGCTGGTTGCCCGGGTATTCCCTGAACTCCCGGTTCCCTTGCTACTGGGCCTGGATTCTCTGGAGCGGCTGGGAATGGTCGTGGACCACGGCCGCAGGGTATGGCATTTCTCGGAGATTTCGGAGGAGGAGTACACCTTCGAACCGGTGGAGGGTCCCTTTTAAAGCAAGCACCGGGAAGAACGTCTCTCGTGGAACACAAGATTGACGTCGGGAGTAGCGCGCCAATAAAACAGCGCTACTATCCCGTGACCCCGGTAATAAGGGATGCCATTTACCAGGAGGTGGATCGAATGCTCCAGCAGGGGATTATCGAAAGTTCCAAGAGTGATTGGAGTACACCTATTGTCATGATTCGGAAACCAAACCACACGTACCGTTTTTGTTTGGACTTCCGTCGCGTCAACAGCGTGATAAAAAAGGACGCGTACCCGCTCCCGATCATGGACAGTATCCTGGACAAGTTACGAGCCGCGAAATATATTTCGACGTTAGACTTAAGTCAGGCGTTCCACCAAATCCCGTTAGAGGCATCATCCCGGGCCATCACCGCCTTTACTGTCCCGGGTAAGGGGTTGTTTCAGTTCAGGCGCATGCCCTATGGCCTCACGAATGCCCCGGCCACATTCCAGAGATTGCTGGACCGACTCATAGGCCCGGAATTGGAACCCCATGCTTTTGCCTACCTGGACGATATCATCGTCTTGACCGAGACCTTTGAAGATCACTTGATCTGGCTGGAGGATATTTTTGACCGCGTACGCGGCGCGGGCCTCCTGATAAACCCTGAGAAATGTGAATTTTGCTGCTCGGAGGTCCGGTACTTGGGATTTTTGATCAATCGGGAGGGTCTACAAGTGGACCCGGCTAAAATTGCGCCGATACGCGATTTTCCCGATCCTCAGGACCTTACTCAACTACGGAGGTTCCTCGGTATGGCTTCCTGGTATCGTAGGTTCATCCCGCATTTCGCCACTATAGCCGAGCCCCTATCCCGGTTAACGAAGAAGCGCCAGTCTTGGGCGTGGGGGCAGGAGCAACAAACCGCCCTGGGACGCTTGAAGCTCGCCTTAACGACTCCTCCAACATTGGCGAGACCGGACTTCGATAGGCCCTTTGTCCTCCAAACGGACGTGAGTCTTTCCGGGTTGGGGTCGGTCCTGACGCAGTCCGATGGAGAGGCGGAACACCCGATCGCCTTTGCGAGCCGTTCCTTGTCGGATGCGGAGCGCAACTATTCCGTGACGGAGCTGGAATGCCTGGCCATCTTGTGGTCCGTCCGAAAATTTAGAGGTTATCTGGAGGGTTACAGGTTCACCGTTATAACGGACCACGGCAGTCTGCGTTGGTTGCAGTCTCTGAGGGACCCGACGGGACGACTCACTCGGTGGGCCCTGCAGATGATGCAATACGACTTTGAAGTCGTTCATCGAAAGGGGGCTCTCCATCATGTCCCGGACGCACTATCGCGGATGTTCGAAGACAAAAAGCCGCTGACGCCCGGGGAAATATCGTCAGATGATTTCCCGGAGGGTATGGTGATGCCGATTGTCGGCGAACGGGCGCATGGACCGTTTGGCCCCGAACCGCCGTTCCCGGAAGACAATTGGTATTCCAAACGTTGGCTTGAGGTATCGGCCCGGGGTGAGAGATTTCCCGATTGGAAAATCGCGGAAGGTCGATTGTATCTCCACCGTAGGATCACCAGGATACCGGAAGAGACTGAATGGAAACTAGTCGTCCCGCGTCCCGACCGCCTCGCGGTCCTGCGGGAAAGCCATGACGTGCCGCAGTCGGGGCACCTCGGGGTAGAAAAGACCTTCCTCCGGGTGGTAGCGACGTATTTCTGGCCCCATCTGCATAAGGACGTAGTCCGCTACGTGGGTAGATGCGATAGGTGTCAGCGTATTAAGGTCATACAAGCTCCTCCTCCCGAATTAATAGGTCGTCGGGTGATAGAAGCCCCGTGGCTAGTAGTAGCGGCCGACATTATGGGCCCTTTTCCACCAAGTCGTTCCGGATTGGCCTACGTGTTGGTCATTCAGGACTTGTTTACCAAATGGGTAGAGTGCTGTCCTTTGCGAAGCGCAACGGGGAAAAAGATACGGGAAAAGCTCGACGAGCTGGTCTTGTCCCGATGGGGCACCCCCGAAGTTCTTTTGACCGACAACGGTACTGAATTCGTTAACGGGAGTTTGAGGACGTGGGCTGAGGACGTGGGGGTCTTTCACACTACTACTCCTCCGTACCACCCCCAGGCTAATCCCGTGGAACGGGTGAACCGGGTGCTCAAGACCATGGTCGTCTCCTCCCTTAACGACGATCACCGTGCCTGGGACGAACACCTCACGGAATTTCGTTTTGCCTATAACACGGCGCACCATTCTGCGATCGGATGTAGTCCCGCCTTTTTTAATTTCGGTCGAACACTGCGGCCACACAATTTTTACCGGCATCAACCTATGGAGGGACGGGAAATAATCCCGCTACCCCCGGAAGAGTGGTCGACCCACATGCGACAGGTGGAAGAACTCCGCAACAGGGTCAGGTACAACCTGGAAGAGGCGTATCGGGAACAATCGGAACGTTACGATAAACACCGTAGCGTCGTATCCTACAAGGTAGGCGACGTCGTCCTTAGGAAGTTGCGCGTTCTCTCCTCATCAACGCAATACGTGACTGCGAAATTAGCGCCGCGATATCAGGGTCCATATGAAGTTAGTCGAGTCCTGTCTACCGTGGTGTACGAGCTTACGGACCCCGAAGGAAATGTAATCCCGAAAGTTTCAATAGAAGACCGTAAGTTGTATAGATCTCCCGATTCTCCTTTTGATGACCAGGCCGGAGTCACGGAGGGCTGTGCTGGAGTGGGTGGTGACGCGGATAATGGTGCCCTTGCTCTCTGAGCGACCCCAGCTCCGCCTCAGCGGGGTCACACCGAGTTGGGCGTTGGCCCACAGGCTCGCGGCTGCGATGGGTGGCCTCGCCCGTACTTGCCGGGACGACGGGATGGCGGCCTGGCTCACGGATATGATGGAGCACGTAGCGCGCTCCTGGCTCGACCTACTCGGGGACGAGAGTGGCCGCCCGATCGAGCCGCGCGCGTTGGAAGAGGTGACGCGGTCTGCGGCGAGTGGGGAAGTATGTAGGACGGTCCAAGGGGAGCGGTCTGGAAGACCGGAGGAGGCGGAAGTCCCGGAAAAGATGGCTGCTGGGCCGGACGAGGCGCAGGAGTGGCCCGACTGTCCTGCCGCTGAGCCGGATGCTCGGCCCGTGCCGGACGACGCCGTCTCGCTAAATTCCGACAGTGAAGCTCCGAGCCCGGAGCCTTCCCATCCGACGGAACCGGTAGCTCCCGAGAAAGGCAGGCCAAAGGACTGTTGGAACTGTGATGGCTGAGGCCATGTACGTTCCAACTGCCCGAAGCCCCGCAGGCGTGACCCGATGTGCTTTTCGTGCGGTCGCGTGGGGGTCACGCTCAGCTCGTGCCCAAGGTGCAGCGGATGGTGGCGGGCTGAAGGTGGGCGAGGCGCGCGTACCCGAGTCCCGGAGAATAAGCGAGGGGGCCAAAATTAGGCCTCCCGTCTCCCTTGTATTTCTTCTCATCTCTGGTATTTTCCTTTTTTGGTTATCACCGTTGGGTTCCCCCGCTCCTCTCTTCCTATAAATTTGTACGGAGCGGTGAGGTACGAGCCCCAAATAAATAAATTAGCGTGGAAAGAATGTTTGGTAACACCCTTGGCTCTCCTTCTCCTTTGGTCATCCTGGAGGTATGGAGTTCCCGTGATTATGGTCGTGGTATGGCGGATGGGACTCCCGTGGACTTCGGCGACGCGAATCGGGTGGGTAGTCGATATGAACTTCGTTATTTTTATTTTACTTGACCATAATGATGATATGAGAGGGCGCTACGGAATCGGGCGTGATGGAGGTCGTCGCCGCGTGGCGCGGTTGACGGGATAGCCGGGCAAGGCTGAGATCTCGGCTGGGGCGGCCGATGTCTGGGGAGGGGGTGTTGTAACGTGTTTTTTTGGGGTAGCATTCCGCTGGCCCGCCGGGCCCCTTGGTGTGCCCGGCGAGGGCGTCCTCCGGCTCGGTGCCACTATTGCCGCCGCGACACGATTCCGTAGCGTCCCGAGTAACTGTGTATTATTTACTAATTCCATCTGTATTTCTCTTTACTTTTTTTTATTATGTAATGTAAACCCGACGTCGACGCTTCTCCCGCGGGAGGAAGCACGCGCCGTCAGGAAAGGAAACATCAGAGGCAGCGGGGACGGTGATGTCGAACGTCCACCCTGGGCTGAAGATCGGGAAAACGCAGGGGGCCCTTAAGTGGCTGAACAATCGGAGCGGCCAAGGTCCATGCGACAACTCCAACGTTTGCGACTCCCACATTATTCGTAGAGAATAATGGATCTAGGCCGGATCCACGCGCAGACCTTGCGTCTTCGCCCCCCCCCCTTTTTTGCGATGTTTCTCTCAGCCCGTGTAACACGGAGGATCGAGAGGGTTGCGGTTATTCTTCCCGCCAAGACCGGAGTTTCGTGAGAGCTAGCTCGCCGATTTATTCTTTCGTCCCGGGAGTTACGAAATTCGAAACTCGCGCTCAAATCGCGGGCGAACTCCCGAAACAATCGGCACGACACTGCTCTCTCGCGCGGAGCTAGCGATAAAGGAGAAGAGCGGGGAGAGGCATGGGTACGCGTCTCGCGCACCGGCCGGCGTGCCGGGCAGCTTCGCGCAGGGTACCGAGCCGGACGGACGTGTGACGACCGACGTAGACGATCCTGTATTATTGCCGGTGAACCCCGCTTTGCCCGTTGCAACAATCCGCGTAGATACCTGACCGTGTGGTCGATCCTCGATCTCGGGTGCCTTTTTCGTGGCCACGGCCTCTTTCGCGTTCTTAAATCCCGTCCTACGTAGCTAGCGCGTATTGTCGGGAAATCGTGTCGTGGTTGCGCGCGGTAAGCTCCATCGCGTTTCGCGTTTCGCGTCGAGTTTGGGCTCGAATTTTCGATAGTTCGTAAGAAGTGTGAATGAGAGAGAGAGAGTGTTTGTTCCGTTGGAACGCGTCGTCCTCGGTGATCCCCCGGCCTGCGGCGAGGCTTGAGTCAGGGGAAGAGGGGAGGAGATCGCTCTTCAGTCGGGACGTCTTAGCGGAGAACCAGCCTCCCGTTTATCATCGGGGAGCGGGTTCGAATCCGTGCGGGCTCCTGTTCAGGTAGACTTCATCTACCGGGTGCCCCTTTCCTCGTGGCGGGGATTTTTCCCGGCTTTGTCGCGGGGGGGAGGCTGCTGTGTGGCGGCGCCCGAGTAAGTAGCGACCGAGGCATTTTTCCGGTATAGTCCTTTTTTTGTTTAACGCTCGGCCGGGTAACCGATTAGCGGGGGCCCGGGGTTTGCAATATTGAAGTGGCCGGTAGGAGAGAGAGAGAGGAGAGGCCAAACGAGCTCGATGTAGATTATATCTGTGTGTAGGCCCCGGTCGCAATTGGTGTGAGTGTGCGCGCGAGAGCTATTGTCTCGCGAGATTTCGCGCATATCGTCTGTATTTTTGTTCTCTCATTTTGTCCCGTGTTCCTTGCGAAGGAGGGGAAACTGCCACCGAATAAATTCACTGACGCTAAACTTTTTATTGTCGCGCAGGATTGACACCTAACCCATCCCCTCTACCTTATCCACGAGGCTGCAGTTTGGCCAGACACTGCGTTCCCTTTTCTTATCCCGACAAGCCGATTTTCGGCTGGCGCCCTATATAAATTGTCGGGACGGGAGGAGGGGAGTTTTGTGACTCTCCCAGTCCTTTTTTTCCAGCTCCCTCGATTTTGTGGTCACAATATATATATTAAATTTCAACCATTTCTTAATTCAACTCTTCTGTGGAGGTACTACCTTAAGGCCGCAACTTTAGCACTAGCGCTATCAAAGCACTGGATCGCCTTATACGGCCCTCCTAAATCCATCTTCACCGATCGCGGTACTGCATTCACCAGCAACCTTTTTGTGCAGCTTGTGGATATTTTTAAGGTCAAACAGATAATAACCACGGCGTATCGACCCCAATCGCACGCAGTCACGCTGTCCGGGCCGATTATCTGAGAGCCTTCCACGATCGTTTTTATAATTGGGACGAATTACTGCCTTTCACGATACACGCGTACAACACGTTCGTACATACGGGGACAAATTTTACCCATACGAACTGATGTACGGATGAAATTTGCGCCCGATTTCGCCGTTCCCCTCTGACGAGAAAATTGACTAATACCGAATACATGACTGACTTCATTACTTGACTCAATGAAATTCGATGCGTCGCGGCGAGAAATCTCAACTCAGCAAAACAACGCTCGAAACAATATTATGATCGCAACGCACACGTTGTTTCGTTCAATGTGGGTGACGATATTTACGTAATCCAAGAACCGCGTAAAGGGAAACTCAGCTCTCTATACCACGGTCATTACGAGATTAATGATGTCACACAAAAGGGAAATATTGTGTACGGAAACGGTCGTGGCAAGCTCGAAATGAAACATCCCGACAAATGCGAGTTGGCCATTTAATAATCGCTTAGCGAGCCTCTGTTTCAGGTCAATCCGGAGAAAGGATGTACCAGTACCTCGGCGCGACGATGATCTTGCCGCTCTTGGCACCAGTAACGCCAATACCGGTTACAAGTTACGAGAAGTTCAGAACCATCCGGGCATCTTTTATGAAAAGCTTACCGAGTTAAAGGTCACGAATACGCAATGGAAAATCATAACGTACACCGACATCAGCGGTGTCCTGTCATACGAACCTTGGCAGCCTGGACAGGTCTTCCAACTTCTGGCTGACTGTTGCAAAAACCTAACTCCCGACCACCGCGCAGAGATCGTGCCAGGAAACCGCCTCATCGGCCGACATGAAACCTTCTGGGGCTTACAAAAGCAAATCATGCATCTCGTATCACCTCAAGGAATGACCGGATACATCAGGGCACCTACACCCCGAGGAGCACCACTGGCGTTCATTGGATCGATCTCTCACGCTCTTTTTGTAACCACCGCCGAAGACGAAGCGCAGCTGTATCAACATCAAATAGACCAGCTGGAATCAAATAACAGAGGTCTGGCGGACATGGTCGAAAACACTACCCACGTCATCCGAGGTGTAATCAATAATCTGGGATCCTACTTGCAGCAAGTTGAACAACACATTGCCGCGATTTCCAACGCCACTACGAATCTACAAGACTCTCTTTGCCGAGAACGTACCGAACTGCGCCAAGTCGAATTTGCAGTTTACCTGTTTAGTTTATCTAGTTTATAATCATCCATTGTTAATTGTGAGTCTAGTTTCAAGTTTATCGATGTATAGAATCCACAGCAACAAAACTTCCCCTTGCACACACGGACCACGCGGGCTATGGCCACGTCGGCCCGGCGATCAGCAGCCTCGTCGTCAGCGCCACCTATCGTCTCTGAGAATCATCCGCCTCATCTCGCGAGTCACCGAAGTCTTGCGGGGATCCAGCCAGTGCAGCCAGATCGCGCGTAAAAGTTGCCCCCTCTCTAGTCTCTTACGCGCCCATTACACAATCATAGTAGCGCGTGTCCGTGAGCGAGCAACGCTCAGATATCTTCAGAAAGAGCCGAGCGCGGTCGAAGTTTCCCAACTGCCCCTTCGGCAGCTACACCAATACATGGACACTCAGCACGTTCATGTGCGGCCAAGCCGAAACGAAGGCTTCGAGGGAAAAAGCAATCTGAGCACGACTCGTCGGATGACGTCACACGCGACTCGCGCGTGACGTCATCCGACGGCACGCGCAAGGCTTTTAGATGATTTTAATGCTTATTTAGATTCTTGATTCTCTGCGTCATTAATGTACACAAAAAAAATGTATCGCGCACTCTGATCGCTTATTTTTCTAGTTTATACGTTAATTTAAATATAATAATAAATCTAAATTTCAACTCATTTATCTTCTAAAAAATTGTGTACGCTTTATTCACACCCGTCCTTATGCCTATTAAATTATAATTCATAAAAGTAAGCGACAATATATTTATATTCGTATTATTATATTAATTCTCATACATTCATCGAGCGATAAAGCATAATCCCCAAAAACAACCCAATCATCCATCCGGCCGCGAATCGTAAGTACCAGAAAGGGCACATATTCTACAAGCGATGAGATGGTCCCGTTGGTAGCGTTCCTGGCTTCGGTCCGCAGGAGCATGGGATCGCTCCCCGCGCTCTGTGCTTTTTTTTAAATTATTACTACTACTAATTCTGATTTGATTAGTTATTTTTATTAGTTATCATTACGAATATAAATATATTTCCGCTTACTTTTATGAATTATAATTTATCTGGCATAAGGACGGGTGTGAGTAAAGCGAAAGCAATTTTTTAGAAGATAAATAAGTTATAATTTAGATTTATTATTATATTTAAATTAACGTATAAACTAAAAAAATAAGCGATCAGAGTGCGCGATACATTTTTTTGTATACATTAGTAACGCAAAGAATCAAGAGCTAAATAAGCATGGAAATCATCTAAAAGCCTCGGGCGTGCCTTTGGGTGACGTCACGGGCGAGTCGTGCTCAGATTGCTTTTTCCCTTGAAGCCTTCGTTTTGGCTTGGCCGGGTGGGGGTAAAAATGTCGAATGACCAAATGTAGAACGACAAAGATTTCGAAACGGTAGAATTATGAACTCTCAAAATAACAAAGGTTCAATTATTCGAAATTTTATCTGTCGACTGATAAACAAATTGAATGACTATAAATCGAACCATTATTTATTGGAGAGCTAATTTATTCGAAAACGAATATTCAGATCGTCTGCAATTCGGAACATGAAAATACAGAATCGAAAAATGTAGAACACCCATATTTCCGAAACAGAAAATAGCGAGTGCCTAATATGCGTAATATCGTCTATGGCGAAAAGCAATAAATCGAAACGCAAAATGTCGATGGCCCGAAATGTCGAACGCCAAAAGGTCGAACGGCCAAAACGACGAACGTGGTGGGGCCCGTCACGTGGGATGACTGCCTTACGATATTTTAGCCGACTGACCGACAGCGCTATCTCGCAGCTTCACTCTGAAGCGCAAGTAACGTATTGCTCGATTCGCCATCCGGGCCGTTCTACATTTTGACCCTTCGCGATTTTAACCACTCGACTTTTCGGCCATTTGCTTTAATGATTTTCTGCATTGTGAACCGTCGCAATTTTTTTAATTCGGAGAATTTTCGTCTCGGATTATTTGGTGTTATGCATACAGGCCCATCGATATTGTGTTTTTCGCTATTTTATTAAATCTGATTTTTGTTTTTCGCTATATATCAACTTCCGAGATGTTCATATTCGTAATTGTTATTTTCGACTTTACAGACTCTAGTAAGATTGACCCATCTATATTCGAACATTCGGCATTTTCGAATTCGACATTTTGGCCCATCTGCATATCGATCGTTCGACATTTTTCCCCCCACCCGGCTTGACCGCACATGAACGTGCTCAGCATCCATGTATTGGTGTAGCGGCCGAAGGCGCCGCCGGGAAACTTCGACCGCGCTCGTCTCTTTCCGAAGATGTCCGAGCGTCGCTCGCTCACGGACACGCGCTGCTATGATTGCGTGATGGGCGCGTAAGAGACTAGAGAGGGGGTAACTTTTACGCGCGATCTGGCTGCACTGGATCCAGCGTCCCTCGCGCGGTATGGCCAGCCGGCGTCATTATCGACCGGTCCTCCCATCGACTTAACGATCGAGTAACGACAACTGCCGGGAGAGCACGCCGAGGCGTTCGAACCACGGTCGTACATACAGGTCTGGAAACGACTGTGGTGGGGGTAGGCACTGTTAACGAATCCACGTTTGTTTCCAAATTTCGCCACTACGTGGCATTGCTATAGGAGAGTACGTGTGCGACAAGGACAGAACAGCTTCCGTCCGTCTCTCTCACTCTTCTCGATGATCCGAAATGCACATTACCTTTTTCGTGGGGGCGGGGGGGGGGGCGACGGTGGAATAGAGGTAGATGAGAAAGAATTGTGGAATATGGACGGGGGATTGTGGAAGAGAATAGAAGTGGGGATTGTAAAAAGGGGATTGTAAAAAGGGGTTTCGAGTGAAATGGATTTTTATTCGAATTTTATTCCGAGTTTCGTTCGATGACGAAAGGAAAAAAATACGCAGTACATGGAATGTCGAATATACAAATACCTTTATTCAATGGATTTTTATTCAAATTTTAGTCCGAGTTTCTTTCGATGACGAAAGGAAAAAACGATGCAACACATGGAATGTTGAATATACAAACAACTTCATTCGTTCGTCAGTTTAGAAATTGATGAGCATTTCAATGACATCTCCGTAAGCATTTCGTATACACTCGGTTGACTTTGGACATTATTGAGCATTTGAATGGTATCTACGTAAGCATTTTGTATGCATTACGATAAGTTTTTTTTCAGTTGAGGAGCATTGCGACAGTACCTCGCCTGTTTATATTTCTTCAAAATTAGTGGCTCTGGAAAAAAGAATCTATTTATCTTGCGACAGGAAAAGAACCTAGTTACCCAAACTCCGTGATTATTTTTGGCTGACCGACTTTCAATGAGACTTAATTAATAGAACAGCAGATGGCAGTGCATAGTATTCTAGCCAAAAAGGCCAATTACACAAAGTAATGGGAGGGGGGTAACTTTGAAAGAGTCCTTTTTATCAAGGCTGATACCAATGCTTTTATAAAAGGCAACAGAAAGGAGAATCACAGATTCCGGACCATACATGCACGTAAAAAACCATACATAACAATTTACCTACTCACGTATGCCTGCAGCGGCAGTGTACCAAACACTTCATTCATTGGCTCAGTAGTCATCTCGGTTTTTGGTGGCTGCTGAACCTCCTCATCATGCTCGAATATAATAGCAGTCGGCCATTTTGTAAATCGAATTTTTTTTTTTTTAAGCTTGATATTCATCCTAAATAGATGTGTAAGTAATTTTATGAGTGAATGACTTTTTCATACGAAATAAATGGTTAAATTCGCACATGATTTTATACCCGTTACGGTGACTTAGGCCCTTAATCTAAGTATCGAAATTCTAGAAAAAAAACAACTTTATACCAAGAAAATCGGAACGAAAACTTTTATCGTGATTTTCTCGAAACTACTTTTTTGACCTTGTGAATACTCAAAAACTAATCACCCGATTTTTCAATTTTTTAAAAATATTTTTTAATCGCAGTGACTAAGGTTGTATGTAGCCGATTTTTTAAATTTTGTTCATTACCATTTTTAAAGATTGCTTGAGTGCAAAAAAGGGCCTTGAAAATAGAAAAAATGTCCCAACTGTCGGATTTTGTGAAAAAAACGAAAACAAAAAACGACTACGCACAACGATAGCTACATTTGCATAGATATCGATAAATTGTTGACTTTTTATTAACAGATTACAAAGATCATAAAACCTTTCATAAAGATATTGATAGGACAATGAAGAGAATTTTTGTCGTCGCCAAATCAGGGTTAATTTTTGAGAAATCATAAAAATTGGTATAAAACTAGATGAATCTATACTTCCTAAAATGAGTATAAACCCGATCCTTTCATTATTAGTTATTTCTTTGAAAAAAAATCGCATTTATTGACGACAAAGTACCCGTTATTACGTAACGGTATGGAGGGGGGGGGGGGGGGGGGTTCAGGCCAGGCGTTACGGTTCTGTTACGTGGGGAGAGGGGTGGTAAAAAATTGGGAAATTTTGCACTGCGTCATTTATGGACGCCCCTACGCCATTGCACCGGTAATTATATATATTTTATTGATTATTTTTTACAGTTTCGGAAAAGAAATTTTGGCGCCGCTACAAAAAGAAGGGCGGTCGTCAGCAGCCGCCGCAACAGCAAGAGGCGCCCGAGGAAGCCCAAGGGCGTGAGAGAGGCCGACCGCCGAGAGGACAGCGGCACGTGCGATCGGAGCAGCCGCAGCAAGGACGCCGCAGGTATCGCGAGCGCGGCCGAACTCGCAGTCGCTTGCCCCGCCGGACGCGTGGCGAAGTTGCCCAGAATGAGCGGGCATTTAAAATTCTAGTCTAAAGGGTGTTGGAACACATGAACAAAAAATAAATGTTTCTCCCAATTCGTAAATGAGTTTATATTTTTTCCCTTAGAAAATTAATTTTAAAAACTGTTGAAAAAAAGTACCAACACGATCGAGAAAGGGAACCTTTGAGAAAGAGAACTTTCAGTCTTTCTCGATCGTTTCAGCATTTTTTTCAACATATTCCACATGGGATAAGTGTGTATATCGGAGACAGCTTTACAGTTCCAAGAGCCCCGCGGCTGACAATGAGATGTCAGTGTCCGAGCTCTGAGCTTCGTGCTCGACGCGGGTTCGATCCGCGGTAGCAGTGCCGTTTTTTTCTATGAATATGCATGAATCAAATATCATAAATAATGCCCGGACAGCCGAAAGTAGCTAAAGCGAGAGGAGGTTAAAGATTTTTTCAATATAAAATGAAGAAAAAACTTGGACCGAGAGCATCGTTAATCCGGTACGCTGCCAACTCAGCCATGACGCTAATTGAGGATAGCGAAATAATTATGATATAGCCTTATCTATAATATTTAGTGTTGAAAAAAAACCGCCGAAACGACCGCGGCAAAGGCTCAATATTTCTCTTTGAACCTTCCACGGTCGTTTCGGCGTTTTCTTTTTCGACCCGTTTCATCGTTAATTTTTTTAACCCGCATTCTCCTCATAAACGAGCAACCGAGAGAAATCAACGATCTCGATATATGTTTTTGAAATCCATTTAGGGATGTTGAGTCCCTATGAAACATCTTAATGTGAATTGTTCAATAAATAGCTTCTTAATCGTCATGAAATTTTTACACGACCTCCTGAATACTTCATGTAAAAACATACCAAATTTTCAAAATTCTATCATCATTACTTCAACCTCCTTAAGGGTTGAAATAAAAAATGATAAGAAAATTCTGAAAATTTGGTATGTTTTTGTATGAAGTATTTGAGAGGTTGTGTTAAAATTTCACGACGATTAGGAAGCTCGTTATTAAAAAATTAACATTTTGTTAAGAACAATTTTCAAAATAAATAAAAAAAAATTATCAATAAACTTCGTTTTGTTTCCGTTGCTTTCAGTATATTGTAAATATTACAAAATTGAGAGGTCAAAAAAAAAACTTATTGCAAAGTTACATGAGTTTCCATTAGACAACATTTAATTTGTGAATGTTAATTGTTCAATAACGAGCTTCCTAATTGTCGTGAAATTTTTACACGACCTCTGAAATACTTCATCCAAAAATGTACCAAATGTTCAGATGTTATTATCATTTGCGATTTGGGACTCAACATCCTTAATGCATATTCTAATCCGCAGTACGGCCACAAAAAATGTCGATCTCGATCGAGCGGAAAGCCTCGCTCCGTTCGCCTGTCAAGTAAATACGATATGCGAGGGGCGGAGACTTTCCCCCGCCGAGCTGCCTAATCGTATTAACGTTGACTGCGATACCGACTGGAGCAGTGATTACGAATCGCGCGGCTACAAGGAAATCTGCAACCTGACAGAGGCGATGATCACAAAATGATATTCCCGAACTCGCCGCCGCGATTTAGCGCCATTCCTGTGGCACGCCGAAAATGGGAGCGTTGTACTTCTCCCGGCTCATCTCTGGTCAAATCATCTCCGCCAGCGAGACAAACACCTATCTACCTCGCTCGTCGCCTGCTACGTCTCTCGCGCTGAGACTGAACGCTCGGGTGGCGTCGTCGTTAAGGGCGGACGTCGGCCCTATAACAATCGTTCGAACTCCAAAATTCTAATCGCTCTTATTTAAAAACTATTGGGCGGAAAAAAACGCCTTTACAGTTATGTTTGGGGCATCGCTCCGGACCCGCCAGTTCCCAGTTGTTCAGTAATTATGACACGCCCTGTATATTGAACATGAGACCGATGCAGATAGCAACAAATTTCATATTGTTTATTGCATAAATGCAATTTTTCAACCGTATCTTCGAGAATTTTTAATTGATTGGGATGTAAATTTGCATACATGTATAGAATGGAAGATGCGAGTACAGATTTTTTCTTTTTCCGGTATCCCACAATAAAGGGGTTGAAACTGCCCGTCGATTTTTTTAGACAAGAGCAGCATAATTAGAATCAGCTAGCCCATTGGCAATCCGGTTTAAATTCACGTCAATATATATCCGTGTTATGATGCAATTGCATATTTGTAACATTCCAACCCCCCCCCCCCCCCCCAACGGTCTCCTTCGTGAAAGGCAAACGTTCAAAATTCTTACCGTGCGGCATGGACGAAAATTCGTAGAAATGAAAATGGCGTACAAAGAAAGTACAATCGCTCAAAATAGGCGATACACATTTTCTCGTTTTGGCGGAACGACACTCTTAAGGGGTCAACGCACCCTTAAAAACTTTGTTCTTTCTGCTCGTGAACGGGCAGAAATAAAAATAAGGTTCGAAGGGAAAAAATGTATTCTTCGACTACTAGACGTCCATGATGATAATGATGAGTACAGCAACAAATGGGGCGATGCTTATTGCAATAATTCGAGAATTACTTGTGAAAAATCACTCTTCAGTTTTCCACTAATATGGACCCAGGCAAGGCTCGCAATCACGGACTGACTTCGTGCTTCGAGAAGCAACTGGATTACAATTGTATATTTGCGAAGAAATTCCACTCCTCCCACCGTATCGAAAGCATTAACTGCAGAGATTACAGCATTTTTGGGTTGCTGCTGCAACTCATGAACAGAATGATGCAAACATTTTTATCAGCTTATAACGCAGCATAATGTAATCTTTATCTTTAACTTTTAATTCACAAACAGCAGAACGAATGATCAAAACAAATGAACCTTCGCAAAGAGCGACCACGGTACAAAGAGCGTTTACCCCATGATGACCTTGAAATCGCTTTATTAAAGATTAATAGCAGTTCTGGTGATAGCGTGTGTCGTCGTTATTTTTTTTCGTGTGTACTTATCAATTGAGTTTCACGTCATATAAATTCACCAATGATCATTATTGCTGCAATTACAACCGAGAAGCCGGCCATTCATTTTGAGTTCCAAATACGAATAAAAATTTACGTTAATCTGGTGAATGTTATTCAATTTCTATCCATAGCGATAAGTGCTATGAATTTACCCGCACTCCAATCACCGAACAGGAAAAACAGTTCAGTAAGGATCTAAGAAACATGATCATTGAAGGGATGGATCAACCTATGAAAATGGAAGTCGAAAGTGGTTTGAATTATTTTTCACCAAATGAAATGCGTGCGGCAGCCGCAATAGAAGACGACAGTGACGGAGATTGGCATGCACAACGATACTTAGGCCCAAAATCTGATGAAAATATATGTACCCAAGATATAGAAAAATTGAGTTACGAATACGCAACAAGAGCTGTAGATTCCTGGAAATCCGGGGCAAATGGGAATAGAAAGTTATCATCTGTTCAAACTAAATTCAAAAATATGAAATCAGGGCCGTAGTTATGCCGGTGGGCCCATAGTATAAATAAGGGTCGCACTTGCAAATAAAAGTTAACAAAAATAGCTCACTACACGTTGAACAATTTTAATGATGCTTTGGACAAACCGCTACCTGTCCATGATATAGATCTTCGACGATGGGCCTTCCGTGCACGAGAAATTGTAGAAATGTCAACCGTAAACTTCTAAGCATCCGCTTCTTGGCTACGGATATTCAAAAACCAAGATGGAATCGTGTCACGGAAGATTACTTAATATGTAACAAAACAACAATTATTAAACGCTGATCACGTCAAAACAAAGCTATCGAATTTATCACACACGCGCGCGCGCGCGTGTGTGATAAATGGAAAATGTTCGGTAATATGAACACGCTATTATGAACACGCTATTTATGACATGCAGCTGCCTTGGTTCCATTCCGAAAGACAATGTCAAGACGTTTGCATGTGTGTCCGCCCCGTCTCAAAGCTCCCCGACACTCGAGATTGGTCCTGGCAGGTTCCTTGAAACACTATAAACTTTGGGGATGTATCGTCAAAGGTCTTTGATGCCGATGGATCACGGGAGCTGCAGGGCCCATAAAATCTTTTGACCTGATGCATCCCGACTTCCTGTTTTTGTCTAGCGTTCCTCGGGCGATCTGCATCGACGCATTAACAGAAAACTCTGGTGGTTTTCCCGACATTGAGGGCCGATTTTTTTTCCGAATGGAGAGACTTTTCAATGATCCACTGCGCTCAAAACTGGCCACACTTTGAATGAAGCAGTCAGTCAGTTAACATCGTGGAAGATTTTCGTACTCGTTAATACAACATGGAACACATCTTGCGTGACCAAGCCGTGCTATTACGCTCGTTCGAAGATTTTGCTGCTTGGGAACAGCGATGTGTCGAGCTCATCGAAGGGCTGGAAACCCAGAGTCGGATGAAGCGTGCGGATGTAAATAAGTATAATCCGGTGCGTGCTGGGTGCTCCATATCATTGCCGCGGGAAATAATGATGAAGTGGGCTATGATTAACGTCAAATCGAACGATAATGCATGTTTCTCGTGGGCAGTTGTCGAAGTTCCATACCCAGCCGAACGACACAGTGACCGTCCATCGTCTTACCCACATTATTCGACAGTACTAAATCTCCAGGATATCAAATTCCCGAAATTCATCGAGCAACGTGTATACCACCACTAAAAAGAACATTGTTCCAATACGAGTCACTCAGCACACGACGGAAAAGCACATCAATGTGCTGTACATGCAAAATACTGGGGACAACGATGTGAAGCATTTCCTATGGATCAAGAACCTGTCGAGTCTCGTGAGGGCGCAACTGACCTAAAAGAAGCATAAACAATATATATTCGATCGGTGTGTAAATATAACATCTTAAATACACAATTATATGTATCTAGTGAGTGAAAAAATCCCCTTTTCTGCAGGTGTTTGCATTACTTCGCTTCCGAGGAAAAATTGCAATCGCATGAGGTCGATTGTGGGGCGATAAACAACTGTGCAACGCGACTACCAAACGACACCAGTTAATGGCTCCAGTTCACCAACTTTAGCCGGAAAGAGCGACATCCCTTCATTGGATATGCTGATTTGGAATGTGTGTTAGCAAAGACCAATGATGAGAACCAAGCAAAAGATATGTATCAACACCATGAAGTGTTTAGTATCGGACACTACGTGTGTTGTGCGTATGATCTTACTGTCTTCATATCACTCACGCCGCAGTGCTGACTGCGTATCATGGTTTGTCGAAGAGCTAAAAAAACTAGCACTGCGGATAAAAGAAATTTTCTGTGACAATGTGCCAATGGTATATTTAACACCGAGTGAGTGGGCTAGTTTTCGAACAGCGACTCAATGTCACAGATGTAAGAAACCATTTGCGCAAAAAGATGTACGCGTTCGAGATCATTGCCATCTGCTCGTCGCTATAGAGGCCCTGCCTATTCCAACTGCAACTTAAATTACAAACAGTCATTTTTCATCTCCATAGTTTTCGACAATTTATCCGGTTATGATGCGCATTTTATAAGCAAGGAAGTAGCCACAGCGTTCGAAGGAAGAACCGATGTGCTTCCAATCACAAAAGAGCAGTACATCTCCTTTACGAAGCATGTTGAGACTACAGACGATTCAAAACACAAGATCCAATTACGCTTCATCGATGCGTAAAAAATCCTCAACACCAGTCTCGACGAATTTGCGTCATGTTTGACCGAGGACAAACTCAAAATTCTACGCACGCAGTTCCCAACGCTATCGACAGACGATTTCAATTTGCTGATACGAAAAGGGGTCGTCCCTTATGAATATATTGATGACGTAACTATGCTAGACGACACTTGCCTACCACCACGTGACGCATTTTACAGTTCCCTGACAGATGCTACAGTATCCGAGAGCCAGTACACACATGCTGAGAAAGTTTGGGAGCGGTTCTCCATTCGAACGCTGGATGACTATAGCGATTTGTACTTAAAGACAGTTGTCTTGTTATAAGCAGCCATTTTTGAAAACTTTCGGTATACGTGCGTTGAGAGCTATGGCCTGGATCCTGCGTTTTACTACACATTACCCGGATCTACCTAGGATGCAATGCTAAAACACTCGAATGTCAAGTTTGAATTACTAACGGACATCGAAATGGTTTTATTCGTTGACTGAAGAATACGCGGTTGTCAATGCTTAAACCAAGATGCACGTGATAATAACAAGTACATGGAGTTGTTTGATACATCGAAAGCATCATCATACTTGATGTCTTTTGACGTGAACAATTTGTATCCATGAGTAATGTGTCAACCGTTGCCATACGCAGATTGTCGATGGGCCAACGACGTGTGGAATTTTGATCCATCATCCATCGCGCTAGCTTCATGCTACATCCTTGAAGTCGACTTGGAATACCCACAATCTCTACGTGATGCGCACAAAGACCTGCCATTTTGTCCAATACATGAAAAGCCGCCGGGTAAGCGGGGGGGGGGGGGGCGCTACTAGCAACCGTCTGTGATAAAAAACACTACATCATTCACTATCGAAATTTACAACAGTGTTTACGTTTTTGTCTCACGTAAATCCACAGAGTTTTACAGTTTACACCGTCTTCATCACTACGTTCATATATTGAGTTAAATACAGAGCTTCGAACGCAAGCCAAAAACGATTTTGAAAAGAATTTATTTAAATTAATGAACAATGCGGTGTTTGATAAAACGATGGAGAATGTGCGCAATCATGTGAATGTAAAGCTTTTAACAAAATGGGAGGGCAGGTATGCCGCTGAGGCAAAGATTGTGACGCCAAACTTCCACAGCCGAAGTATTTTTTTCGGAAAACCGCATTGCCATAGAATTGCGCGATCTCGAAGTGAAATTCGATAACCCAATATATGGGGATATGTGCATACTCGACATATCTAAAGTATGCTTGTATAGATTTCATAACGTGTATATGGTACCTCCGTATCGAGATAACTGTAAAATCATGTATACCGATACGGATAGTCTCATATATGACATTGAGAGCGATGATGAAGACATGGACGTGAAGCGCGACATTGTTAAATTTGATACAAGAGATTATTCAGCGGACAATAGATATGGTATACCGCTCGTCAACAAGAAGGTACCCGGTCCCATGAAGGACGAATGTAATGGAGGAATTATGACTGAATTTATTGGACTTCGATTGAAAATGTATGCAACACGTGTCGAGGGTAAGAAGGACACTAAAAAAGTTAAAGCTGTCAAGAGTAGCGTTGTGGTTAGGACAATCACGTTCAAGGATTATGCTTGATGCTTGATGGTAGAAATTGAAATGGAGCGTAATCAAACGTGCATTCGATCAAAGTTGCACAAGGTCTACACCATTCGCGAGACGAAAATTGCTCTAAGTCCTCATGATGATAAGCGGTATATCATACCTAGGACCTCTGTAACCATACCATGGGGGCGTTATAGCATACCATCATACAAAAATAATGTACATTTTTTTTGTATAAAGTTAATGTAAAATTATATATATTTTTGTAAATATTGATGTATAAAACTTGTGAAACTTATGTATACAGGGTGAGGCACATAAAGTGTTACAGAGCAATCGCACTCAAACTATTGATCATATCCAAAAATGTTTCAGACAAAAGTTTCAGTGTTCGGAAGGCCGTCATACTAGACCACCCTATTTTTTTATCGGTAGCGGCGCTGAAGCTACGTCAAGGTCAACTCCACTTTTTTCAATGGAACCATGTATTTTTTTAATGACATTATTACCGATTTTAAAACGAGCTCAGCGACCCATGTAACTTTTCGTTTTTAATTTTACATATATTGAATACAGAACATTAAAAATTGTTTTTCTTTTATCGCAAACATAAGCAGACAATATTTCAGACGTCTGTCGCAAGGGATCGGATCGCTACTTATCGATAATAATCCTGCGGTGGCTCTTTCTCGTGCCCCAGGACATCGATGAGTCTCTTAAATCCGTTGGGGCTGATAGTCTTCACGACGCTTGGCCGGTCAGTCCAAGTGGGTCGCTTTTTGCTCCGACAGGAAATATTTTTGAGTAATTTCCCTTGAATGGAGAGTCCCTTCTCGTGCGATGTCGCGCTCTCGGTGGGCCTGGGGCGAAAGAAACCGATGGCAATACGCACGATTCCAACCAGTGCAGCCAGATCGCGCGCAAAAGTTACCCCCTCTCTAGTCCCTTGCGCGCCCATCACACAATCATAGCAGCGCATGTCCGTGAGCGAGCGACGCTCGGACATCTTCGGAAAGAGCCGAGCGCCGTCGAAGTTTCCCGACCGCGCCTTCGGCAGCTACACCAATACATGGACGCTGAGCACGTTCATGTGCGGCCAAGCCAAAACGAAGGCTTCGAGGGAAAAAGCAATCTGAGCACGACTCGCGCGTGACGTCACCCGCTGGCACGCGCGACGCTTTTAGATGATTACAATGCTTATTAAGTTCTTGATACTCTGCGTTATGAATGTATACAAAAAAATGTATCGCACACTCTGATCGCTTATTTTTTTAGTTTATACGTTAATGTAAATATCATAATAAATCTAAATTACAACTTATTTCTCTTCTAAAAAATTGTTTACGCTTTACTCACACCCGTCCTTATGCCAAATAAATTATAATTCATAAAAGTAAGCGGAACTATATTTATCTCCGTATTATTATGTTAATTCTCATACTTTCATCAAGGGATAAAGTATTATCCGCAAAAACAAGCCAATCATCCATTCGACCGCGAATCGTCAGTACCAGAAAGTGCACACGTTCTACAAGCGATGAGATGGTCCCGTTGGTAGCGTTTCTGGCTTCGGTTCGCAGGGGCGCGGGATCGTTCCCGCGCTCAGTGCTTTTTTTAAATTATTATTACTATTAATTCTTATTTGATTAGTTATGTTTATTAGTTATCATTATTATTTTAATTAGTTATCTTTTAGTGCCGAAAAATTTATTGCGCACTCCGACCGCTTATTTTATTAGTTTGTACGTTAATTGAAATGTAATAATAAATCTAAATTACAACTTATTTATCTTCTAAAAAATTGTTTGCGCTCTATTCACACCCGTCCCTATGCCAAATAAATTGTAGTTCATAAAAGTAAGCGGAAATATAGTGATATTCGTATTACTATGTTCATTCTCATATACTTTCATCAAGCGATAAAGCATTATTCCCAAAAACAAGCCATTCGTCCATCCAGCCGCGAATAGTCAGTACCAGAAAGTGCACACATTCTGCAAGCGATGAGATGGTCCCGTTGGTGGCGTTCCTGGCTTAGGTTCTCAGGGGCGCGGGATCGTTCCCGCGCTCAGTGCTTTTTTTTAATTATCATTACTATTAATTCTTATTTGATTAGTTATTTTTATTAGTTGTCATTATTATTTTAATTAGTTATCTTTTAGTGTCGAAAAATGTATCGCGCACTCCGAGCGCTTATTTTATTAGTTTGTACGGTAATTTAAATGTAATAATAAATCTAAATTACAACTTATTTATCTTCTAAAAAATTGCTTTCGCTTTACTCATACCCGTCCCTATGCCAAATAAATTGTAATTCATAAAAGTAAGCAGAAATATATTTATATTCGTATTATTATATTCATTCTCATACTTTCATTAAGCGATAAAGTATTATCCCCAAAAACAAGTCAATAATCTATCCGGCCGCGAATCGTAAGTGCCAGAAAGTGCATTTTTAACACAAGCGATAAGATGGCCTCGTTGGTAGCGTTCCTTGCTTCTATGGGGTGAATTGTTTATTCGAGAAATCATACAATGTATCCAAATGTAAAAAAATCTGAACCTGCTGCTTTTTTCCCAAGAAACGTCTCTCGCTCGTTTTTGTTTTTATCTATCAATTTCAACGCCTCATACGGGAAAGCATGCTGTTTCGTCGTTATTCGACTGGATTGTTTCGACAGTCTCGTATTTCGCATTGTCTTCGTACCGATCGGAATAATAAAAAAATTTAAACGTACGTAATTTGCGATTCGTGATTTTCGTGATACGCGTTTCGGGATTTTTGTAAACCGCGATCCGGGATTTTTGGTGCAACGCGATTCGTGATTTTCGTGATACGCGAGTCGGGATTTTTGTTAACCGCGATCCGGGATTTTTGTGCAACGCGATTCGGCATTTTTGTGCAACGCGATTCGGGATTTTTGTGCAACGCGATCCGGGATTTTTTCGCAACGCAATTCGCGATTTTTGTGACACGCAATTTTTTTTACTCTGTGCCTCGTAACATTAGTGTTTTTTAAATTATTTATTCGACATGTGGGTTGTGCTTTTTCAACTCTTGATTTTTTCCTCATGGATAAACCCGCGGTAAAAAAGCCGAAACTGGCCAAAAAGAAACATTTTCAACATCAATGGTACGATCAGCATCCAGAGTGGAAAAAATGGGTTCAGGCTGTTGCATCGCAACCTGATAAATTTTATTGCCATGCGTGCGGAACAACGCTGTCATGTGGCAACTATGAGATAGAGAGGCATTCCAAGTCAGAAGTGCATGTGAAAAACATGAGTGTATTGGGTGTAGAATCGCTCGATTCGGGGTGTCGATTCGACACTACGCCTCCTGCGTGTGTTCCGGAAGCAACTTGGACTCCAGAGAGTTTTTCGGCTGCCTCTGGTGTTGAATTTGACTTCAATGAACGAGTACAAGTTGCTGAGATTCGTTTCGCGACTTTTTTGGCTGAGCATAAAATTGCGATGACGGTCGCACCGGATATGCTCAGTCTATTTAAACTCATCGGTCAAGAGCCTGCTCTGTTGCAGGCTATGACAGTCGGCAAAACAAAAGCAATAAAGCTAGTCGACTGGGTTGTTAGCGTAGTAGAAGCCGACCGAATAACACGAGTACTACGCGAAAACAAATTTTCAATTCACGTCGACGAAACATCAGACTGTACAAACGATAAATGGATGTCGTTAATGGTCCATTACGTAGAGCCAAGTACGCTGACGGTAAGGAGAGAATTGTTGACGATGCTTCATTTGAACGCGGCGAACTGTTCGGCCATTGAACTGTTCAAAGCGTTCAAAAATGAGCTTTTCCAGAAACAAATTCCCTTGCGCAGCATTCTCGGTCTCGCGTGCGATAACGCAGCCGTAATGGTCGGTAAACATTCGTCGTTTCATACATTTCTGTCGGAAAATAACCCCGATCTCATAACGCAGCCGTGTATTTGCCATTCTCTCGCGTTGATTGCTAGCGCCGCATTCTCCGTGATTCCAAAAGAAATTGATCGTTTTATCAGAGGTATCGCGACCTTTTTGAACAACAGTCCGAAACGAACAGCAGTTTTTCGCGATTTCCAAGATAGCTTCCAGGATCGTCTGGCTAAAATCACGAGATACGCAGAAACGAGATGGCTCTCACGCCATTCCGCCGTCGTCAAAATTATCGAAAATTGGCCGACGCTGATAGCATTTTTGGCTGATCAGTCATTGGAGAAGGCCAAACAAGCAGAAGAACTTCTCGAGGTTGCAAAAAATCCGGTAACCAAAGCTTATCTTCTTTTTTTGGGATTCGCACTCGAATCTTTCAACAAATACAACGCGTACTTTCAAAGTGAAGAAACTTTAATGCATCGTCTGCAACCTTCTTCAAAGACTATGCTTGTAGAGATCCTCCAGAAGTTTCTCAAACCCGCTCTGTTACAGCCGGCAATATTCGACGTTCACGCTCGCAATATCAAGTTCGATAAGTGCGCGAATCAGCGCGCAGTGATTGATATTGATATTGGGGATGTTTGCAAAGAATATTTGGCGGATGTACAGAGCAGAGGGACTCCACAAGCCGAAGTCGACACGTTCCGCCAAAACTGCCTTCGGTTTTACGTCACGGCTTTCAGTCAAATTCGCGATAGACTCCCCTTCGACAACGAATTTTTGAAGAATTTAACGGTATTCGAAAAGGACCCCGCGTTATTAGATGCGGATCGCGAGTCGACCGTTGCGCGCGTATTGTTCGTTTATCGTCAACTTCGCGTTTCCGACAAAATAAAAATTCGCAACTAATGGCACTCCTTGTACGAAGAGAACAGTCATCAGAAGGAAGAATGGTGTAAATTGTCATTCGACGAGATGTGGATGGCAATTTGCTCTGCTACCAATTCCGACGGTATTCTCCGGTACGAAACTTTGCGTTTGTTGCTGGGTATGGTGAGGACATTGCCTCATTCGCATGCTGCGGCTGAAAGAGCGTTCTCTCTCATCCCAGACACAAAAACAAAGAAAAGGAACTGCCTCAATTCGAGTATGCTCAACTCAATCTGCGTCGTAAAGTTGGCTCTGAGAAGTAGGGGGACAGCGCGACCACAATGATTATAGCTGAAGACCATCTGTCTCTAATGAACCCGAAAAATTTGTGCAGTAAGGCAGGAAATAAACCAAAAGAAAAGCTCTAAGTCCGAGCATACGACCAGGACGATGACTGGGACGTTTACAACTTTCCGGGGTAAATTAATTTTTTCTTACAGGAAAATAAGAAATGATCTTAGTGCCATATTCGCGAAAAATGTTAATAAAGTATTCATTTCAATAATTTTTGTGCAATCGATGAAAAACTTGGACTTGGAGGTTTCTTTAAGGTTTTTTTTCGTCGTGGTTTATGCCTCCTGGGGACACCACGTTAAAAAAAATGCGTACCATTGTACTTTACCTCATGGGTGACGTGGGAAGAAGTAGAAAACGTGGCAATTTTGTATGTTTTTACGTTTACAGGTAATTTTTATTGTAATGGGGTGAATTGTTTATTTGTGAACAATCACCATTGACAGAAAAAAAAATTTTAATCGTAAAACATCATGAGCTATTTCAGCCTATTTTCAGAATAATATTCTTTCAATGGGCGTGTTTCACGAATAAACAATTCGCCCCATACAAAAAGAAATTAATAATTTAAAAAAAAACAGAAAAGTACTGAGCGCGGGGGACGATCCGACGGCCCTGCGGACCGAAGCCAGGAACGCTACCAACGGGACCATCTTATCCCGTGTGTTAAAAATGCACTTTCTGGCACTACCGATTCGAGGCCGGATAGATGAATGTTTTTGTTTGTCTTTGGGAATAATGCTTTATCGCTTGATGAAAGTATATGAGACTGAACATAATAATACAAATATCAATATATTTCCGTTTACTTTTATGAATTACAATTTATTTGGCATAGGGACGGGTGTGAATAGAGCGCAAACCATTTTTTAGAAGATAAATAACTTGTAATTTAGATTTATTATTACATTTAAATAAACGTACAATCTAATAAAATAAGCGGTCGGAGTGCACAATAAATTTTTCGACACTAAAAGATCACTAATTAAAATAATAATGATAACTAATAAAAATAACTAATAAAATAAGAATTAATAGTAATAATAATTTTAAAAAAGCACTTAGCGCGGGAACGATCCCGTGCCCCTGCGAACCGAAGCCAGGAACGCTACCAACGGGACCATCTCATCGCTTGTAGAACGTGTGCACTTTCTGGTACTGACGATTCGCGATCGAATGGATGATTGGCTAGTTTTTGCGGATAATGCTTTATCCCTTGATGAAAGTAAGAGAATTAACATTAATAGCGCAGAGAATCAAGAGCTAAATAAGCATTGAAATCATCTAAAAGCCTCGCGCGTGCCGTCGCGTGACGTCACGCGCGGGCCGTGCTCAGATTGCTTTTTCCCTTGAAGCCTTCGTTCGGCTTGGCCGCACATGAACGTGCTCAGTGTGTCTATGCGTTGGTGTAGCTGCCGAAGGCGCGGTCGGGACAGTTCGACGGCACTCGGCTCTTTCCGAAGATGACCGCGCGTCGCTCGCTCACGGACACGCGCTACTATGATTGTGTGATGGGCGCGCGAGGGACTAGAGAGAGGGTAACTTTCGCGCGCGATCTGGCTGCACTGTTCCTTACTCAGATCGTTGTACCTTTTCATCGAACAATGCATTGAAGGTCGGAGGGAGGGTCGAGCGCGCCAGACGGCAGACTAGCCGGTCGTTTACACATCGGATTTTTCTCTTTCAACGCTCATATCTCAGTCAATTTTGTTCGGATCGACTTAAAATTTTCAGGACATATTCTCAGGTACTTATACTTCAAAAAATACAATAAAAAAAATCGATTTTTTCAAAATCGCAAGTGGGGGTAACCCCTTCATCCGCTCGTTTCGGACTTTCCCGATTTCACATCGTTTAATTTCCCGATCGATGATATACGACCCAGCTAACACAACTGTGATGACACTCGAAACTATTATGTATTTTTGGTATATAGCAGTCCAGTAACACAGTTGTGATCATAATGCTGTGATTCATCCGTTTCATCCGTAAATGTGATATACTTTATATGTTTCACGCAAATGAATTTATGATATCCCTAAAAGTTAGCAACTTTATGTCATTGCGAGACGAGTTTTTTATTTCTTTCTTTGTGATGAAGAAAACATGTAAAAAAGTGGACATCCAAATTATGTAAATGTATGGTTATCAGGAATACGTGTATGTTACGAGATGTCCCGTATTCAATAGGACTATGAGGATATGAGATTTTCACATACCCAATTGCCTTTTTTGTGATATATAATAATATCACAGAATGAACGTCATGGTCACATCTTTTGTCATACCACAGTTTCGAATATATTACGAGATATGAATATGTTCCCGTTATTAGTCCCTCTGGATGATCAGTCTCGATACGTTCGTGAAGTGGAAGTGTGTGTTCAACATAACCAACGTTTCTATTTCAAAGTATCAATACACGTGTATTCTATTAAAATGATTAAATCAAAATTGAAAGACGCAAGGTGCATTACAAGTCGACAACATTGGAGACGGCTGTTGTCTCATATTGCAGAAGTAAGAAAAGATTTTTCAAGACCTATTCAAGGAGTGACGGTGGAAGGAGTCGGAACAAAACCATCTGAGAATAGTGCGGACAAGCTGATTAGAGCTCCGGATCCTCCGATCGCTAAAAATGCACCGATCGTGCAAAATATCAGCGTTTCAACACAATCGGGGATTAATATTGACATCGATAATAACGATATTGACGACGAAATGATCAATGAAAATACCAGCCAAATAGGTATTGCCAATGAAAATGAAGAAATACCCGTATCGTTAAACACCGAATTACGTAGGTGGATTTTGGAGTCAAATATTGAAAAAATTTGGGTCAATAAATTACTCGTAATTTTGAAACGACATAATCATCCGGAATTACCATCAGATTATAGAACATTACTTGCAACGCCTAGAAGTGTGAAACATTATTCAAACGTTTCACCTGGCAAATATTATCATTTTGGTCTCAAGGTCGAACTTGAAAACTCTATTTCGCGATACTTTTCAATGAACGAAATTCCAGCCGAAATAAAATTTGACATTAATATAGATGGCCTACCACTTGTAAAGAGTAGTAAAATGCAATTTTGGCCTATCCTTGGTAGTATCTGCGCAGATTTCTATACCGAACCGTTCACCATTGCCATTTACAGTGGAGAGGAAAAGCCTCGACACTGTAATGAATTTCTAAAAAAACTGGCCGAAGATATTAACGATGTTCAGCAAATCGGTGTAAAATTGTACGGGCAAAATATAATTTGTAAAGCAAACGCATTTGTTTGCGATACACCGGCAAGAGCGTATATTACCGGTGCGAAAGGACACAACGCATATCACGGTTGTGGAAAATGTGTTCAGGAAGGCTATTTATGCAAAAACCGAGTGACATTTCCTAAAACGAATGCCGCGCTCAGAACAGATGTTGCGTTTGCCAATAAATCAGACGAGCTTCATCATAAAGAAACATCCATTTTAGAGAGCATTGATAACATTGGAATGGTGAGCCAATTCCCATTAGATTATATGCACCTTGTGTGCCTTGGTGTCATGAAAAAGTTATTGGGATTTTGGTTAAGAGGCAAAAAGAATGTACGCATGTCCAATGAAAAAATTGCGCTCGCTGAAGATCGTTTAATTACTGCGAAAAATATAATACCGCAAGAATTTTCGAGAAAACCGCGTAGCTTTTCGGAATTTGAACGGTATAAAGCGACAGAACTACGCCAAATATTGTTATATACGGGCCCAGTCGTTTTCTACAATTGTTTAGACGACATAAAATACAAGCACTTTTTAAGCTTGAGTGTGGCTATCAGAATTTTAGCAAGTCGCGAACACTATGAATCCTTGCGCGAATACGCGCGATTATTATTGCAATACACGGCCGGATGCTTTGGCTCAATCTACGGACATGAATTCACAAGTTATAATGTACATAATTTAGTACACATCTGCGATGATGTTGAACGATTCGGTCCTCTCGATAGTTACAGCTGCTTCAAGTATGAAAACTATCTCCAAAAAATCAAAAAACGAGTTAAACCTACCGGAAATCCCTTGGGTCAAATCGTCAACAGGCTTACCGAAGAATCCTACGTTATCGGCAGTAAATTTGAAAAGAAAAAATATCCGATATATTTATACGCAAAAAGTGTCGATTCAACAAAAGTTATCAAATCTATACAATACGAAAAGTATATTTTGAGTAACAAAGTGGGGAATAACTATGTCCGTACTAATTCGAACAAAATAATTCAAATAAAAACTATTTCCATGAACAATGACGAAATCTATATTACTGGGCATCTTTTTTTGAGCGAGCAGCCTTTTTTTAATGTACCCTGTGATTCTTCGCTTCTCGGTATTACCATTATAAACAACAAGAACCACGAAGAAATAACCATACAGGAATCTCAAATTCTGCAAAAATGCGTTGCGATCCCTTTACACTCTGATGAAACTGTCGTGTTTCCGTTACTTCATTGCAATGAGTAATTTTTTAATAGTAGTGATTATACTATTATTATCAATAGTATCAGATAAGCGTACAAAATAATATATCAAATAACACGCACAATAATACGCGAAAAATATACATCTAAAAACGAATTAAATATTTTTTCAATCAATCTACAAAATCATTAAAAAAAAGTTTAAACTTTGAAAAATCGAAAAATATAAACGACAACACAACGGCAGGAAGTGTACGCTCTGACATCGAAGACATAATCAGCAAGCTTCACGGAGTGTCGATATCCATCAATCGCTAAATTTGGCGGGACGTAATTTATTGCTGTGCGAGGTATGTACTAATTTACACGATTTGATCTGGCTAAATGAGCATATGTTGTTGAATTTACAATTAATCATTGATGTCTTGTATTGAGTAATAAATTAATCTAAAGCTTGAGTCCTTTTTAATTCAAACAAATTCAAAACCAATTTTTAGTAGATCCTAACCTATAAAAAACGTCACGTGTATCTGCAGTACAAATATGAAAGGAGCGAGCACTACTCGCAATCAGAAAAATGGATACGCAGTCGTTGTATTCATTAACGACAGTTCAAATGAAATGGAAACGGCCTCGGAAATACCAGCGATTTGGTTGACAGAAGATAAAAAATCATGCTGGTGGCCAAATGTGAGGCACGTTGGGCCTTACATTGTGAAACAAACGGAACCAGATAAAACGAAATGGGGACTTCATCAAATTCGTTTCATAGGATTTTATGGTAACTAATAAAATCTTTTAAAATACATCATACCCATACACAATACATATTCATAATTTTTTAAATGTTTATTTAGACGACATTATATCTGCGCGTCACAAGGCTGACGGGTTTTCCAGTTGTGACGATGAGCCGAATATTTGCACTAAAAACCAGTCTAAGATGAACGCCTTGCCATCAATAACGGAAGAGAAATTAAAACCGCAACGTTTCACGAAGAAATCACACGAAAAAGAAAAAGGTAAAGTATAAAATGATCAATTGTACAATAACTTTGCCAGCTAGTGCGATACTCTTGCACGTATTTAACATTTGCAAAAGCTATCTTTAAAGCTCGTTCAAACTCCAAAGACAGTCAGTTAAAATGCATTATGTTAGTCAGAAAAAAGATTTGGTAAAAAAACTGCTCAAGCGCAGAAGAAAATATATGTACAAATGACTGCGAAAGCTGCGAAGAGAGCGCAAGTAAAAGTGAATGTATCCGCCGTGAAGAGAGCTCAAGTAAAAGTTACTGTATCCGCTGCGAAGGAAGCTCAAATAAAATTGACTGCGAAGGAAGCATAAGTAAAAGTGACTGCGAAGAAAGGCATGAAAAAGTAATAGCGAAGGAATTGTGAAGAAGGGTTATGTGAAAGACTCAACATTTGTAGCCACTTTTACACAAGCTTTCGTTACAGCTTTTGTATAAAAATTGTGTAAAAATTAAATTGATATAAATTGTATAAAATTAAATTTGTTTTAGAAATGTATTCAGCTTCGGATGAATCAGACGAGGGTGAGCGTTTTAGCAACAAAAAAGTGCCCAGCCCCCCATCGATTACTTCGATTACTTCATCTCAATATGTTCCTGTCGAAAACGATAGTGATCAGAAACCAATTCATATTCAGAAAAACACTCCAAAAGTTAGGAGAATTGAGCCTTTTGACTTGAACATGAACATGACGAAAGCATTGGCCGCTGCTCCCAATAATGGTAATAGTATGTATTATTCTTCATTCATTTTCCATAAGATGATTTTATATTTTGTATTTTAATATTCTTTTACTGAATTTAGTAGGAACGAGCGAAATAGCCCCGAAAATAATGGAAGTAATCAACGACGATCGTTTCTCATTGCCGACTGACGCTTCGATGAAAGCTTATCTTCTCGAGAACGAAGAAGTATCGATATCTGGACAAATTCAAGATCTTAAAGATGACCTATCTCGTATGTATCAGTTTCCCCGAACAATAACTCATTGAAAGGAATGTATCGTGTATATGTATCTTTGTAAAATCTTTTCCTTTGCAGAATTCCAGGAAAAAATTATCACAAAACTTGGTGATATATTTTTTGAACTGACACAGCTTCGCGAACGATTCAACCGAATAGAAGAAGCCGTCAATGTCAATCAATTGCCAATGAGCAACAGCGTTGACAATTCTGACCTCTTAAAGATATTGCCATTGCCAAACGTTGAGCAGATTCAAGAATTTGAAACTTTTCTCACCGTTGAAGATATCAAATCACGCCTGGTCAGTTGAATATACATATTATAGTTTTTTCTATTTCTTATTGCAGAGTTTTATTCAAATTTTTGAATAATTTTATCCTTTTCATCCAGATATCATTGTTGGTACAAGTTGGGGGAAGAAACGCGAAAGAATGCATCTGTCGGATGCTTTCAAAAATTATCGCACCCACTGCAGCCAAATACTGCTCATGGTGTGGTCAACGTGGGAATTTTAAAGTCTCTAACTTGGAAATTATCGCTTGTGTAAAAGGTAATTTCACACGTACAACTTTTTATTTATATTTCCTTCCTTTTACGTTTCTTAAATAAAATTCATATCTCCTTTATGTTAACAAAGAAAACAAAATATGTTGTAGTGCATATTGTTCTTTTATGGAAAAAATTTCAATGCAACAAAATGTATGTAGATACAATTGCAAAAATAAGTTATGTACCGTAAAATGGATTCTTCATTTTTATGGCATACCCGGATGCTAATTTGAATTTTGGAAATATGTATGAAAAAGGAATAGACTGAATTAGCAAAGCGCTATAATAAATTCCACATATTTTTATTCTAGAAGCCGTGAAAAAATCGCACACTTGTACGGATAAATATTTCGAGGACGAGAGCAAGGAATGGTTCCGGCAGGGCACACAGAAATTTGCAAGGATGCAAAAAACAGCCACCATCGCAGCCCCTACTTAAGAAAAAAATTCTTGTTATACCCAACTCATTACATCATAACGCAATAACCAAAGTTAATGACGCAATAACCAAAATCAAAGTTAAAATTACATCATAGCGCAATAACCAAGTTTAAAGGTTGCAAAAAAAAATCGCAGCCCCTATTGAAGAAAAAATACTTATCATACTATATAATACTCTTATCATACTATATAATCTACTACTTATCATACTATATAATACTACATCGTAATGCAATAATAATCAAAGTTATTGAAAGTTTGCAATAAAAAAATTGAAAAAATAAAAATCGAAATGGTTTTTATTGTATAGCACACGATTTAGACGAAAATCTACGTCACAATCTTATAACGGTCAATACAATTAATTATGTACATTACACGTAACATTTATGATTATTTAATGTAACAGTGTTATTTACCCGTTACATAACAAAACACACTTTATGTTATGAGTAATTTACATATCAGTTTCAACTTTTTTCCAAAGCTTTTACTCAACATTATTATGAAAATGTGATTAGCTATTAAGCTGACATTTTTGAGAACAAACTCCGCTTCAATCACGGAGTATTTGATGTCACTGTTATTTCGAAAGTAACAGCCAACACATTACTGTCTCGTAACAGCTCTGAGGTTGTGTTAGCTGGGGAGTTTCAATTATTCTCTGTTCCTTATTCATATTATCAGCTTTATGATCCTTCATTTCGTCAAAGTTAATTACATAAACATATATTTCGTTATCTTTGTGCGAGCAACGTAGAAATTCCGAAGCACCTCTCTCAAATATCGCCACTGTTTCGGACAAAACTTTTCCTCTAATCTCTATTGTCCGGTTTTTATAATTTAATATGACTTCATTCCGTAACATCCAATCATTTCCGAGTATTATTGACGAGGTTAATCCAGGAATTATCAAAAAAGGATAAGTGAATTTCATCTCATCGATTTCCCATTTAATAAATACTTGATGCTTTATTGTGGTGGTCTTTTTCCCAACCGCTGTTGTCACAAAAACGTTCGATACTGGGAGGAATTCCATCTTTTGTATATTGACTAATTTTCTATATAAATCCTCCGATATCACTGTTATTTGACTTCCGGAGTCTAATAATGTAACTATGTTTTCGTTCATTAATTGAACTCGCACGTGCGGGCATTTTGCGAGCGATTGATAGTTAGCTTCCTCCTCGTGATCCTTTTTTCCCATAACTTTTGCCGACAGTTCATCAACAAAGTCAAAATCGTGCGGACGCGCTAACGGACCACTATCAAGCGCGTCACATTCTAGTTTAAATGGATATACGGTACCAATGAATTATGATTCTCATTTTTCCTCGGGTTATTATTGTCATTCGAAAATCCTGGACGGGGAACCCTAGTATCTGGAAATTTAAAAGAATTTCTACCACTTCCCGTATATCCATGACCACACGAAGGAAAGTTATGATTTCTCGAGTGATCATAATATCTTTTGTACTCGGGCTTCTGTTTTGATCGATCATAATATTGCTTTCGATGTTGATCATTCCGTGCGCTTATGTTTCTAACCATCGGGCCTTGACGATTTCTTTCCTCACGAGAATACGGTTTATTTTCCTGTGCCTTCGACCTATCCCTTTGTATTGCGTCTAAACCCGCTAAAGTCTGGGCGATCATAGTACTGTCGCTACAATTAATCGTAACTATATTTTGTCTGACCCATACCGGATACTGTTGGATAATATTATAATTTACCTCATATTCGGTAACTTGAGGAATGAAATATCTCGCCTTTTTAGCCTGACGATAATAATATGTCTGCAAAAGTTATTTTCGTGCATCGTATCTCGTTTCATTGCAAGCATTTTTAAATTGTACACGAATGGGTATGGAGTAAAATTCTTCGAGAAACTTTGTCTTGAAACTATCATAATCGTCTGTTTCCCCTTTCATATTAAACCATAATGCGGCTCTACCTTCTAAAGCTTGCTGTACGAATATCATTTTTCTCTCATTAGATATATTCTTTATTTTGAAATATCTGTCGTCTCCTCTAAAAACTCCACCGGAATTTTTTCAATTTCGTCGTGAAATTTTGGCGTTTTAGTCTCGATTTGGAAATTTTGAACGTTACTCACGATTGCTGTTATCTCCTGTTCTCTCGACAAACGATAGCCTTGATTGACTAGCCTTTGTTGTGGTTCTGCTATTTCTCTCGCACTTAATTCATTTCGCATCTGTTCAAGCTCGCGTCGCTGTCGATCCAATTCGGCTCTTTCCATTTCGATATTTCTTCGCTCTGCTCTGACAATATTTCTTTCGCCTTCGTCCGGGAGCACCGGCATTTTGTTTTTATTACTATATTTCCTTTTATCTGTGAAAATGTAATTCGGATGTTTTAGTATTGCTTTTCTACCAGATTTACTTGTATACACGTTTACTGCTTCCATATATTTTTAGTACATCTAGGGTTTTCAAATATAATTTCAAAATATTACGGACTATATTTATCATTATGTCGAGTCACTTGTTCGAGCGCCATTTGTAACTTTTCGTTTTTAATTTTACATATATTGAATACAGAACATTAAAAATTGTTTTTCTTTTATCGCAAATATAAGCAGACAATATTTCGGACGTCTGTCGCAAAGGATCGGATCGCTACTTATCGATAATAGTCCCGCGGTGGCTCTTTCTCGTGCCCCAGGACATCGATGAGACTCTTAAATCCGTTGGGGCTGATAGTCTTCACGACGCTTGGCCGGTCAGTCCAAGTGGGTCGCTTTTTGCTCCGACAGGAAATATTTTTGAGTAATTTCCCTTGAATGGAGAGTCCCTTCTCGTGCGACGTCTCGCTCTCGGTGGTCCTGGGACGAAAGAGACCGATTGCAATACGCACGATTCCAAGTAGTCCTAATGGGAGTAATAATCCCCTCCCCTAACTCACGAGGTATTCGCATCCGCGCGACACAAATTTTTAGCGGGCATTCTCATTTGACGAGAAAGAGAGGAGAGATTTTCAAATTGCCACTGATAAACCCACAACACAAGGTCATGTGCTGAATTTCCGGCTGCTTGTGATGCCAGAAGTAAGCGAAGATGATCTACTATCTCGTTTGGATTGTTCCAATAAGTATAGTCCAATTGGGTGTTTTTTCTAGTTAGCTTATACTTTGACATACCCTGTCCCACATGATGTTCGACTATATGTGTGATACATGTGTTGAATTTGTAGTCGGTGTTACGTTACATAGCCACACAAGGCGTATAAAATCTGTTGTGCGCATTCGTCGAGATGACAATGTTTTCATAGTTTTTCAAATCATCCGGTGTGAGAGCTTCGACATTGGGCCCTTTTTTAAACAATAGTTTCGTTAGTCCAACAGTTTTCGCATAACTCGCATCTCCCACACAAATATGTTGAGAGTAAAAAATTATCGGAGAATTGCCAATCATTAATTTGTTGTTTGCGAGATTCCATACACCATATATTACATCCAAGCTCGCCTTTCTATTCGTTTATAATAGCAGGAGATATTCGCTGAACAGTTCATCGACATTTTGTGAGTCATCATCATTCTCATATATAATCAATTGAAGCGAATCTGCGGTTTCACTCTTGAAGGCATCTTGTGCCTCATTCTTCAATTGATGTTTCACACTATTTAACGTATCTTCTTCTTGTTCAGCATTATCACTCACTTTGTCATCCTTAATTTGCTCTTTCGCCATCTTACCGTTTTTATACGACACCAATTTCTCCAATGGCCCGACTATAGGTTTAAAGACATCCTGCATTCTCTGCTCATCGCTATCTTTTCCAATTTTCATCATCTGATGCTTTCGTCTGTTTGCATCGCTCGCCTTGGCAATTTCATGCAACACATCTTTTTCTCGCAACAGTTGTTCGCTCTTCATGTTGTCACTGTCAGACCATGCACAATACTGCCTCTTCAACCACCAGCGATGAGTCATTTATCAATGGTCAGAAAATAATCAAACCTTGGTCTATATCGACCCTCATTAATATCGCTATCCGTATCAATCGTGACGAATGCATACTTGTGAGAATTCTAGTATTTCACGCACATATTTTTAAAGCACGTATAAGTCATATCCGTATTAACATGATCGTTGTACACATGTTTGAGATTCGTATCATCCTGCTTGAAAAGCACCACGAAATTTGTATTATCCCTCACGAGATGTTTGGGGATACGAGTGTACGTCTGACAAAGACAAAACAACCGTACAAACCTGACAACAACGTCTGACAAAGACAAAATACTGTCAACAAACTCGTGTCGTTCCATGGAAAAGAAGGCCCGAACATCATCCTGCTTTTCTCATGCTATATCGTTGAAAATGAATATAGAGTTGGATCGTGCATCACTTGGTGCTATCACTTGTTCATGCGCCTCGAATGGATGATATGCAACTCCACTCACAGGTTCAAGTAATTGTTCGAGCATCTTACACTTTGGCTGCCTCAGCGATTTGGAATACAAGTAAATGTTCTCAAATCTCAAGCCATTGGGATGGATGATGAGAGTGAGCAAGGCGTTGGTTTTCCCACAATTCGATGGACCGCAAAAGAGTGCACGTATGCTATCCGGCAATAAATTCCCATGACGCTTTGGTTTCTTCTTCCTCCCACCGTCTTCGACAAACTCGTCAAAATTTATGACGGGAAGTCCACCTCCGATAGTTTGCTTCTTGGACATCATCTCACACACAACTAACGGTGAAATCATATAAATGGGATTTGTATAGGGATTATCCGTTAGTCGCGTATTGTCTTCAGACATGATCGTGCATGGGAAGAGTGGTAAAGGTTTAGTCAACCGCCTAATCAACCAACTCCCCGTTGAACTACATCTGCCTGAGTATGAGTATTCCGGACCAGACACAAAGTTGGCCAAACGCCTTGCTCGTGGTGATCCGGCCATTAATCTATTGGATACGGCTTGCAAACAACACGACATTGCATATTCGAAAAATCCGGATAATCTTCAGGAGAGACATTTGGCGGGTAAAGTGGTGACCGAACAGGCTTGGCAACGTGTTACCGCATCGGTGAAAAAGCCAGTGCTTGGGGTGTAGCAAATATTATGAACACAAAAAGGAAATTAGGTATGCGGATAAAGGCCCGCAATGGTGGCGTTTGTTTGAAAAAGATAATTGGCGCTGCCAAGAAGACCATGATTCAAAGTAACGATCCGCATGAGATTATTAAATCAGCTTTAGAGGGCGCTCGTGCAGCTGTAAAGACACAAGGTGGTAAAGTACGTACACCTCGGGTTCGACTTGTACCCGCTAAAATTGGTGGTTTATTACCGTTCCACGTGCCTATTTTTGCGGGTCTTAGCGCTGCGGGTGCTTTGTTAGGTTGTGTGGCTAGTATAGCTAAAGCTGTAAATGCTGCTTAAGCAGCTAAACGTGAATTGGATGAAAGTAAGCGCCATAATCGCACAATTGAAGCGATTGCATTAGGTAAGGGTCTACATCTGAAACCATATAAGCAGGGATTAAACCGTCATATCAAGCCAAAAAACTAGAAGTAACTCTACCACACCGACCCCTCACCGACATCGACCTTCTTAAATATGCGAAAATCCTAATGATTCCACATTTTCGTGGAATTTACATGCGCGATACATTGGCAGCGAGCGGACCCTGCAAATGTGGACCCTGCAAATTTGGATGAAAATGTCGGTCCTGGAACACACTAGGTCGCTTACAAAAAGACTGGATAGAAAGTCATGTACTTTGATAGTTTTGACAATCTTCCACCACCATCCGAACTCATGAGATATTATCGTGTTGGTAGCGTAAATAATAATTATAAGGGATATCAGGAATATGATACGATTGAATGTGGACATTTGTATCTCAAATTTCTTTATCGACAATTGCAGTACGAAGACAAATATACACTATGTATAGGGGGGGGGGGGCGGGATGACGCAGAGAATTCAGTTGTCAATTTACCAGCATCATGGATGAAAGTTTAAAATTGATCATACCTGGCTCATCGTCCATACTCGAGGCGCAATACTTTCCCCGCATCGAACTCTCGCCACACAAAAATTATACTCTCGGTCGCGTGGAATTGTTAACGTTCAACTCTATTCCCAATATCGACGTTGACCACGATAAACTTTACGTAGAAAATAAGATATTGACGATACTTACGGGCAGTTATGAAATAGAGGATATTGAGACGTGTGCAGAAGCAGATCTTTCGCGTAAAAATATCAAAATCAGCAGTAAACCCAATAATAATACACTACGCAGTGAGATAGAGTATGATCATGATGTAAATTTTGAGCCGAAAGATTTTATTGGGCATCTACTAGGCTTCACCGCACGCAAATTGAAAGCCAATAAAAGACACGAATCGGACCTTCCTGTAGCCATTCTCAAAGTCAACGCCCTACGCGTTGAGTGCAACATTACCGCTGGTGCGTATACTAGGTGCGCAAGTAGGTTTCCGGGTTTTTTTTACCAATAAAAATCGAAAATTAAGTATTAAGGAGTGAGACGCAGTCAGAGGCGTGAAAAAAAGAGCATTTCCAATAATTTTCAACATAGTAATTAAGTTTGCTTTACAAACGTGGTTACATAGACTTTTTATGTTATATTTCAACTTGACTTTTACAAATTTTCAAAGAAAAATATTGATTATTCATAAAAATATCGCTATCATTGTCGGACCCCCTTCGGCATGTAGTGCTTCGCGGTGACCATCATAAAATTTTCCTGAATCTTCTGAAATAAAAAAAAGCCAAAAAAATCATTAGTTTAATAATAAATCTAGTCCTTAATCGAAGCTTTTTCTCGAAAATTAACAAAATGGCGGCTTCCCACAGGTAACTTTCGATTTCCGACCAAAAAATCGCTCGTTTATTGATATAGAAAAAATATAAATTTTCAACAAAAATGAAAGTCCTCCGATTAAGGACTAGTTTTTAATGCTATCAATAAGCACACGAAATTTCATCAAAATCCATCGAGTGGTTTTTCAATTATAGTGGTTAGCGACTTGAAAAACATAGGTTCGAGAAAAACGCGATAAAAGTTTTTCGGTCTGGATACGGTACAATAGGTTCGTAAACTCTTCCAATAACAATAAACGGCCATGGATAAAAACAATCAGTCGTCGGCCAGCGCCCAACGTGCTAACACCTCAAAATGTGCTACTCTTGAGGAATTTGGGTCGCAACGTACGTGGCGAAAGCGTGTAAAAAATTATTTAGTTTATGCTTTGTGCATCTGTTGCCTGAAATGGAATAAGAAATCGTAAACATCCAGACACCCGTGGTCTTTGATCTCTCACCGGCCAAAAGTTCTATGCTCGAGAACACTGGATGGCTCGATGTCGAAGAAACCAAGCAGATTGTAGATGTATCAGAAAACTTTGATGTGTGTATACCGCTCAGCATGCTCCTCAGGTTTGCCGAAGATTGTCGTAAAATTGTCGTAAATGCCAAGCACGAGTTGATTCTCACGAGACCAAAGACCGATGATAATGCCATTTTACAATCGGCGCCCGAAGACTACAAGAAAAAGTCAACCGTTAAAATTCGTCGCCAAAGACGCACCAATCTCCATGAGTTTCCGAACGCGGAAAATGTGTGAATATCCTTGCTGCCTGCCACATCTAAGCACGTGTAGTCTGTAAGAACCTCAAATGAGCTGGAGAAGCCATGATATGTTATACTCGCGCTGCAGACGGGACGGAAAAATAAGAAATAACAAAATGCGAACCACTTTGATCATTGCGTCATGAGCGATGTCAAACTATATCTCAACTCACAATGTTATCCATATGAAAATTTTACTTTGAACATTGATCAAAATCAATATGCTCTACTCTACGAGATGTACGCAAACTTTCAGCCGACCGATTACAACAAAGAGGCTGAACCATGGCTGAGCAGGATTGAATTTTTAGAAGAAGCCCCCATCGTTGTCATTGACTGCTCAAAACAAAACGATTCTCTCGAGGCCGGCCCTGTTAACGTGCGTCTTGAGTTCGAACTGAAAATCAATATTCCGCCGCATACCTCAGCATAGTGCATAATCCTCCATGATCGTATTGTCGAGTACAATCCAATTAGTCTTGGGGTTAAAAAATTTGTATAAAATCATGCCGATGATTCGCAGCCACATCAGTCAACATGGAGCCTATCGTCGATGTGCAGGGCTTCAAGAGACCCATCAACAAATTTTCCCTAAAGGAGATGTCCATCGACAAACTCCACGACAAGGATGCTGAACCGCTGACGCTCGCCTTCGACGCACCATTTGCACGGGACTCTTTACCGGCCAAGTACACAATGGCAAACACGTGGTTGGAACGCAGTTTCCATGGAATACGATGGAGTGACAACGGCATACCATATGAGGCAGCTAGAAAGACGATTCGAGAAACCGTGCAAGGAGCTCCAACCATCTATGCGAAGGGATTCGAGAAATGTGCATGGCTATCAAGATTCACAGATCCCGCAACAAAGGTTATCGGCTTAAGGACTCTGGAGCGTCCATCGCTGCAAAAGTTGCCGAAAATCACAAACTCCAAATGCCTGCATTATTCCTTTAACACG
>OX632361.1:14405819-14441154 GCA_951751655.1 Ophion costatus | reverse complement strand
CCCCGCTCCCCCTTGAGATCCCAGCGTTACAATCAGTCCTGTTATACTACTAATATGGTGTTATACAATGTTCGTATCCTGAATAATTTCAAAAGTAACGGTTGTAGTCCTTTTGAAATTCAGTTACGTGTTTATATTTTTGGGTGAAAAGGTCCAAGATTTTGTGCGCAAACGTCGCGTGTTGGTACATTTAGGGGAGCTTTCCAGTGTGACAGCCCGAAAAATCGCTGTTTTTCTCGATTTTTTTTTTTAAAGAAAAAATAATCTAATCGGTCTGGTTTTTTTTGTATATTAATTGGGTATTGAAGAATCCAAAACAATTTTTTAAAGATCGATTCATTTATTAATTAATATCTATAAAAATGATGAAACAATTGTTGCAGAAAATGCACTTGTATGTGGTGTCCACGTTGGGGGTCACAATTTTGATCTGAAACAAAAAACACAAAAAGATTATTGATCGGTATATAATTGGCTTTCGTGCTATGGAGGCTTTTTTTTTTTTTTGCAAAAATGGCGCCGGTTTGAACAAAAAGTATCGATTTTAGCATTTTTTTTGGCAGTTTTTTTTACAAAAAAATAGGAAGATGTCAAAAAAAAAAAAAAGCTTCCATAGCACGATTAACAATGACGTTAAGAATATTGTGTAAAAAATTCAACTCGATAGCTTTAAAACTCTGCCCTCTAAGTTGGACACCGTTTTGAAAAATGCTGTTTCGAGAAAAACGCGTTCAAAGTTTCGCTGTAGCTGTAGCGCTCCGTTGCCTTCTTCCAAGAAATGCTGTACAGTAACCGAAATAATCTGAATTTCGGCATGAAAATTTCACGGAATATTCGGAAGAGTGTATACTATTCGATAAAGCAAAAAAAAAATCGATTTTTTGAAAATTTCACACTGGAAAGCTCTTTTAATGTAGAATTGAATAAAATACTTTAAAAGTCAAACGACCATTTTGATATTAGACGCTATATCCTTCCATGGCAAAAAAAGTATTCGTTTAAGTTGAATGTATGATTTTATTGCGGCAGGTAGAAGTCTCTTTAATATAAGTAGAAAAATTAACAGTCACATAAACGGTTTTTCTTATAGGTAGTTGTAATTCATAGAAATAATTAGGACAAGTAGATATATCATTTCATTAAATAAAACAAGAGTATAATAGGGCCAGATTCGAACAATCCTTTATTTGATTAAAATGATCGGTTTTTCTCGATTGAATGGTAATGCGTACATGTAAGACTGAGTTTTTTAACTCTCATGTTAATTATTTGAGTTTTTAATTAATTATTTTCAATAATAACATTTGAAAAAACCAATACATTTACAATATAATCGTGCACGTCATCGATTTTCCCGATGAAGCATACAGGGAGCGTACCTAGCGAGGGGCAGCTGCCCCTATTCCCCTAAAAGAAAAAATTAAGCCTTTCCTCTGCCTTTCTTCCCCTTTTCCGCGATGCTAAGATGCGCTGCCGCCCAGGTTAGATCCTGGGTAAGCCGTTGCAGAATATAGAAACTGTACCGACAAGTTAGCTACGCGTTATTGGTACATTGGAAGTTCTCGAAGAGTGGCGATCTTCGGTTTAGTTTATTCATTCGAACGCCTCTCGTAAGAGGCTTAAAGTATCATTATAATCATTGTTATCTTGACTCCATTCCCAGGCAAATTCATGCTTCCCCGTTCACACATTGCCACAGGTATTGAAACTTTTGTAAGCTGGCAAGATTTTTGTCTTCTTATGAAATATTGAAACCCTCTTTGAAACTGTAGCCGGTGTTCCTATTTTTTCCATGAATACCGGGAGTTTCTGTGGCGAAAACATAGTTGAAGCGATCTGTATTGAGAATACATCAGATGGAGTTTTGTAACCATTGTTCGAATTATTTTCTACTGCGACTCTCTTATGCGTAACATTCTTTTGCTATCATGACAATCTGTGTTTATTTTGCGGTCTTTTTTTCCAAAATACGAGGAACAAAACCAATGTGTTAACAGTTTTTTATGGATGATTACGTAAACAGTTGAGTTTCCCCCCGCATTTATTTCCTCCAGCTTTCATGTTCTGAACTTCATTATTCAATTTATATAGCAATACCATAAACAAGAATGTTTAAAACCAACCACAAGGTTGGGTTGTAAAATAACATGAGCTTTTGCCCGCGGCTCTACTCGCGCCTATGTTCGAAATGTGTCTCACGTGAATGTCGAGAATGGCCTTTAGGACCATTCCTTATTGACGTATGTGCACCGAGGTTATTGGGAAAAAAAATGTTTTCTGGATAGCTTTGATACATTCTTATAATCGCATGACAAGAAGAACAAACAACAAATTGAATCAGATAATTAAACTGTTTTACATCGAGTATTTGCTGAAACGCTTCTTTATAAACACTACAATTTCATAATATACGATAAATTGCAAATCATTTTTTTTGAGGATAATCACGCAACCATGCTTTCCGCTTCGCCGGTCCTTCGAGTGGAGCAGCTTTGTGCATGGTCGATACTCGGAGCGGTGACTGCTTAGCCGTGCACCGGTTAGCGCTTCAACCAGTGAGCGGAAAGCCAATACTTCTGAGACCTTGGTGTAGATACATGAGTAAAAGTCTGCGCACAAGAGAATAAGAAGAATATGGGGCCGTCTTTACCCGTACGGGTTTTCCACAGTTTCCCTGTCCCATCGGTAAATGCCGTATAGTGTAGCTTAAGACGGCTGCGGGCGCAACGGAAGTGAGGTTAGGCTAGCAAGATGTGGGTAGGGAGTGATAGGAAAGGGTTCAGTTGGGAACGGGTAATACGTAAACACCCGCAAATGCTTTGGAACTTAGCAAATAATACAAATGTAACAGAAATAAAGATAATGTAACCTCATTCTTAAGGACGTATTGTAGTATGAACATCCCCCTTCAAAGCGAGTTTTTGGAAATTATATTTGGAGAAACGGTTCAACCTACAGTGTTAGTATTTCCCAGTTATATTTTTGAATGTTTAAAGTAACATCTTACATTTTGTAAAGCATTTTATTCAAAATTGTACATAATATTTGATGTTGCGCAAATATGTCATGCCGCGAAATATTTTTGTCGTCGGACGTTGTGATTGCAACTGTCCTTGTTATCTGAAACAAACTTTTTTTAATTCTTTTTTTTTATCAATGTGGTTATTGTTCGGCTTTCCATCTATTTGATTGCTTTATAATTGCTTTATAATTGATGCTATTTTTCCGGGACGCGAGAGGGGAAAATTTTATTGTTAAAACCGGAGTACTCTTTTTCAAACGCGGTCGTTTCATACATCCGTCCTAAAAATGTTGTTAGGAGGCCCAACGATAACCACATTTATAAATAGAATATTAAAAAACTGTTTGATTCAGATGACAAGGACGGCTGCAATCACAACGCTCGAGGATAAAAAAATTGCACCGCATGACCTGCCCAACATCAAATACCATGTACAATTTCCAACAAAATGCTTTGAAAGATTTGAGATATCACGTCACAGTCGGAGCAAAAATATCGTCTTATGGAATGTTCGTATCCTGAATAATTTCAAAATTAACGGTTGTAATCCTTTTTGAAATTCCTTTACGTATTTATATTTTTGGGTGAAAAGGTCCAAGATTTTGTGCACATTTATAAATAGAATACAAAAAAACGGTTTGATTCAGATGACAAGGACGGCTGCAATCGCAACGCTCGACGGTAAAAAAATTGCACCGCATGACGTGCCCAACGTCAAATACCATCTACAATTTCGAACAAAATGCTTTGAAAGATTTGAGATGTCACGTCAAACATATATGTTTAAAATATATTACTGTGTGCTGTAAAATACTAACACTGTAGACTTAACCGTATCTCTAAATTTAATTCCCAAAATATCACAGTGATGGGTGTTCACATTAAAATACGGCCTTAAAAGCTACCTGCAGACGTGTTTTAGAACAAATTGTCGAAGTTACGTAAAAACCGATCTGTCTACTGGTAAAATGATCAAACAGAATCGGACGACTATAACACGTATGTTCTAAATATTAGCACAGATTAGACAGTTGGACGCCCCTTTACGTAGTGGGACAACAAGAGATGGCCAAAACGTTGAGATTTTCGTTCGAAAACTGCCCCACGATGATATTCGCGTGGTTGAATATGTACATTTGCACTGTAGGTTCAAGTAGCGTGCTATATTGCTCAAGTTGTTGACAAGGGTGGGCTATATGCGCCCACGAGCAAAATAGGCTATATTTTGGTTCGGCAGCGCGTACTCGTGTCTCGAGGAAGCGAGAGACCTACTGCGTATAAATGCCGCCGTCTAGAGCAAGGAGAATGACATCCCGGGCTCGTGTTTCATACGGGACATTTCATTTCTAGTGACACGGTTATTATTCGATGATGACCTCTAGAAAGCAACGAAAGTTCTTTTTAATTAATCAATTTTCACTACTGTCAATTTTTTTTATTGTTGTAATTTGAGGATCCAAAAATCGGCTGGGCGATTTTGGTAGTCCACATTCACTAAAAACTTGAGGCAGATGGGGAAACATTCAACGATATCTACTCGTAGGTCGAGTATGAACAGTTTTTTCGTCGACCCTGAATCGTATATGGTGTTGCATTGAAACCCGTTGTTCGGCGCTAGGTTTTTATGTTTTACTGTACTACTTTAGTACGGTCGATTCTGTCATCTTGAAGGGTGACCCAGTGCCACTACTTTTTACGCTCGGCCCCACGTTGCATTGGCCGGGGAAACAAACACCGCTGGACCTGAAATAAAAGGTCATCCGTCACTCCAAGTATCCTTCGGATCTTGCTTGAAATGATTCCCTCTCATTCCAGTAGATGCGGCAGGTCTTAGAAGATACACACTTCCGTAACTAGGAGGAAGCCCAAAAATGGGTAGATGTGTGAATAGCGTAAAACAACTGGGCATTTTTTGACGTACGATTCAGTTATTGCCAGAGAGGTGGGAAAAACTAATAAGATCCGAGGGAAAATACTTCGATTGCTGCAATCCAAAGAGTTTTTACAAAATCAATGCTTGAAAAAAGGCAAGAAAAATGGTGAGCTTTAATGCAATGACCTAATATATTTTGACGTATAACATTTGTTGACTACAGGCTTTATGTTTCAAATATTTTTTTCCCGTTCAGAAATTGTCCTAGGTATCTAATTGGATTTTTTTTACGTATCACTATTTTCTGATAGGCATCGAATGATTCATCGCATTGGATTCATCTACTATAACGTCCATCTACTATAACGTCTACTATTGAGTCTACGATAACATTATAACGGATCATAACGTCATAACGTCATAACGGATCCACCTACTATAACGTCTACTATAACGTCATAACGCCATCGCATTGGATCCATCTACTATAACGTCATCATTGAATTCTAATCGGGATTTCGCATTGAAATCCAATATACGAATCCAATTTAAATCCTAAAGGATTCTCACGTTATCGAATAGAATGTAATACGATTGTTGATGGGCCCCATCACATTATGTACGTCGAATTTTCTAACCAAAATATACAGATTTATAAAATGAGTCTTAAAAAAGTATACATCTTATCTAGACTAACGATAAATCGCTTAAAACGTTTATCTTAAGAGTTAATTTGAATCACGTCACATAAAGTCCACTGTAATTATCGTTTATTATTTATTTTTCTGCACTTTGACATGATATCAGCGCACACGGAAAGGTTCATGAAGCGTGCAGGTTAAATTTCAACATGCCGGGTTTTTCTCGTGACTTTTCGCATATTTTCGATTCGACCGGGCTAAGAATTGTTGTACGACGTTCATCGGCGAACAGTGCAGAACCCAATTGGCTCCCGACGAGGTCTCCCTAACAAATGTGGTGTCCCTAACAAATTCTTATAGAGATGCGGGCGCATTTTGGGAGTCCCTAACAAATTTGCACGGAATCACAGAAGGACATTTTTTCGAAGATGGAGCGAATTCCGTTTAAGAATTTCAAATAAACGTTTTTAAACGATTTAAATGTGGGTCCTCTACGGGCATCGTCCCTATTGAATCCCTATGGGGATGTAGTGGAATTTGGGGAGTCCCCAAGAAATTTCTGCGTTGGATATGACAGTGGTCCGTTACTTATGATTCTTGCTATTTCAACTGTAAAATGGGCGTTCCTCGAATCAAAAGTGAGTACCAACTTTCATGTATTGTACAACAGGAAAGTCTCGACAAAAACTTGAAAGACGATTCGAAAAGTTTGTTAAGAGTAAGGCGGCTTACAATAAAATGATCTCGAAATTCTTTGTTTATGAGTATATCTGCGGCAGGGCAAAGAGATTGGTTATTGTATTAGTAAAATGACGAATAAGTTTACATTGTATTAACCGAATTATTTATGAAATGAGTTTCCAATTTTTCATTTTTCGTATTCCCTACACTGAGAGAAAAATGGAACTTACAACAAACACCCATGACAAAATATAGCACACTGTAGCCAATTGTACTGTATTGGCAGAGTTTATAGATTCCCTGCCAATACACTATACTTACGTTAACCCTACTATCTTTTAACATAGACGTTGCAAATACTACGAACCTTTTCCAACTTTACCGCCGAACGTTTACCAAAATAGTTAAGAAGAATTCTGGTCAATATCGAGAATTGACAAAAATAAAAACGACACATGTCGTTGGATTCCATTTTCGGAAATTTCATCATCATAACAAGTGAATTTAATAATAAGGACGTCGAAGTTCATCGAGAAAGAGCCAATCCCATTTGGGATGGAAGTCTCCATATGGGTGTATATACGTAGATGGAAAACCACTTCGCAATCCTCCTCGCGGCGGTGGGCGACCAAGGGTGAAGCTACAAGTGGTCATAAATGAGGCCAAATTGTCGTTATTACCCGTTACACGAAGATAAATCGTCTCTGGCTCTCGGGGCTGAGCTTTGTACTTTGGTATCCCAGAATAGAGTCAATAACAGTCACGAATTCTCGGATCTGACTAATCGCGCAACTCGGGTGCTCTCCGCTTCATGATCTTCAAAGATATTTTCGTTCCTCATAATGCTTTAAAGATCCTAGGGGACGATTTTTCTCGAATTCGTCCTTGTTGTTCCAGTTTGAAGTATGCGCTATGCGCGATCCGCGAAATTCAATTCCTTTGAATTTTTTGCAATCTCAAAGGTTACAACCGACCATAAACGTGGACGAAGAAAGGATACGAAGCGACTTGAAAATGGACGGATGATTGCCGCAGGTAGAAATAATAGGAGCAAAGGCACGGATCGTTCAGGCATATTCTTTTCCTCATAACGGACGGCAGAACCGAACGAGCGTTTCGTCAATGAATGTTTCAACATTCGGATTTTTCTAAATTGATATTGATTGTTATCGACTCACTCGTAGACATTTCTTAAGGTTTTACGGATCGGGATTAGGTCATTAGGGTGTGTTACAGGTAACCCTCATTATACACATTCTGATTTCGCCATGATAAGGCAAGACGTATTTAGGCACGGAATCATGCAGTACCAAAATGCTCTTATTAAGGTTGAGCCTAATAAAGCCCTATTGTGTGCCTTGAGGCTTGCCTTACAACTTCCCCAGCATTCTATTTGTGCATAAACCTTCTATATATCCCAGGTGGAAATTTTCATGCAAAGGCATATTAGCCTTGATGTTTTTCAAATCCGTTTAAAAAAAGATAGTAGGGCCGTGATGAAACGAAGGATGCACAACTCGAATGCCTGTTAGAAGATTTCGTTGTTTTTCTAAATCTCAAAACACAATTTTAAATCTGCCATCGTCGTGGGAACAAGGTATGTGTAACTTAAAAATATATGCGGCTGTTTAACACGGTATTAATGCATAAATTTTAAATGGTATGTGTGTACACATTTGGAATTTACGCATTAATAACGTGTTAAACACCCGTATATATTTTACGTATATACACTGCCAGCCGAAAGTTTGAGTACACCAGTCGGAATTTCTTGCCGCACTAAAAGTTAGATAGCGGGCCTAAAAATAAATATATATTTATTTTCCTTCTTGCCTTACCTTGCCTATTTACCTTACCTAACAAATTTACCTTCATTGTGCCGTTTTAGAAAATTTTATACATTTTTTTGGGCCGGGTACGCCTTTTTGATAATGGCTATGGTACAGCTTTTTTTTGGACGTCTAAAACTGCCCGCATAACGTCTGGCGAATTTATCTTATTTTTTCCACGACAAACATGAGGAGAGTATCAATACCTACATCTTCGTTTTTTAGAAAGTTTCGTACAATTTTTTTCGCCCCAGTATTGCATTTTTAGCTAAAAAAGACATGTTTTACAGAAATAGGCGTAGTTCAATAATTATGGGGTTTCAGGAAAAATGTCAAGAGAGTAAAAAATCGCATAGGTTCACACTGGAGTAGTCAGAATTTTTCCAAATTTTTTATTTACAATTTTTGGTCGGGACTCTGGTGAGTGGAGGGGCTCCATTTGGGGATTATGGGGTCTAGGACAATCTACCAAGAAAGTAAATTTGTTTCCTTTTTCATTTTTAGTCGACTACAATGTCTTCGGAATTATTAAAGATTTCTTTTAACAATTTTGTCAGCATTTTTTAAAATATCATTCTAACCATTTTTACGACTTGAACTCGGAGAATCATCCTTGGTTGAATGATTGTGTCTCAAGACCTATCGGATTCAAGACCAAAGATAAAAAGAAAAAACTTTAAACACTTGAACTTGTTTTTCAACATACAAAAGATAGTCAAGCACGTCTCTTACCTTATCTATGCGAGTTTTTCGTTGAAAAAAAAATCGCCTTGGTGCTGGCCAGACTATATTCATCGATATATTCATTTTTTCGTGATAATTCGATGTGATATGCCTTGATTGCGTAAAATAATAATCATGCCTCGTCAACGTGGTGAACAAGCCAGTTTTTTCAACGAAAAACTGGTATAGATGAGGTAAGAGACTTGATGGACAATTTTTTTGCGTTAAAAACAAGTTCAAAAGTTTTCCTTTTTAATATTTGGTCTAAAATCCGATAGGTCTTGAAACACAACAACTCAATCGAAGATGATTCTCCGAGTTCAAGTCGAAAAAATTGTTAAAATAATATTTTAAAAAATTCTGAAAAACTTGTAGTTGAAGGAAAATGAAAAAGTAAACAAATTTTCATTTTTAATAGATTGTCCTAGACCTCATCGATGCAAATGGAAAAAAAACATACCGATCCATTTAAAAAAATGGAGTTGACCTTCAAATGTCCGAAGTACCTCCACCTGCAAAAAACTATTATCGCTATCGGATGGCCCCTTTCGTACTGTGCAATTTCATTTCAGAAAATAATTCTGTGAACCTTAGAGTTTCGAAGATATCTAAGGTGCTAATAGTTATTGATCCACCCTGTATAGAGCTCACAATTGTGAGCTGTATTTTTCCTTTTTCGTACCCTCCAATCATCTCCTTTAAGGTAGTACTAGCGGATTGACTAATGAACAGAAAATCTATAAATGATCGAATCTGAAAAGGGTAAAATATAATACATTTGGGTATAATAATAAACATGATAAGGAAAATAATTATTTAAGAAGTGTATGTGATAACTGTGTATCATATTATGAAAATAAAGTATTAAAATAGCAATCAGATTTGACTTGAGTTGTCACGGGCCGCCATTTCATAATTCTGGCAATATCCGTGGCAACCATATGCTCAGGTGCTTTCAATAAATTTCAAGTGTGTGTTTGTTTACCGTATGTGTATGCATGTGTTTGTAGTGTGTGTGAAATGTGCATATTGTAAAGGAAGAGATGATAGACGCGGCTAGCGGACGCAAAAATTAGTCGACTCAGTCGATAATATCAGCTCGAAATGTCCCGTACCCTATATTTTCCATGGAACATACGTGACCGCGACAGTTTTCTTATTATTTATCGCTTTTCGCATAGCTCCGATCTAATCGCGAACTATTATTACTTCCATTCCAATATTTGATCCGCACGGATTCTCTATAAGGTGCGGGTTCGAATGCACTGATTTCGTGAATTAATTACTATTGTATTTAGCCGGTAAGGCATGTAGAGTCTTCACAGGCGTTATTCTGTATGTCTATACTACGGCATATAAAAAAATCGATTTTCTTTCTAATGAGAAGGTTCATGCACGTACTACCTTAATGAAAAAAATCGACGCGGAAACTGGGAGCGGTAAAAAATATTTAAAAGTCGCTCGAGCTCCTAGAAATATTAATTTTCATTAAAAACTCGATTTTTTCGTCCACTCCTCACCCATGAATTTTACGCGTTATAATTTTTTAATTAACCTCGCGAAAGCTCTAGCCGGCCAATGAATATTTAGTGGTAGCATAAACTTGTAGCATAAAAACAAAATAAAAGCAGTGTTCCATTTTCTGAATAATTTTCTATAATAATTTGTAACAAACACCAATTAGCCGTTATGTGTTATTATGTATTATTATATTATGGCGTCGTTCATCACAGAGTACAGCTTCGATTGGTCCGCAGTTTGACTAACGAGAGAAACTGTGGGACGAATTACGATGCGCGGCAAACAGTCGACGTGACAGTTTTATAAATAAAACCGCCTATAATTTTGTTTACGAACATGAGATTTAAAGAATTATGTTATCAGAACAAACATTATAATTCTTGGGTTAGAAGTGTGAGGTAAATATAAAAAATATGTTTTTAAAGAAAAAAACGATGGGCTGTTTTGAATATTCTACAAAGCATCAAATTTATAAGTGAAAAGAGTAAAAAACATTGCCGAAAATTGGAAATTTCGAAGCTCTTGAGCGACCATTAAATATTCATTGGCCAGCTAGAGCTTTCGCGAGATTGAGGGAAACGAAAAAGTATTGAGCTCAAAATTGTGCCACCCTACATATGTACAGGGTGTATAAAAATCACGTGTCACCACTCCGCTAGGTGATTCTCCGAGTCACGTTCGGCGAAGATCACCCCTTAACATGGACCCGCAAAATTGACCTTGACCCCAGAACTCGAGGTCAAATTTCTTATTGGCTTGAAAAATTCTACGAAATGAGAGGAACAAAAGTCAGAAAGGAACCATGGGTCGCAAATGAGCCCGTCACACTGAAAATAACAAATAAAATATTAAAAATTCGGAAATTTGAGTTTCCCGGATCGTGGATAGGAGAAACAGAACAATAGCGAGTTAAGCGCCAAAATAAAGCCCTCCACCACCCAGCCAGGGGATTCGAATGGTTTGGTCGTCACTGTCTCTCTGTCCAATCGTGTCTGGCTGTCTAGGTTGTAACGGTCTGGTCGTGTCTCTTAGTATTATCGTCTGTTACTGTCTGGCCGTGTCTAGCTGCCATGTCGTTTGATCATCTGGTCGTGTTATCTTGGTCGTATCGTGTGTGACCATGGATCGTTACTGACGTCACCATCCTGGTCGTTTGCGAGATGGACAAGACCAACGCCTTATGATTCCCACTATTGATCAGGCTTTTGGAAATTATGTTCGAGCTCGCGAAATTTATGGTGAGTGGCTGCTCCAGCGTGCTCATGAGGGACTGCTAAGGCCTGGTGCAATTCCAGATCGGCGTGAATTTCAACGTCTTGATGAACGCTTTAATGACCAGGAAAAGTTTGCCATTCAGGGCGCTGGACATCGGAGAGTTGGACGTCCTCGAGTGCATTGAAGGATCGAGGAGCGTGTTATTGCTCTTGCACGGGTCTTTTCTGTCGTGGGCTTACGCCGAATAGCCGCTCGCGTTGGTCTAACGCATATAAATGCGACATGGTCGCATAATTCGCGAGGAGGGCCTGCGACGGTATCGTGTGAAATATGTCCAAGAACTGCACCCTGGGGGCAATCAAGTTCGTTGGAATTTTTGCCGCTGGATGCTTCGGAAATTGCAAAGAGACCCTTGATTTCTTGAGCACGTCCTGTTCACTGATGAGGCGAGCTGCTCGAGCACCGGCATTGTGAATAGGCCGAATATTCGCATCTGGGCTGACAGGAAGCCTCATGCGATGACGCAACGAGTCCACCAGGGTCGATTCGTCATTCGTCATCACTAGGGTGACAACATTAGTCCGTCTATCTTCTGTCGCAGTTGAACAGTCGAAATTATCTGATTTTTCTGCAGCGCGATTTAATCCATTGCTTACGACAAATTGTTCCGCTGCAGAATCGCCAAGGTCTTTCCTTTATGCACGATGGCGCCCCACCACATTTTGGTCGGCAAGTTCGTGCTTTTATATATGCACGAAGCCTTTGGAACGCGATGGATAAGCCATCGGCCTGCGCCACATTCATGGCCACCACGTTCTCCAGACCTTAATCATTTCGATTTTTTCTTGTACGGTGCGCTAAAGCCATCGTTTATAGATCTCGCAGAGCGATCAGAACGCTAGTGGATCTGAGACGCCGGATAGATGATGGAATGGCCCAGTTGAGACGAAACCGACAACTCTTGGTCAGAGTTCGGAACAATTTAGAGGAAAGGCTGCGACCATGTCTGCGTAATGGAGGTTGGCATGTGGAAGCTGGAGAATGAACCCGTATGCTACGAGCCATCGGTATAAACGGATCGGTTATTTACCTTCGACGCCACAGCCAACGTCGTGGCCCGCGATAAAATCGACCAGGCGATAATTAAAAAGACGGCAGCGAGAATTTGGAGTACCTGATCTCGCATGCACGCACGCACGCACGCACGCACACACACACACATACACGCGCGCGCGCGCGCACACTCGCACGGGCGCACGCACGGACGCACGCACGCTCGCGCGCGCGTGCGCACACACACACACACACACACGACTCTTGAAGGTGTGACAACAGTGGTCTCAAAAGTTGTTGTCATTTACCATGTGCCTGTTCCGTCGCGTGGGACATGTTTGTAGTTTTAATTGTTAGACGATAATTTATTTAAGCTCACCTATAGCCAGATAATATCGCTCTTTCGGACACGACGAACTCGCTAGCCTAAGGACCAATAAAGAAGGGAATTTCCCGAATCACAAGCGGGTCCGCGGGCAGCGTCGTACGTGACGATCCGCTTGAGTCGAACAATCGCTATTTGGCCAGCCGACGCGACGATTTTTTAATCTCTTTACAGTGTAAGCCGTATCGTTTTCATTGCCGTAAAGAAATACTTCGAGATTTGTGAACAATAATGCATACGTGCAAAACAGCATGGGCTATCCTCGAGGACTATCCGACCAGCATAGTCGCACACCCTAATGAAGGGATTAACCTCCGCGCTCACTCGACGCACGACTCAAGCGCGGAAAACGTTTTATTATGGCGACTAGCGCGTCACGGGAATTTCCCTGTGGTGAAGCTTGGGTCCGACAGCGATATCCACGTTGTAGCCTTCATTCCCACCAAAAACTCCCTTTCGTGATTGGTAATGAGAAGAAATCCTCCCACTCTTAATTTTGCACCAATGATAACTTCATGAAAGGCAGAGTCTTACCCTTCTCCTTTTTTGAGGACTTCTCGTCACCAACTCCGAATCGACCGTTTAGAAACTCACCTCGACCGAGACGCATCAAGAACTACTGGACAACAGTTGAGATCGTCTCGTGGCGAAAAAACCTCACACTGTGCCTTGAGAATACACTCAAGCACAATACCTAAAACTCGTTAACATAGCAACAAGTAAACCTTAAGTGATTACTTATAAAGCGTTGAATTTTCAAATAAATAACATTTGTTCTGATCTTCGTCTTCAACAACTAACTTCAGTTCCTAAACAAAAATCAAGTCGTTGGTGATTAATTTCCCTGACGACGATACCAAGGGACTACGTCACCGCCAGAGTGTAAATCGGGCCTTACAACCCCGACAGGTCAAAGTGTTACCGCGCGGTCCCGACGTATCGCACAGTGCCTATCCGTCCACCTCCTCGTGGTGAGAGTCGGACAACGGTGAAGTTCTTTTTTTCGAATAATAGAATTCACTGGCTAAGTGATGGAGAGCTTTATTTTGGTGCTTAACTCGCAATTGTTGTGTTTCTCCTACCCACGATCGGGGAAACTCATATTTCCGAATTTTTAGTATTTTATTTTTTATTTTCTGGGTGACGGGCTCATTTGCGACCCATGGTTTCTTTCTGACTTTTGTTCCTCTCATTGAGTAGAACTTTTCAAACCAATAAAAAAATGGATCTTGAGTTTTAGGGTCAAGGTCAATTTTGCAGGTTCATGTTGGGACATGATCTTCGCCGAACATGACTCGGAGAATCACCTGGCGAAGTGGTGACACATCATTTTTCTACACCTTGTATATATATTCTATTTAACATTTTTTTTCTCTCATAGGTTGCAGGACACGGAACTAATTGCATTACTATTTAACAGGTTGCATAAAAGTAACTAATTAACTATACGTTGGTGCACCTAAAAGGAAAAGAATAATGTGAACGAGCATATATTTTCGTCTTTCTCCCTCAAAGATGTTTCTGAACATAACTGAATTACTCTGAAGTGAACTAAACTGTTCTAAATTCATCTAATTATAACATTTCTTATAACTGTGTAATCAAAAAAATATGTTGAGTACTAAATTGTAGACTTTGCAATGCATTCTAAAGTACGTATAAGGACGAGCAAATATGGGTGATGGCTACGTAAGGCAATAAGCATGAGGACCCGATCAGGCAACATTATAATCGCCTAATCAGGCAAACAGATACAGCCCATATTCTCTATAACCACGGTCGTGCATATATGCCTTGAACCGACGGTGGTAGGGGAAGGTTCGCTTAAAGTCCTAACCAAGGTCTTATATAGAGGTCTGGAAACTCCCATGGCGGGGGCAGGTCGCGGTTTGTAGATATTTTTAAATATTATCATGGCCGCTAAAGTCGCTACGATCGGTTTACCCGCTTAGGCGATGGACGGCAGTTGCGGGGGTGATCTCTGTCTCAGTCCCACATACATACCTATTTATTATAATGCACTTAGCAAAAGGCATTCCGGGATGGATATACTCGGAAACATATGTCATGAAGCGCAATCGCAATTATAAGCTTCGAAATTCAAAAAAGCCCGACGCACATAAACGATTTAAAAAGATTACATTTCTACTTAAGGCTTGGCGAGTTTGTTCTATGCCCGCTTCGTAGTGCCGATATTGCGAGCTCAAATGCTCAAGCCTTTTTTTAAATTCTTTCACGAAGCTTATGAATTGAGTAGTATAATCCTTCATACTTTGAATAAAAACTAGCATCGCAAACGTTATAGTCTGCATCATCAGGACTGAGTGCTCTGATACTGAAGCTCCCGTGTCTCAGGCATTCCTTATATAGTTCCAGCAGTCATCATTCCAGATCACTGCACCAGCCAATCAGATATTTTCATTGATCGGCCGGTGAATTAAAAAACCTGGAGGACGGTGTACCAAACGGGACAGTAAAGGTCACCTCCACATTTTAAATGAGACGGTACATTCTTTTTTCAACTATCTTGTAGAGCATTGAAATCTGCATAAAAAACATTTAGGGGTCAAAGTCGTTCAAGGTCATTTAAGATCAAAAAGTGACATGAACTATATTTTGATGTGAAATTACCTTTATTCACAGTAGATGTTCAAAGTGATTGCCATTGGAATCAATGCAGTATTGCAGTCTCCTCATCGCGAATTTCTTATCACTTCGGCACTTATCGCCGAAGTCTTGCCATTGTCTTGTATGTAAACAACGGCACCAAACCTACAATGTACACGGATCATTGTACAATGTTTCGCTGAAACAAACCCAAGATAACGATCGTAAGAATGGTGAGACTTGTATTAATGAATCAAGCGAATGTCAATGATGTATTCTTTTGAAGAGCAAACTGATATGCTCCTAATTTACGGAGAATGGCAGAAAAATGGAGTGAGAGCTAGAGACTTATACGCTGAAAGATTTTCTGAACGTTCTCATCCTACACGCCGTACATTTCAAACTTTGTACACTAAACTGAGGACAACTGGATCCTTAACCCGTCGGGAAAGAAACGGACAAAAACGAGTTACTAACGAAGGAATGAAAATTGGTGTTCTTGCCGCCATCCATCGAGACCCTTGTGCGAGTTCTCGTCAAATTGCAAGGGAATCTGGCGTAAGCCGAGGAAGTATTCTACGTGTTCTACATCGTCATAAATATCATCCTTACCCCATCAGTCTCCACCAGGAATTAACTGATACGGATTTCATGAATCGCACTGAATTCTGCCGATGGGCTCAACGCAAGGTTCAGAGAGATGACTCATTTATTAATCGGATTTTATTTACTGATGAGGCAACATTTACGAATCATGGAAATATTAACTTGCATAACATGCATTTGTGGTCAACTGAAAATCCACATTGGCTGCGGCAAGTTGCATACCAAAGACCGTGATCGGTTAATGCATGGTGTGGGATTATTGGGGATAGAAGCATAGGCCCTTATTTTATCGAAGGGAATCTCAATGGTAGGAAGTACTCCACATTCCTTCAAGAAACATTAGGTCCGATATTGGAAGAAATACCCTTAGAAACAAGAAACAGAACGTGGTATCAACATGATGGGTGCCCGGCCCATTTTTCGCTGATAGCTAGAAATAAATTGCAAAAGAAATTTGCAAATCGATGGATTGGACGTGGAGGAGCTGTATCGTGGCCAGCTCGCTCGCCAGACTTGACGCCTCTGGACTTTTTTTTGTGGGGATACTTGAAAGATCTTGTTTATAAAGAACGTCCAACTACGCCGGATGATATGCGTGAGAAAGTTCTTCGAGCCTGTGATACGATAAGTGCCGAAGTGATAAGAAATTCTACACAATCCGTGATGAGGAGATTGCAATACTGCATTGATTCCAATGGCAATCACTTTGAACATCTACTGTGAATAAAGGTAATTTCACATAAAAATAAAGTTCATGTCACTTTTTGATCTTAAATGACTTTGAACGACTATGACCCCTAAATGTTTTTATGCAGTTTTCGATGCTCTACAAGATAGTTGGAAAAAAATGTGCTGTCCCATTTAAAAAAGTGGAGGAGACCTTTACTATGCGACAGCGCCTCCACTGAAATAAAAAAATGGTCGCATTGATGATGGCCCCTTTCGTACGGTACAACTTTTGTTTCAAACATTTTTTTGTGACGTCGATAATTACAGAGATATTCAAGGTGGCAACAGTTAGTGCCTCACCCTGTATATGATTTTTTTCAAAGCCCTTTCTCTAATTTCTCGGGTTTTCAGGTTATCTGCATCTACGAGCCCGATGATAACGGGTAGGGATTCATTCCCCCGGCGTAACCGCCGTCCCTCGTCTAAGCGGGTAAACTGATCTCAGCAACTCTAGCAGCCACCATAGCATTTAAAAACGTCTACAAAACGTGACGTACCCCCACCGCGAAAAAACGCCGGAGTGTATAGACCTGTATGTAAGACCGTGGTCCTAACAGACGATCGAATATGGTCCGGCCGAACCACTGATTTGGTTCGCTGTCGAATCATATTCGTTCATGAGGAGAGCAGTACGCCGTACGTTGTTGTTGTTATTATTGGTTCGATGGATCGCACATCGAACTTGGTGCGCTCCGCACCAATCCGCTCGTCTGAACGCAGCAGCGTGCCGTTCGGCGCTTTAATCGTTTGAATATGGTTTGACAGCAAATTAAATCCGTGGTTCGGCCGGGGCATATTCGATTGTCTATTAAGGGGTTCGCTACACGGTCTGGGGCGGTGTCCGCTCACCTGTTATGAAGAACTCACCAGACATCGATCTTGGTGCGGGGAATCATATTCGATCGTCTGTTAGGAATTTTAGCGTCCAGTTTTGCTTCAATTTTTGGCCGCATGGTGCGCTTTACAAAGGGGAGGTTGTGTGCGAAGGAGACAGCGATATCATTATATTAGGTGAAGCACAAAAGTTCTGAGCGTCTTCTCGCTTTATTGCGACAATGAAATTAACATAGTTAGGATTATCCGATTTAGATCAAATATGCGCCGTTTTGTTCGATAACTTTTGTCCATTTCGAAAGTAATTTCATAATTCCGCGGTTGAAGAAGTCCTCGTCTCTATTGGTAAAAAGCTTGACCAGCTCATTTTCACAAGCCCCCTTTGAGGCCAGTTCTGTACCATCAAGAAAATTTTACAGATCCTCGAAAAGGTGATAATCGCTTGATGCCAGGTGTGAACTATACGGCGGGTGCGACAGAACGTCCCAGACTAGGTCTCGGAGCTTCTTGCTCGTCGTTAAAGACGTGTGCGGCCTGGCGTTGCTTGATGGAACACAACACCCTTCCTATCGGCCAATTCGGTTCGCTTCTGGTCAATTGCCTGCTCCAATCTGGTCAGTTGTTGGCAGTAAAAGCCCGAATTGAGTGTTTGGCCCGATCGGGGCAGCTCATAGTGGATGATTCCCTTCCAATCTCACCAAACACACAGCAAAACCTTCTTGGCCGTTAATCCGGGGCTGGCGATCGTTTGGGCCGGCTCACCGCGATTGGACCCCGATCTTTTTCGGCTGTTGTTCTCGTATGTGACCCATTTTTCATCGCCAGTCACCATCCGCTTAAAAAATGGGTCGATTTCGTTACGTTTGTGACAATTTATTACAATTGTTGATTCATTTAAATGGTAATATATTATTGTTTAACTGTCGCAAATACGGGTTACAAATGATTAAGGGATTTCCTGCATTATCTCCCATTTCGCATTATACTCGATAGAATATTCCCACACGCATTCCTTCAGTCTTTACAATAATTTGGGGAAAAGATATGCACTTATATAGTAGGACGTGAACGAGCTCGCTTATCTTTTGTGTGGTATTGGTTCCCTCGCTGGCTATTTTTGATGTCCTGTGACCCGTTGGCGTACTTCCTCCCAATGGCTTTTGACGCACAAGTCTTAGAGATGGCCGGTCTTCGATGATTTTAGCGTGGATTTTGTAATCTTACAACAAGCTGGAGGATGGTGTTGAGGCGATATTGACAGTTGACCGGTCCCAGGACGAAAGAGGATGAAGTGTCTCAATAATCTCTCAGGCTCGGTGGTCTTGCTCGATAAGCCCGCGCAATTCGCCTATCGATCACATGACCTTGCTCGAAGGGACGGGAGAATCGCGATGTTACGCGCGTAATTTCTAACTTCTACGAGCTCAATCGTTACACGTTTCAGCGCGGTATCGCAGGCATCAATTCGATCCAAAAGGTCCTTTTGCGTCAATCAATGTGGCACCCATACATCATACAACATACTTCTTCTTAAGACCAGCCTTATGCAAATGATTCCAAACGGTTTCCTGGCTAATTTTCCGTTCCCGGACAATCGAATAAGTGCTCACATGCTGGTCCGACTCGACGATTTTCATGGTTGTATCGATATTTTCGACGAATGGCCTGCCAGAGCGTGCCTCATCTTTGACGTCCATATTACCAGAACGGAATCGTTGGAACCACCGCTTTGCCCCTCGATACTGTATTGGGCCCATAAACAGCACAATTCTTTTTGGTCGCCTGCTCCACCTTTTCATCTTGGTCGTAGTGGTACTGAAGAATGTATCAAATTTTCTTTTTTTTTTACTTCCATTTTGGAGGGCTGTATCACACAACTGGCTTCACCAAACACAAAACTAACAAAGAACTTTTGTTGAAGCGTAATGTCACCTTTAAATCGCCGTATGGTATGACCTGATGTGTTGTATACATCGTGAGATACGGCTAGCTATGGACATGTAGCGGAAAACGCTCAGAACTTTTTACTTCACCTAATCTGTATCTGCCTTGCACATAGTGCATGCGCTTTACACTAACTTCTCGGGATTCGCTCCATACAAGCCCTTAGAGGAGATGAGCGAATCTATCCCAGCGCGTTGGTGGCGAAAAGGACAAATAACCCTGGAAGTTTTCCGTGCGATGAGCATCGTGTTATTCAATTAATCGAGCTATTCTACTGGTTGTGGAGTGAATTGTAAAACCAATGGTGAGGCACTTAGCCTCACTTTGTAGCGCTTGATGCAGGAAAGCAAGCACGACGTACGTGACACTTATGAAACAAGTAATGAAAAAAAGTAAAGTAATTAACTTGATTTCCAGTACGGATGGATCACCATGGTATCCAAAGCCGTGGGATATAATATGCAGTAAGCATTTTATCGGAAATAAAAAATCAAAGAAATGATCAAATCCAAGCAACATTCCAACCATATTTCCTCATGCATGTAAATCAAAAGCGGTCGATATAACCGAAGCAATGAAGAAGTATACTAATTTATATACAAATCAAGTATACCAACCATATAAATTTACGCTTTTATATCGTTTACAAATATTTTATCTTTATTGAAGATATGATCGACTCATGAAGCGAAGAACGAACAAACGAGAGCCAATAACCACAAAAACATGGCACCGGGCTATTGAAGAACAGATGGAGTAATCAAAGCTAGACAAAGATAATAATGCAGGATCGAATCCAAGAAAGTGTGAAAAAGAAACTTGCGATAAGGAGTATCAAGTGGATATTTTTTCACCCAATTTCATTCAACCAGAGAAAATCTGCAATAGATACATCAATAAAATGACTTCTTGTAGTGATGCTGAAATCCAAACAGAAATAATAAGCCTCATTAGAGTGCCTAACAAAAAAAAACAATTTAAAGATAAAAAGTGTGGTACGCCACAAAAAGTATACGTAAATCAGTTAGTTGGACCTGATATCGAGAATGACAAATTTACTACTACAAAAAATTTTGCTGGCATTTCATCAATCAAAAATAATGCGCCGTGCCTAGAACTTGCTGGTGCTTGAGCAATTTCAATTTTTATTAAGAAGAGTAAATGATACTGCAGGAAATTGTAAAATTAAAAAAAATAGACTTTTTATATTTTTGGTTAAAATGAAAAACGGGGTAACCTTTTCAGCAATCAATGTTTTTCCCCGTACATCGAACCACGATTACAAGAATTTTCTTTCCAACTCTGCAAGACTTACAAGGAATATGCCTCAGGTGACACACTTCGATTTTGTTGAAATTTGGATATGTCATAGAGCACCGAAAAGTAAGCGATACGTATTTTTTTTTATCGGCGGAAAAACGGTTTTAAGGAGTGCAACCACCCCTCGAAAAAAGGCATCTCTAGGGGTAATATAGTAGCTTCACACACATGGAGTCCATCGATTTTAATGAAAAAAAACGAAAATTCTTCCTATCCGAAGCAATGAAAAATCCACTATAGTGATATTGCAAAAAAAAATTAATGGGTGAACCACCCTAGAGATGCCTTTTTCGAGGGGTGGTTTCAGCCCTTGAAACCGTTTTTCCGCTGATCAAAAAAATACGTATCGCTTACTTTTCGGTGCTTTGGAACATGTCCAAATTTCAACAAAATCAAAGGGTGTCACCTGAGGGATGCTCCTTGTTAGCTAGTGCTACAGCTATTTTAGTATGTTGAACAAGTAAGGATGTAGTACGAGGGACAATGACCGAATGTTTTCATCCTGATTATAGTAACACTCAGGGGCGGATTTGATCCGATGGTCGTCCTAGGCATATGAAAGATTGCCGCCCCCTACTCGCTGTAAAGCACGAAAAATTAAATGAAGTATAGGAATAAAATAAAAATAAAAAACAACGAAAGTTAGTAAATGATAAAATTATCTCAATCAGTGTTTCGCAGGTACTATACAATGAATCGTTATTCACAAATTGTCTTTTGTCTGGCTTTCTGAATAGCGAATTTGTTTATCAAATCATCACAACCCAAAGACCGTAGCAACTGTGATTCGATGCAGAAGATAGCCAGACCTGTCCTCGTTCATTGTCGAATGCAAATAATTTTTATTTTTTTGTGATTGTGTACCTACTCATCAGGGCCGCTTGTTTTAGTATAATATTTACCGAATATTGCCTACGCGAAGGAGCGAGAAGCGAAAGGCGCGATTAATAAAACAAAAATCCCACCAAGTTTTACCGCCCCCTAAATTTTGCCGCCCTAGGCCCGAGCCTACTCGGCCTATAGGGAAATACGTCCCTGGTAACACTCGTGTTATTTGTACTACTATAATTGATTGTACGGAATTCAGAATCGAAATTCCTTCCAGTGTTGATAGCCGCGTGTATATTTATTAACATTAGAAAAATGTTTCACTGCTAAACTTCCGAATCACTCCAGCAGTCTCTATTAGTTTGAAATCAAAAGTGGCTGGTGGAAGAAAAAGTGATTTACAAATGAAAGTTGAATCGGGTTTACTAAATTCATTAGAAGATGGAGACATTGTTCTGGCTGATAAAAGCTTCCCAGAAATTCGATGAACCATTAATCAAAGTGGTCATAAGGTGGAATTTGTTGTGCCACCATTTTTCGAAATCAAATCTAAATTTACAAAAGAAAAAACTGAATAAACTTACAACGTAGCAAGAATTCGCATTTATGTCGAAAGAATCATACAGCGATTAATAACTTACCAGATTTTAAACAAAATACCTGCAAATATATTTAAGGGGGTATTACCGTCTAGAAGCTTGTTTGTGAAGTAATTTTTAGAAATTAATTTTGAGAAAACTATTAAATCTACAGTGTCGGGGTTTTTGACGCATATTAAGACACGCTTCAACTAGCGACACCCCCAAAACTGTATCGCTCAGCGGTGGTTTATCACGTGTGAAACTATTCAATATTCCTGCAGCTTCAGCTATACGCCATGTGCACCAGCTCTCGGGGCCTTCAGGGCAGCCTTCATCATGTGGATCACTATCAGTCGATCGTTTATGGGAAAATGTGGCCCATATAACTTTCTTCATCTCTGGTACTGAACCTGCATTTCTGCGTATTGCCAAGCCGTAATACGTAGTAAGTTCATTAGTGACTTTATTTGTCAATTTCGTAGATCCTTTCCCACTGATCCCTTTGTTCTTTTTCTTCACATTGCGTAGTCTCGTCCCCATACGTTTTCATCCATGGCCTACTCATTCTTTTTTTCAACGATAAAGTCTTTACCATGTACCACAGTATCTGCAAGAGCTTTGTAGGTTTTACTATCCCCATTTCCTACATATCTTCTATATGTGACTTGGAATTTTTCGATTGATCGCATGTACATTTTTTTCACCGCATCCACTTCCATTTTACGAGCTTAACCGCTATGATTTATTGTGCATACATCATCGTGATTACTCTTTCAAGTTTCATATTCCACTGCGTCAGACTTACTATCCCATACATTGCACAATTGGCAAAAATTTGTTTTTACTACTGTGAATGAGCGTAGTGATGCCAAACAGAGAAGAGAAGTCGCTCCAGAAGTCGTTCCACGTTCCGTCCCCGGACACAGTCAATTCCTCGGCTGCGTTTTCGTTAGGATGGCTTAGACTTCTTGACTCGCGTCACAGATATTTTCGAAACTTGCATAATATGTACGCTGAGACTAGCCATCCGGTTATCGGACGAATAATCGTACGTCATTCGTCCGGATTGCGGCTAATTTAACGCGGTTCACGCTGTATAACGCCCCAAATACACAAACGCAAACAAATCAACCCAAAAATCAAACCCAAACCAACAAACCCAAACGCAAACAAACCACCCCAAGGAACAAACCCGAATAAACCAACCCAAGCAAACCCAAACCCAAACGAAAGCAGCCAACTCAAACCAAACCAATCAAACCAAAAAACAAACCCAAACGAAATCAACCAACCCAAACCAAACAAATCAGCCCAAAAGACAAACCGAAACGCAAACAAACTACCCCAAAAAACAAACCCAAACCCAAATAAACAAACCCGAACAAACCAACCCAACCCAAACCAAACAAACCCACCCAAACCCAAACAAATCAATCCAACACAAACAACACAAACCCAAGCAACACAACCGAAAAGCAAACAACACACACCCAAAAAAAAAACCAAACAAAACCTAACAACCCAAACCAAACAAACCCAAACACAACTAACCAACCCAAACCCAAGCACAACCAACCAACCCAAGTTCAAACAAAATTATGAAGATTTTTTTCGGATGACTACGTGTCATTTATTCTTCCGGATAGTTTGTTTAACAATTTAACACATTCTATCCAGACAATTATATATATGTTGTTCGTCCGGATACTAGATCATACGAATCACAATAATACAGTGTGTCCAATAGGAAGTTGCTAAAACGAAATAAGTGTCTCTTCCCACCATGAATTCAATAGGGGTCCCTTTTTCTAAGGCGCATACCTGAGGCCACGCAGTTTTATTCCAGCCGTGGTTGAAGCAAGTACGCGCGCGTCAAAATGAGTGAGCTCACCACGGAAGAGGAAGTATATCTTATTGCGTGCTTCTTCTTGAGGGGAAAAATTTATAGTAATTCGTATAGAGGGCTTCGTACTAAGTTTGGAACTCGTAGAGTTGCCAGCGAAAACACTCTGAAAAGGTAAGAATTTAATATTTATTCATATTCATCTATCACACAATTTATGTTTCAATTCAATTAAACTGCATAGAAGTAATTTTACGTTAATTTTTGTAGGGTAATCGATAACTTCGTGAATTATGGTACACTCCAGGACCGTAGACACGAGTTGCCAGGTCAATCTGTTACGGTGACTACACCAGAGAAGATCAACGAAGTTGAGAATTATTTCAAACAAATTCCAAATGATTCGATTCGGAAAGCTGCTGAAGCATTAAAAAAAACCAAATCATCATTACACAACATTTTGAAATATTTTTAAAAGTTTCATCCGTATAAAATAAGCACTCATCAAATGTTAACTGAACATGCCATGACGAAACGCATCGAATTTTGTAACACTATTACGGGAATGTTTCAAGCCGTAGAACTTAAGGCAGGATTCTACTTTGAAACTTTGACAGGCTAAATTGGATGAAAACACCCACCTGGAACACGTCGAAGGCTTATTATATGGCCCAGGCATCGCTGATTGAGGGTAAGATAATTTTTTCTACGATTTTCAAGTACCGTGGTCGTGATAACTCAAAAAGTACTGAACCGATCCTTATGAAATTTGGAACACATATTCTATATGTGTGTACCAACCGACCTAACTACAATCAACTTAAAATTTTGATTAGAACTATTTTTTTATTGCACAAAAAGACCCAAAAAAACGCATTTTTTTTCGTATTTTAGCCGCCATTTTGTTAATTTTGCATGTATATAAAATATTCTAGTTAGGTCGGTTCCTGAAGACATACTGAACATGAAACTATTTGATTTTTTTGCTTCAGACCATCCGTCGAGAAGATTTCACGACCACGGCAACGGTACCTGCTTTTCGAGGCGTTGGCTTTAAACATATTTTACGTGTACAAAAAATGAATAAAATACATTAAAATTTTTTTTTATGTACTTAAAGAGTGTATTTATTGAACAGTTTAAACCCCATATCGATATCTTTAATAGTATTCTCAGAAAAAATTCACGAAAATAGCGTTTTTTTCATGGTGTCAAAGTAGAATCCTGCCTTAATGAGAAATTGATTATTTATTCCGATGAAGTACATTTTTGGATGAATGGGTACGTAAACAAGCAAAGTTACCGGTTTTGGGGAACGGAAAATCCCAAAATATCGCTAGCGAAGTCCCTTCATCTACAGAAAGTAACGGCATGGGCAGCGATTTCAGTAAAAGGAATTTATTTGAAATTCTTGGAATCTACGGTAACAGGAGAGAGTTACAAACAGCTTTTGGAACCGAAATTCTTCCCTTATGCAAAAAAGAGGGGACTGGTTAAAAATGTTTACTTTATGCAAGATGGAGCGACGCCACACCGGACTCATGAGGTGTTTGAAGCTATTCATCGCGTATATGGGACTCGAGTAATCGGTCTGGGGTACCCTAAATTTGCTCAAGGTGGACTAGAATGGCTTCCGTACTCACCGGACCTGAACCCTTGTGATTTTTTCTCATGGGGTTACATTAAAGATCATTGTTACGCTAAAAACCCCAGCACAGTAGAAGAACTGATCGCGGCCATCCCGGAAGTGGTTCGCGGAATTATGAACGATATATTGGACACAGTTGTTCACAATTTTCAAAAGAGAATTGATTTTTGTGCACAATCTAACGGTTCGCACTTCGGAAATATCTTTCATTAATCACTGTACTTTTTCGTTATTTTTATAAGATTTCATAAATTGACATAAAAAATATTCGACTAGGTTTTATTTATGTGCGTTTAAAACTGCAGACTTTCCTCTATTTAGAGCAATTTGGCTTTTCTGAGTCTGTACACGTGTTTTAACGGACAACACCACTGTGACCCCCTGTTTTTTTGCTATTTTACAAAAAATTTTTTTTGTGGGAAAAACGAGATATTCGAAAAAAAATTTTTGTTTTGTTCGTTGTTTATTGAAGATACATGAAAAAAAAAAATTTCAAATTTTTCATGCCCCATGTTGACGCTGGGGAAGCTCCCGCGTCAGGTACTGTTGCCTCTGCAGTGGTTCGCGGCACGCAGCAGAATTCTCTTCAAAGTCGATCTGAACAAAAAATACCGAGTGTTTTCGTTCATAATATGATATTTTGAAGAGAAGTACATAGGGATTTGAAAAAATAATGATTATTAACAAATAGGCACGCTTTTGAAGTTAAAGGACGATTTTCGAGCAAAATGTCTCTTCGAAAATAGGCTATAACTTTTTTTATTATTGAGATATCGAAAAAATCCTATGTACTTCTTTAAATAATCTAGTTTTATTGATGCCGTCCAAATTTGAAGTCGATCGGATAAAAATTGCTCGAGTTCTGCTGCGTGCCGCACTCAAAAAAGTGGTTTTGAGAAAAACGCGTTTAAAGTTTTAGGTTTGTTAATTTATGCGATAAATTGGAATAAAATTTTTTTACCTTTAATCAGCGATGCCGGCACCATATAGCTGGCCTTCAAGAAGCAAATCATTGTCCCTAGCATCTTTTCTCGAACTTATAGAGGCTCTTCTTGCCTCTTTTGCAGCGTCTGTGAGCGAGCGCTCCGCCAGCTCGATCCGCGCTGCGTCGGTTTCAACGCAAAAATTGAAACAATTTGGGCCGATAGTTATCCCCAACGTCTTCAAAACTTTCATGAGGCTTCTCAGGCCATCATTGAATAATAACACCGCGATATCAGCTGTAATATGGACGATTTTTTTGCTCCTGGACTGACACTTGGGGGCTATTGTCCAAACTGATTTGTTGTAGCTTTCGTTGTTGTTTTGCGTGAAGCCGCCCAAACAACGCTGCAGCAAATCGTCTCTGCTCAAATTTTCGAAGACTGGCGTAATTGCCTCCAATACTTCCTCAGGAAGAGGCGGCTTATGGCGATATTCAGAAATATTACCGCTTGCGACCGCTCGCTGCCACGAACACCACGACTCGGCTCCCTCTGGGCAATCGTCATGTTGTGGCTCACTATCTGCGGATATTTTATGTTTGATAGTTGCCCAAATTGCCTTCCTCATTTTTTCAACATCATCGCTGTTCCTCCGAATAGCCAAGCCGTAATATGTGCTCAACTCGTCAATCAATTTTCCGGTGAGCTTTCCTCTGCCAGACAATCCTTTTTGTTTTTTTTTACGATTTCACGGAGGTGCGTCCCTATACGTTTTTGGGCATGATCGATGCACTCTTTTTTTTTATCTCGAAACCGTCGTATGGATCGCTATTCGATATACCTGCTGACCCTGAGGCGCGCAGCTGCGCGGGACCCCGAGCGTCACGGAGCGCTGCACCGCTCCACAAAATATTCAATATCTCCGAAAATCATTATTTCTTCTACCTGGGTCCAACGGCATCTTAATCTTAAATGTATTTTAGATTTTTCTAGATGGTTTTCAAAAAATCGATTTTTCGAAGCCGTCACCGTGGTGTTGTCCCTTAAGGATGTTGAGTCCCAAATCGCAAATGATGATAAAATTCTGTAAATTTTGTATGTTTTTGTATGAAGTATTGCAGAGGTCATGTAAAAATTTCACGAGAATTAGGAAGCTCGTTACTGAACAATTAACATTCACATATTAAATGTTGCCTTATGGAAACTGATATAACTTTGCGATAAGTTTTTTTTTGACCTCTCAATTTTGCAATATCTACAATATACTGAAAGCAACGGAAACAAAACGAAGTTTATTGATAAATTTCTTTTTTGTTTGTTTTAAACATTGTTTTCAACAAAATGTTAATTTGTTAATAACGAGCTTCCTAATAGTCGTGAAATTTTAACACGACCTCTTAAATACTTCATACAAAAACATACCAAATTTTCTGAATTTTCTGATCATTTTTTATTTCAACCCTTATGGAGGTTGAAGTAATGATGATAGAATTCGGAAAATTGGGTATGTTTTTACATGAAGTATTCAGGAGGTCGTGTAAAAATTTCATGACCATTAAGAAGCTGTTCATTGAACAATTAACATTAACGTGTTTCATAGGGACTCAACATCCTTAAAATGACAGTCGATTAGTTTCAGCAACTTCCTATTGGTCTACTGGAAATCCGGCGTGAACTGAGCCGCTATCCGGACGAATAACATACGTTTATTCGTCCAATAACCGGATGGAGAGATACTCCGTAATATGTATTTTGACTAAGCCCTTGATAAATATCCGTTATGCCACAAAATCGAGCGATTCCTTTCATACCAATGCGTGAAGTCGCATGGCAAACACTTTTCGACGGTTTACTTCAAAAGCTTTGTCTATCAGAGGACATGCTTTTATATACAGGGTGTCACGAAAGTAACGAGACGGCTAAATATTTCCGCAGGTAAGACAATTTCCCAAAAGGTCGTTCTTGAAGTAACTTTTCCCAAGGAATTCAATGGTGACCTTAATTTTGACCTTGCCGTTGTCCTTCAAGGTTTATCAAGGTCAATTTTTGTTTTTCAAATGGGAACCCCCTTTTTGACATCGGCAATCGATAGAACGGAAAATGTTATGTATAGGTATGTACTTAAGTCACCGGTACCCTTCGACCTTGAAGGTCACTGCAGGGTTAATTAAACTTAAACACAGTATGGATACCTCGGACAAGAATAGAAACTTCTTAAATTCTATCGTTAAGACCAAAGTTATCAATTTTAACAAGGCGCATCGAGTGGTGACCTCGATCGTGACCTTGACCATGACCTTCAAGCTGATTTTAAGGTCAACTTTTTTTTTGTAATAAAAACTCCCTTTTTGACATCCGCAATCGATAGAACGATAAATTCGACGTACAGATATGTACTGAAGTCATCGGTCGAATTTGACCTTGAAGGTCACTGTAGGGTTAATTCAATTTAAACACAGTATGAACACGTCTATCGATTGCGGATGTCAACATGGGAGTTTTTATAGTTTTACAACTTTGCTTCATTCGGATATATAATTGTGAATCATCATGTGATGCAAATATGACTTCAACGGGAGCACTCATAAGAGATACACAGCTGTGAGTATGAATGAATTTCTATGCCGCAGTAATGATGTACATATGATGTCAATATGAGGTACATCCGTCTATCTGGGATAACACAGTATCAGCGTCGAAACTGTATCGATTTCTATGAAATTTTCTTTTTTTTTGTTTCAGCTTATTACCAGCACGACCGCCTCGCTTGCCTTTTCGATACATCTTTGAAACACGTACGTCTACTTCGTTCAGAGTTCAAAAGTATACTGATTATTTTTACGGCCACCTTGGGTATTCCACTGCAAGGAGAAGGGGAAGGAGGGTAAGGGACAGGAAAATTCCCCACGCCGGTATACAATGGACACAACGATCGAGGTACAACGGTTCAGGTGATGACTACCTGCCGCGCCCAAATGCACCGCAGCGTTTAAGCCTCTGTAACTATGGGAGTTCAACGAATTTCAAATTAATATTTCCGAGACACATTCTCAGAACGCGAACCTATAAGAAAATGCGACAAAATAATCGAATTTTTTAAGTTTCTAGGCGGTAATATCGCTTTAATAGTATTGACGATATAATACATGTGTGTTGTGTTTTAGTAAGTCTACAGCCTCCTGTAATTTCGGATAAAAACATAAATGAAAATAAATAACTTTTGTATACTTTCAAAAACATATACGTATTTTTAAATAATATGTTTTATATATTTTTTAATATGTGACATTTATTTGGTTTTCCCTAATAATAACATAAGGTGGATTACATAGTGCATTCCAGTACACGTTAACGTTTTATTTAAATCGCATAAAAACTTACAATGAATTATATTTTATTAGGAATATTTAGTCCAGTAAATCCACGAGTTTTTTTCGTTCCTGATACTCAATGAATTTTCTTGACTTATTTATTTCTCTATTTTTGTTTGTCACTCGGGTAAATAATGTTGCAAATAGAAATTCTCACATTTGGTGATAACTGCTTTCGGGAATTGTTCATTGGGATGGACTGGAAAGAAAAAAATGTAATTTCTAACTGACGAATCTATGAATAAATCACAAACGTTAAATCCAGATATATACATCTGAATTTGGCACCGTGTGTAATACGGTCCACTTTCTTTGTGTTTTACTTTATTACCTCAAAATAGCAAGTAACTGAAATTTTACTTTTTTAACTCAAAGTCAACAATTGGTTGTTTTACACAACTGCTGGGACATTTGTACTTTACGATTTTACAAACGCAACCGTTCCCACATCTACACCATCGAGACTAGCACACAGACCTGGCTGTTTTTCACTGCCAATAAGCCCAATTTTTTCATATCAGTACCAGATAATTGTTGATAATGTAATGCAGCATCTGACTCGTGATCCATTCCATATCGAGTGGAAGCTGTATCAGAAAATTTAGGGAAACGCATTTCTACATCTAGGGACTTCACAGATTTCTTTATTCTACTTTTAATACTGTGAGAATTCTTACTCGGAGATACTCTTAAACATCTAACTTCGAACCACTTCTAACATTTCGATTGCTCTAGTGTATCATAACGTAATTCAACAATTTATTTTTTCGACGTGACAATGACCCTTGTATACAATTCTTTCAATCATTTTTCTACTATTTGAGCATTTATGTGTATTGTCTTGCTTTCACATAAAACAAAGAAAGTGTTTGCCCACGCTTCACATTCTTCACTCTGGAGAATAACGTCAACTTTGGTCAACATTGATTCCGTTAAATTTTGTACCATTTGTTCATTCTTATTCTTAGTAGTTCCGAGCATTACTGTTCGCAAAGCAGAAGATTCATTCAAGGGGAGGGTAGGGGTTTGCAATTTTGAAAAATCGATTTTTTGTCTTTTTTTATAGTTAAACATTTCAAGAATATAATCCCAAAATTTCAAGTCAATCAGAGCAAAACTCTCGAAGTTATTGACTATTTGGTCCCGCTCCTCTAACACTGTAGCTCCGACAGCTGCAGGCGGTTGGAAAGGCAGCGCCCAGCTGACGAGCAGGTATGCAGTTTATTCACTTGGCGATCGTCCTTCCCATTATACTGTTTCGAAAAGGTTTTATTGAGTAAAGAGAGGTAACAAAAGCCGTATGCATATATTATAGGTATATAATATTTTCAAAAGAGAAACGAGCGTCAGTTAGTTGTTGTACGTTCGGTCGAGCGCTTGTTCTCAGTGATTTTATAATGTCCTCAAGAAATTTTCTGATTAAAAATGCCGAGATTGTCTAAAGTTTCAAGAGGTGACCGAACAAATACAAGAACGTATTTGTGAAGATCGAAGAAAAGGCCTAATCCATGTAAAAAAAATAAGGATGAAGCTAATACGAAGAGTGCATAATCGAAAAAGATAAAATTGAATACCAGTGCGAGCGTGCCGGAAGACGTTGAAAATCATTATAGAATCGTCGATTTTTTGCTTGCTGTCTCAACAATTGCAAGTTTGGTCAAATGTGCTCAGTGTAATGGTTCAGTTACGTTTAAAAGTTGTAAAAAGAAGGTCTTGGCTTTCAAATCTAGGTAAAATGTACCAATTGTGATCTACGCTATATACCGTCGAGTGAGAAAACTGGTCATCGCTACGAAATCAACACTCGATTTGTTTTCGTAATTCGTACATTAGGTTTGAGTTTAGCAGGCTGCAATAAGTTTTGCGGTCTAAAGGACATCGCAAGTAACTTTTTAGCCACATCGTTTTATTTGGATATTATGAAATTGATTTGCTTCTACGTCGAACCGATTGCTGAAAAATTTCTCCTTTCCGCCGCATACGAAGAAAATGAGAAAACAAGGGCAAATTCGGAGTCTGATACTTTGACCGTTTCTGGCGACGGCACGTGGCAGAAGCAAGCCTTTAGCTCCTTGTTTGGCGTTACTTCATTGATTGGTTATTGGACTGGAAAAGTTATTGATATTTTCGTAAATAGTTTGTATTGTCAGCCTTGAAAATTGTGGGAAAAAATGGAATACAACTGAATTTGAAGAGTGGCACGATGAACACGTTGATAATAATGAATGTTAAACCAATCACACCGGACCATCAGGTGACATGGAAGTAGGCGCAGTAATCGAGATGTTCCGCTGGTCATAGGAAAAGTATCGATCAAAGATCAGCAACTATGTCGGAGAAGGCAATAGCAAAACTTATGGCAATTTAGTGATAACGAAACCTTACAGTGAAAATATCACTATAAATAAAAAAAAATGTATAGGTCACGTGCAAAAGAGAATGGGAAAACGTCTACGTGATCTGGTAAAAAATACTGTTGAAGATAAAGTCGTGAAAACAGGAAAAAAATCGGGTAAAAAACGGCGAAGTAAAGTACTCGGCGGCAAAGAAAAACTCACCGGCAAAGTCATCGATAATTTAGTCGATACTGCGGAGCAGCAATAAGACATAATTGCGATTCGGTAGAGAAAATGAAAAATGCCATCTGGGTAACGTACTACCACCAGCAGTCGACAGACGATAACCCTCAACACGATAAGTGCCTGAGCGGTGAGGATTCGTGGTTTCCTTATCAAAAAGCTCTGGCCACAACAGGAGTGGAAAATTTTAAACACAATTACACTCCACTTCCAGAAGATCTCTTACAAGCCATCAAACCGATTTACGAAGATCTGAGCAAGGATGAACTTCTTGAAAGGTGTCTTGGAGGGTTTACCCAAAATGCCACGAAAGTCTGAACCAGCTAATTTGGAGGATTGCACCGAAAAAAATACCTGGCAGCAAACAAATCGTTGGATTTGTATCCTACGTGGATGCATGCACTTTTAATGAAGGTGCTGGTGCTTTTCTCACCTTTCTGTCGGATATGAACATCAGCGTTGGGCCGACCGCTCACGAATACGCAAGATTGGAGGATAACTGTCGCATCAACAAGGCTGAGATACAAGCTGAGAAGCAGAGCAAAGAAGCCAGGATAAGGCAAAGGCTTGAAAAAAAAGAGGGTCAAGACATCGAAGCTGCTGCAGGGAGTCTACTCAATGGAGCTGGAATCGATGATTCAGTGTAAGTTGAATATTTTTTTCACTTTCTAGCCTCTAAAACTTCAAACGCGTTTTTCTCGAAACCACTTTTTCAAAGTCCGTGTTCACTGCCATTTGAAAACTACATGACCGACTTATTTCAAAATTGGTACACACTTTCTACATATAAAATACCTCCCCCAACGGTTAGTTTGAGATTTTTTTACATTGAGGGGGTGTTCCACCCCCTAAATGGCGGATTTTTTCGTGAAAAATAGCACTTTTCACTTTACCGGACCACCAAAAATTTAGAAATGAAAAAAAATTATCAAAGACCGTTGGGAGGAGGATTCGATGATACTTTGACTAAATTTTAACGGTACTTGATTTCAGATCATTTCTACCTGACAAGGAACATCCCTCAGGTGACACCCTTCGATTTTGTTGAAATTTGGATATGTTATAAAGCACCGAAAAGTAAGCGATACGTATTTTTTTTTATCGGCGGAAAAACGGTTTTAAGGGGTGAAACGCGCCCTCGAAAATAGGGGTGTTTTTCGTTTTTCGTCGATAATGGTATCGTTCTCATCTCCAATGTATAGTACATGAAAAAATAAACATTGTTGCAATTTGATTTTTTTTTATATCTCATACCGTTAAAACGTTATCGACGAAAAACGAAAAAACATCCCCATTTTCGAGGGTGCGTTTCACCCCTCCAAACCGTTTTTCCGCCGATAAAAAAAAATACGTGTCTCAAAATCTTTGATGCTCTATCACATATATGAGTTTCAACAAAATCGGAGGCGGACACCTGAGGGATGTTCCTTGTGAGATACAGTGAACACCGCAAATCGTGTTTTTCCAAAGGCGATCTTGGAAAAGCCTTGTCACCGGCTTGTTTGGGGATATTTTCCCGTGCAACTTTTACGGAATGTTCTTAAAATGATACTTCACAATGTACAGAAGGTTTCAATATATTTACTCGATCCATATAGATGAAAAAAAAATCGCAAAAAAGTGTTTTTTTTTCACGCTGAAACCCCTACCCTCCCCCTAACTCAGGAATGTAGAAATCACACGTTTGCGTGTGGTTTTTCTTGAAGCGGGATCATTAAAAAATATACTTCCCTTTGGACTACTTTTCGTTAGCAGACTTGCGGCCCGTTGGCACCCCCAGAGCTGTTCGTAATTTGTTTTTGACAAACTCGCCTAATTATTTACATAATGGTTCAAAGCTGCAACGTCTTTACATTTCCCACTGTTGTTGTAACCACGAGTACATGAAACACTTCTACATTTTTCGAGTAGTGTCAATCTGTAAAAACATATTATATAAAACCAATTAACAATTTTTTTAGAATTGCAAGTAATGCACATGAAAAAAATTAATTCAAAACTAACGTTAAGCTTTATATTGTATCGCTCAGACGTTACAAAAGCTTGCCTTAATATTTGCGCTTGTAAGAAATAGCTCTGCCCATTTTTCCGGACTTCTTCAATGTTGTAAACATGATTCGCATTAACGAGCTCTTTGCCCCTTGGCACCGTCCCAGGTTTGGAATAATATATCATATGTTACTTTTTCAAACCCAGTTTTTATGACTATATCCATTTTTTTGATCACGCAAATGTTTTTTTTCACCTGAAAAAGGAAAATTAAGTGAATATATTATTTTTTAAATATTATATCTAATATATTTATATAATAATATATTCCATATAATATTTTATATCTAATAAATAATATACGAATTAATTATTCTCATTTTTATCGTAATACTTTTAATGCTTATTCGTACTTTAGTTCATCATTTTTTTTAATATAAAAGGCACATATTTATATACCTCTATTGCTATATGAATAACCTCAACATGCAACGCACAATCATGAAGACATACGTATCAATTATAGTTTGATTACCTGTGTTTATTGCATTTAATTGTAGAAAAAATACTGTACATAAAGGTAATGTTGA
>OX632361.1:14328319-14403319 GCA_951751655.1 Ophion costatus | reverse complement strand
GTCACCATCGTAGAGTGCAAAGACTGTTTGCATCACAGTCATCATCGCAGATTTTTCAACGATTAGTGCTATGTAAAAATGTATTTAAAAAAAACTTTTTTCATCGAATATAATGTAAAAAAAAAATGTCGTCAAACTGTATTCCCCGTCGATATAGGAAATAAATGGAGAGAACGATATTTGTTCAAAATGTTTTTATTCATTAAAAAAATATCCCTCGCTCACACAACGCTTCGTACACAGAGAGCCAGCTTTTCAACGACTTTACATTCGCTTCGGTGCAATTGTATTTTGTATTGAAGGAATGATGGGGACATTTAACGTTTGCGATTTTCGGCAATTTTTGCAGCGAGGGACAGTCTAGTATCTCCAGATCGATGACTTTTGTTGCTGAATCCGTGAATCTTGATAGCCATGCGCATTTCTCGAATCCCTTCGCATAGATGGCGGGAGCTCCTTGCAAGATTCGTCGAAGTGTCTTTCTAGCTGTCTCGTATGGTATGCCGCTGTGATCCCATCGTATTCCACGAAAATTGCGTTCCAACCACTTGTTGGTCATTTTGTACTTGGCCGGTAGAGAGTCCCAGGCAAATGGTGCGTCGAAGGCGAGCGTCAGCGGTTCAGCATCCTTGTCGAGGAGTCTGACGATGGACTTCTCCTTTAGGACAAATTCGTTGACGGGTCTCTTGAAGCCCTGTACATCGACGCTAAGCTCCATGTTGACTGATGGCGGGTGCGAATGATCGGCATGATTTTATACCAATTTTTTAACATCCCCACTGATTGGATTGTACTCGACAATACGATCATGAAGGACCATGCAGTTTGCCGAAGTTTGTGGTGAAATATTGTTTTTCAATTCAAATTCAAGACGCACGTCAACAGGGCCGGACTTGAGCGAATCGTTTTGCTTTGAACAGTCAATGAAACGAGGAGGGCTTTTTCTAAAAATGCCACCCAGCTCAGCCATGGTTCAGCCTCTTTATGGTAATAGGTCTGCTAAAAGTTTGCGTACATCTCATAGAGTAGAGCATATTGATTTTGTTCAATGCTTAAATTCAAATTTCCATATGGATAACATTGCGAGTTGGTATAGTTTGACATCGCTCATGTTACAATTATCAAAGTGGCGCGCATTTTGATGTTTCTTATTCTTCCGTCCCGTCTGCAGCGTGAGTATGACATATCATGGCTTATCCAGCCGATGCACGATTTTCACGGACATTCATACAGTTCCTATGTTCGGAAACTGATGGAGATTGGGGCGTTTATTGGCGAGGAACTTTAACGGTTGAACTTTTCGCTGATCCTAGACTGTTACATACGGTACGAGCCGTTCTATTTTATGCAATACGAGTTTGGAGTCTTCGCTCTTGGGATCCATAGGAGTATCCACGGCTACACAACACAACGAAATATTCATGGATCGCACAAGATCCCATCCCAGCTGGAGAAACAAAAATATGTCATTTTTGCGGTACAGACTGGTGAAAAGAATTATATGGCAAAGGACATTTTATTATTCGTCGACTGCGAACTCAAAAGAGGTCAACTTTATCTCAATTCGGAATTCTATCCTGACGATGGATCGAATTTGGTCTTCGACTAAAAAAAAAGTTTCGCCATTTTGTTCAATATGTACTCTCGATTTCGTAAATATCATTACGACTGTAATAGTGATCGATCTTTGCTAACCATCGCCAAGTTTTAATGTAGCGGCCCTCTCACGGTTGATGATTGATCGCAATCAGAATGAGCCTGTAAACAAATGCTACTGTAGATGCGTAAATAGAGTTCGAATGCAAGGAAGATTGCAGTAGGAAGGAAGATTGCGAAGTGCAGTACTTCGTGATGTCAGCATAATCCGATATCGGTTTGTACAACTGAATATAATATTTTTTTTTCGGATGTGAAACTCATTTTTTTGTATGGAATTTCACTGAAAATAAATTAATATAATCGCGCAATGAAGGTCGAAGACATTCAGCAGTGTATGTTCGACAGATGTTCGAGAGCCGTTGGTTGGAAGTTTGCGAGGCGTTCAAAAACATTCATAAGCCGTTTGACGATATGCATGAGGGGTTCAAAAAGTTTTAAGAGACTTTTTGCGACGTTCATGAGAAGTTTGGAGATGTTCGTGAGACGTTCAAGAGACTTTCGAAGACATTCAAGAGATCTTTGACGATATTCATAATACGTTTGAAGACATCGATGAGGGGTTCGAAGACGTTTGAGGGACTTTCAAAGACATTCACGAGGGGCTTCAAGACATGCAAGAAACTTTTGAATACGTTCAAGAGACTTTCTACGACGTTCATGAGACGTTTGAAGATGTTCGTGAGACGTTTAAGAGTCTTTCGAAAACGTTCACGAGACTTTGGACGACATTCACAATACGTTTGGAAACATTCATGAGAGATTCGTAAAACGCTTAAGAGAGACTTTCAAAGACATTCACAAAGGTTCGAAGAGTTTCAGGAGACTTTCTATGACGTCCATGAGACGTTTGAAGATATTCGTGAGACGTTCAAGAGACTTACGAAAACGATCATATGACTCATGAGGGATTCGAAGACGTTCAGAGACTTTCGAAGACGTTTAAGAGATCTTTGACGATATTCATAATACGTTTGGAGACATCGATGAGGAGTTCGGAGACGTTTAAGAGACTTTCAAAGACATTCACGAGGGGCTTCAAGGCATGCAAGAAACTTTTGAGTACGTTCAAGAGACTTTCGCCGACGTTCATGAGACGTTAGAAGAGGTTTGTGAGACGTTTAAGATTCATTCGAAGACGTTCACGAGACTTTCGACGACATACATAATACGTTTGAAGACATACATGAGAGATTCGAAAACGCTTAAGGGACTTTCAAAGATATTCACGATGGGTTTGTCGACATTACACTTTCGAACACGTTCAAGAGTCTCTCAATGACATACATAATACGTTTGACGACATTCATGAAGGGCTTGAAGACTCGTAAGGGAGACTTTCAAAGACATTCGCGAGGGGTTGGAAGGGTTTCAAAAGACTTTCTACGACGTTCATGAGACGTTTCAAGATGTTCGTGAGACGTTAAAGAGACTTTCGAAAACGGTCATAAGACGTTTGAAGGCATTCACAAGAGGTTCGCTGACGTTTAAGAAACTTTCAAAGACATTCGCAAGGGGTTTGAAGACGTCCAAGAAACTTTCGAATACGTTCAAAAGATTTTCGACGACATTCATAATACGTTTGAAGACATTCATGAGGGATACGAAAACGCTTAAGAGACTTCCAAAGATATTCACGAGGGGTTTGTCGACATCCAAGACACTTTCGAACACGTTCAAGAGACTTTCAACGACATTCATAATACGTTTGACGACATTCAATGAGGGGCTTGAAGATTCTTAAGAGCGACTTTCAAAGACGTTCACGGGGCGTTCGAAGAGTTTTAAGAGACTTTCTACGACGTTCATGAGACATTTGAACATGTTCGTGAGACGTTCAAGAGTCTTTCGAAAACATTCACGAGACTTTCGACGACATTTATAATAAGTTCAAAGATATTTATGCGGGATTCTAAGACGCATAAGAGGTTTTCAAAGATATCCACGGGGGCGGGGGTTTGTTGACGTCCAAGAAACGCTCGAACATGTTCAGGAGACTTTCAACGGCATTCATAATACGTTTGACGACATCCATAAACCGAACATTTTCATGACATTTGAGTTTGGCTGGAATTGTTTGGGTGAAAATCCCAAACAAACCCACACAATTCCAGCAAAACTCAAAAGTCATGAAAATCTTCGGTTTATGGATGCCGTCGAAGATCGAATTACAAACTCGAAGGCCTCTTGAGCGTCTTCAAACCTCTTGTGCATATCTTTGAAAGTCTCTTGAGCATCTTCGAACCCCTCATGAATGTCTTCAAACGTTTTATGAATGTCGTCGAAAGTCTCGTGAACGTGTTCGAAAGTGTCTTGGATGTCGACAAACCCCTCGTGAATGTCCTTGAAAGTGTCTCTTAAGCGTCTTCGAACCGCTCATGAATGTCGTCAAACGTATTATGAATGCCGTTGAAAGTCTCCTGAACGTGTTCGAAAGTTTCTTGGACGTCAACAAACCCCTCGTGGATATCCTTGAAAGCCTCTTAAGGGTCTCAGAATCCCGCATGAATATCTTCGAACTTATTATAAATGTCGTCGAAAGTCTCGTGAACGTTTTCGAAAGTCTCTTGAACGTCTCACGAACATCTTCAAATGTCTCATTAACGTCGTAGAAAGTCTCTTGGAACTCTTCGAACCTCTCGTGAATGTCTTTGAAAGTCTCTCTTCAGAGTCTTCAAGCCCCTCATTGAATGTCGTCAAACGTATTTTGAATGTCGTTGAAAGTCTCTTGAACGTATTCGAATGTTTCTTGGACGTCTTCAAACCCCTCGCGAATATCTTTGAAAGTCTCTTAAACGTCTTCGAACCTCTTGTGAATGCCTTCAAACATCTTATGGCCGTTTTCGAAAGTCTCTTTTCCATCTCACGAACATCTTCAAATGTCTTATGAACGTCGTCGAAAGTCTCTTGAAACTCTTCGAACTCCTCGCGAATGTCTTTGAAAGTCTCTCTTACGAGTCTTCAAGCCCCTCATGAATGTCGTCAATCGAATGATGAATGTCGTTGAAAGTCTCTTGAACGTGTTCGAAAGTGTCTTGGATGTCGACAAACCCATCGTGAATATCTTTGAAAGTCCCTTAAGCGTTTTCGAATCTCTCATGAATGTCTTCAAACGTATCATGTATGTCGTCGAAAGTCTCGTGAACGTTTTCGAAAGAATCTTAAACGTCTCACAAACCTCTTCAAACGTCTCATGAACGTCGTAGAAAGTCTCTTGAATGTATTCAAAAGTTTCTTGCATGTCTTGAAGCCCCTCGTGAATGTCTTTGAAAGTCTCTTAAACGTCTCCGAACCCCTTATCGATGTCTTCAAACGTATTATGAATATCGTTAAAGATCTCTTGAACGTCTTCGAAAGTCTCTGAACGTCTTCGAATCCCTCATGAATGTCTTCAAACGTCATATGAACGTTTTCGAAAGACTCTTAAACGTCCGACGAACATCTTCAAACGTCTCATGGACGTCGTAGAAAGTCTCCTGAAACTCTTCGAACCCTTGTGAATGTCTTTGAAAGTCTCTCTTAAACGATTTCGAATCTCTCATGAATGTTTTCAAAGGTATTGTGAATGTCGTCGAAAGTCTCGTGAACGTTTTCGAAAGACTCTTAAACGTCTCACGAACATTATCAAACGTCTCATGAACGTCGTAGAAAGTCTCTTGAACGTATTCAAAAGTTTCTTGCATGTCTTGAAGCCCCTCGTGAATGTCTTTGAACGTCTCTTAAACGTCTCCGAACGATGTCCTCAAACGTATTATGAATATCGTCAAAGATCTTTTGAACGTCTTCGAAAGTCTCTGAACGTCTGCGAATCCCTCATGAATGTCTTCAAACGTCATATGAACTTTTTCGAAAGTCTCTTGAATGTCTCACGAACATCTTCAAACGTCTCATGGACGTCGTAGAAAGTCTCCTGAAACTCTTCGAACGCTTGTGAATGTCTTTGAAAGTCTCCCTTAAGCGTTATGGAATCTCATGAATGTTTTCAAACGTATTGTGAATATCGTCGAAAGTCTCGTGAACGTTTTCGAAAGACTCTTGAACGTCTCACGAACATCTTCAAACGTCGCATGAACGTCGTAGAAAGTCTCTTGAACGTATTCAAAAGTTTCTTGCATGGCTTGAGGCCCCTCGTGAATGTCTTTGAACGTCTCTTAAACGTCTTCGAACCCCTCATCGATGTCTTCAAACGTATTATGAATATCGTCAAAGATCTCTTGAACGTCTTCGAAAGTCTCTGAACGTCTTCGAATCTCTCATGAATGTCTTCAAACGTATTATGAATGTCGTCGAAAGTCTCTTGAACGTATTCAAAAGTTTCTTGCATGGCTTGAAGCCACTCGTGAATGTCTTTGAAAGTCTCTTAAACCTCTTCGAACCCCTCATCAATCTCTTCAAACGTATTATGAATATCGTCAAAGATCTCTTGAACGTCTTCGAATGTCTCTGAACGTCTTCGAACCTCTCGCCAATGTCTTCAAACGTCCTATGAACGTTTTCAAAAGTCTCTTGAACGTCTCACGGATATCTTCAAACTTCTCATGAACGTCGTAAAAAGTCCCTTGTAACTCTTTGAACCCCTCATGCATGTCTTCAAACGGCTTATGAATGTTTTTGAACGCCTCGCAAACTTCCAACAAACGGCTCTCGAACATCTGTCGGACATACACTGCTGAATGTCTTCGACCATCATTGTGCGATTATATTAATTTATTTTCAATCAAATTCCATACAAAAAAAAATTAAGTTTCACATTCGAAAAAAAAAATATTATATTCAGTTGCACAAACCGATATCGGATTATGCTGACATAACGAACTACTGCACTCCGCAAACTTCCTTCCTACTGCAATCTTCCTTGCATTCGAACTCTATTTACGCATCTACGGTAGCATTTGTCTACAGGCTCATTCTGATTGCGATCAATCATCAACCGTGAGAGGGCCGCTACATTAAAACTTGGCGATGGTTAGCAAAGAACGATCACTATTACAGTCGTAATGATATTTACGAAATCGAGAGTACATATTGAACAAAATGGCGAAATTTTTTTTTTATTCGAAGTCCAAATTCGATCCATCGTGAGGATAGAATTCCGAATTGAGATGAAGTTTAACTCTGGTGAGTTCGCAGTCGACGAATAATGAAATGTCCTTTGCCATATAATTCTTTTCACCAGTCTGGGCCGCAAAAATTACATATTTTTGTTTCTCCAGCTGGGATGGCAGCTTGTGCGATCCATGAATATTTCGTTGTGTTGTGTAGCCGTGGATACTCCTATGGATCCCAAGAGCGAAAACTCCACACTCGTATTGCATAAAATAGAATGGCTTGTACCGTATGTGACAGTCTCAGATCAGCGAAAAATTCAACTGTTAATGTTTCTCGTCAAAGACGCACCAATCTCCATGAGTTTCTGAACATGGGAAGTGTATGAATATCCGTTGCTGCCTGTCACCTCTAAGCACGTATGGTCTGTGAAAACCTCGAATCAGCTGGAGAAGCCACGATTTGTCATACTCGCGCTGCAGACGGGACAGAAAAATAAGAAACAGAATGCGAGCCACTTTGATCATTGTAACATGAGCGATGTCAAACTATACCTCAACTCGCAATGTTATCCATATGGATATTTGAATATGAACATTGGACAAAATCAATATGCTCTACTCTACGAGATGTATGCAAACTTTCAGCAGACCTATTACAACAGAGAGGCTGATCCATGGCTGAGCAGAGTGAAACTTTTAGAAAAAGCCCCCCGCGTTGTCATTGACTGTTCAAAGCAAAACGATTCCCTCAAGTGCGGCCCTGTTGACGTGCGTTTTGAATTTCGATTGAAAAACAATATTTCACCACAAACTTCGGCAAGCTACATGATCCTTCATGATCGTATTGTCGAGTACAATCTAATCAGCGGGGGGGTTAAAAAATTTGTACAAAATCATGCCGATGATTCGCACTCGCATCAGTCAACATGGAGCTTATCGTCGATGTACAGGGCTTCAGGAGACCCGTCAACAAATTTGTCCTAAAGGAGATGTCCATCGTCAGACTCCTCGACAAGGATGCTGAACCGTTGACGCTCGCCTTCAACGCACCATTTGCATGGGGCTCTCTACCGGCCGAGTATAAAATGACAAACAAGTGGTTGGAACGCAATTTCCATGGAATAGGATGGGATCACGGCGGCATACCATACGAGGCAGCTAGAAAGACACTTCGACGAATCTTGCAAGGAGCTCCCGCCATCTATGCGAAGGGATTCGAGAAATGCGCATGCCTATCAAGATTCGCGGATGCCGCGACAAAGGTTATCGACTTGGAGACTCTGGACTGTTCATCGCTGCAGAAGCTACCGAAAATCACGAAATCCAAATGCCCCCATCATTCCTTCAACACGAAATACAACTGCGCCCATGCAAATGTAAAACCGCTGAAAAGCTGGTTGAGTGTATACGAGGCGTGAGCGAGGGATTTTTTTCAATGAATAAAAAACATTTCGATGGAAATATATACCATTTGTATTCTTCATTTATTCTCCGACGAAACCACATTGAATTTCTCCTTCATCTACATTTCGATAAACTATTTGTAATGCATTTTTTTTTTACATAGCCAACACATAAACCGTCGAAAATAATTGCGAGATAACCGTGATGCGAACCGTTCAACGATGGTGTCCCAATGAATTTGATCTTTTTTTCCACCTCAGAGACGATGGAAGCCTGTTGTATTTTCCACAACTGCATGTAGCCGTATGCACGCCAGTTTTAGCATACTCTCGATGGTGCCGTTCGACGATACAACGAATTTTTTTCTCGTCCACCATGTTCAGGGACGGCCGAACTCGACACTGTTGTATTTTCCACTAATGTACTGCATGCAGAGTTGACCATCGCGTGCCACTTGCAGCACACTCTCGAACATTGTCGGATTTTGAGCAAAGGCCTTCACAAGTCGCGCCGGTAAGAAGACGGAGAACTCATCCGCGATGTCCACGATGTAGCGTTTCGCAAATTTAGTTTGTACGGCCCTCATATCGGAGATTAGTCGTTCCGATTTAACGGAGAGTTCTGACAGCTACTTCGTTGGGAGGAATTCCACCATACGGCCGACTTTGTTGATACCCGAGAAATCCATTTGCCCCGCACTTTCAAAGTTCTTTTTTGGAGAAATGTTGATGGTGCCGTGGAATAGTGGAGTTTGAGCTTGGTCCACGGAATTATAAGCTCCCCCGTAAGCCCCCTCCCACTCAAACATACACAAATTTCTCCCCTCGTTTCCAATCGTGAAAAACAGGTTCAAACACGTTCGAAGAACCCCGTACGTGGAGAATTTTCACAGCATTTATAACACTCCCGACGTTGAGGTGGGGGGCCATCGATGTGATGTTTCATCTGCGGCGTATTATAATGCTCCATGCATGGAAGATACCATATCACTTCACTGTCGTTCTGATGATGTTCCGAGACCGAGACCTCGATGAGACTTCTTTTTTCAAGAGTGCAGCTGCGCTCAAGTGGTCCATCGGCGCCAACGGCCCTTGACGATAGATCCCTAAAGTTTTCAGTTTTCCCGAGGAACCTGTCAGGACCTGTTTCGAGTGTCGGCAAGCTTTGTGAGACGAGGTGGATACAAACATCTTGACATTATCTTCGAGATAGAAGCAGGGCAGCTGCGTGTCATAAATAAAGACCACCCATGTGGTGCCTAGCGTTTTCATATTACCGAAAATTTTTCGACCCATATATGGTTGTCATACACGCACGCACGCATGCACGCTTTTCCAAGAAACCTGCCAGGACCTGTTTCGAGTGTCGGCGAGCTTTGAGACGGGGTGGATGCAATTGACATTGTCTTTCGGAATGGAACCAAGGCAGCTGCATGTTATAAATTAGGGGGCTTTGAAAGGTCGCCCCTTCATGTAGCGTCTTCAAATTACCGAAAATTTTCCGAACCATATATGGTTGTCGCACGCACGCACGCACGCACGCACGCACGCACGCACGCACGCACGCACGCACGCACGCACGCACGCACGCACGCACGCACGCACGCACGCACGCACGCACTCACGCACGCACGCACGCACGCACGCACGCACGCACGCACGCACGCACACACACATACACACACGCGCGCGCGCGCACACACACACACACACACCCGCCCCTCCCCCTCGCCCCCCCGAAAAGTGGCTTAGAACCGGCCTAGCTATACTACTAATTCATTCTAATATTATAATCTGGGGAAATTTAATTTGAATATTCTACGATAATAACCATGTTAATTATCTATAGTTACCGTTCCGATTAACACCAACTATCGATGTTGGAGCATTATTCATAGAAAAATAATAAAATGCATATTATACGGATATACGGCGTAAGCATTTCATAATTGGATGCGCAGTTTCCGATTGGACGCCAAAGTCCGTTAGTAACGAGTTGAAAAATTCGAGAGCTCACAAAAATGCCACTTGTCCACCGTGGAATTGCTACTCTCTTGACGAAACAGCGGAAAATGCTAGCATAGGCTTAAACATAGGCCCGACTAGAAATGTTGCTACGGGCAGACTGGAGCTGCATCCGGCATACCGTATTCCGTACCACGGCACGGTACAGGCCGCCGGATCAGAGCTTTACCTGGCGTGAAACGCTTTTTTGAATCCGGCCATGACACGCATGCTGGTAACGTAACTGATCTGTGTACCTTTTCAGGCTCTGAACCTGTTACCGTATCTATGCCTGAGATGAAAAAAAAAAACAAAAAATTACGAATAAAAAAATTCTGGTAGTATTTTTTGTTTTCATATGCGTTATTTATGATCCTGCCTATATGATAATTGGAATAAAACGTATATCCTGCCTCGTTGACGTTTTTTACCTACGCTCGCAATTGAACCTTCATCTTCCAGTTCTAAAGCTGAGCGCGCTACTTACTTACCCAATTGAACACTTGTGTAAACCTTCTTTTTTCATTGCATGTTTTTATCATTCTAATTCTATTCTAAAGAATGTCAATAATTTTATTCATGGGGTTGAAGATAACATCGTTGCAATGCAATAATAATTTTTTTTTACCGGATTTTTTCTGCCCATTTAAGCTGTGAAAATAACTCACACGTTTTACATATTCTCATTAGTGTGTTACATCCGGAATTTGCTCAAAAGGCTACTGATGATGATTTTGTAAAAAAATTATTTTTAAGTTGTGCTAATAAATATGATTTATTTAATTTTATTGATTACCTGTTGATGATGATAAAAATAAATGCATGAAAAGTAAAGAAGAAAGGGGTTGCATTCTCACGATGCAAACTTTAAATTTATTTTCATTCGTTCTTTGTATCTTGATTTGATTATGACGGCATCCGCAAGGGCGCCATCTTACTTTTATTAGAATCTTGCCGAAATTATGCACCCAGCAACTCAGTTGTTTATTTTGATGGCCCCGAATAAGGTTATCCGGTAGACATCCGGTGCAAATCAGACATACACTTCGAAGTGCATGGCGGATCGGCACCGGATGTCTACTGGATTTGCCAGCCGCCGAGCACGGATGGGAAAAGGAATATCGATCAGGCCTCGGACAGGTAACCTTAACAGAGCCATGTGAGGCACGCGTTGCGGGTCGTCTGATGTGGGCCTGATTAATGCTGCCTCCTTACATCGGTATCTAGGTACTACTGATCTGGCAGGCATACGATGCCGATCAGGTACGGACTTCGGCGCCCTAACAAGGTCCTCGCAAGATTACCTGATCAGGACCGATCAGTTTGTCTTTATTATACCCGTTCTCCGGATTCACTAAGCCAGTAAATCTCCAGCACATATCAGGCGGGCACTTCTACGGTATTCCGGACCGTATCGTTAAGCCTGCTTGATCAGTGATCCGCCTGCCGGTACAACATTTCCAGTCGGAGGCGTAATAGATTTTCGATATTCGAAGTCAGTGGCGGGGAATTAAAAAGAGTGTAGGAAATCGCGTCGTTTGTCTCGCTTGAATTTTGCTCGAGTTGCATAAAGTAAAAGTGCGACAGACCCAGCTGCTTTAAGACCAAGTACACTACGAAATATCGATGGTGTTTTAGAATTCGTAGTTTTTGGTTATAAGTCGTCGAATACAACCGCCAGATGTCGCAGTAATCGTCTGCTACTCACACTACTGCAAAAAGCAGAGGTACAATATGCGACCGTTGCCGCAAATCTGTGTGTGATTTGTGCATGTGTGTTCTCCATGCTGGATCGCCGCGAGTCGGAAAACTGATACACTCGATTTGCAGGATTGTCATCAATATTTCCGGCTTTGTTGGTACAATTTTGCTAGTTTATTGTAAAAAAAACTCTAAACCCCAATTCCTTCGTCCATTTCCCATAATATCAGTTGAAAGAATGCTCAAGATGGGTATTATTTCACTGCCTAACCATCCTGAAATGTGTATGAATTCGGTGCATAGGCTAGTAATTCATAATTTATCCTATAGTATTACAAGCGGTACTTCAGAATTTGGGAAAATCTCGACCGTCAGGCTCTTTGCAATGTCGCATAAACACAGTACATTTAATCTTAATTAATTCGATTGTTTGGCCGAAATAAGGGTTCGAAATTTCGGAGTAGTCGGAGCCTGCGAGCTATGTTCACTAATCGGCGAGCTGAAAATCAAGAGTCAGAAAAGGTTATGCCCCTATGGACTTAAAGCAGTGTTTTTAAACGGGCGGATCGCGACCGCCAAGGGGCCGCAAAGTTTTGCTCGGGGGGTCGCGGTCGAAAGCCAGGTAAAAGTAAAGTGCAAGTGTTGTCGGTCCTACACTACAATAAAATACAACAATTTCAGTGAGAAAGTTGTGCCTATTTATTTTTTATTAAGTTGTCGAGTCGTGGTTCTATTTTTGAGACGCAAATAACCAAATCATTTTCTAATTGCAGCAGTTTTCTCTTCTTAGTTTTTATGTTCACCATTGAAGAGAACGTTATAGTCCAGTGAGAGAGACGAAAATCCAGCACGAAAATTGCATACGAAAAGTCAACTCACTGAAATGTTGCCCCTCAACTCGCCTAAACTGCGAAGAATAGGGGTTGAAAACTTAAAAATCACTGTATTTCGATAATTAATAGCCCGATCAAAAAATGTTCCAAACAAAAGTTGTTTGGAATAATAAAATACGTATAAAGTTATTTGACGATCAGTTACCGATCTTTGAAAATAGTGACACAAAAACGAGAGAGCACCACTGACCCAGACAAGGACGCAGCGATATGTTTGCTCCGCTCGCACGTGCATCAAACCCAAAATTTCGAGACGTTTGTGTGCCGCTAATTTCAAAAATAGATTATTTTATTATTCCAAACAACTTTTGTTTCAAACATTTTTTGATCGGGCTATTAATTATGGAAATACGGTGATTTTTAAGTTCTCAACCCCTTTCCCATAGGGTTTGGGCGAGTTGAGGAGTAAAATTTTATTGGATTTACTTTTAGTATGCGAGTATCTAGCTTCAGTAAAAAAATTCTAATGCTACGTTAAAAGTGCTGGCTTTTCGTCTCTTTTACCGGGGTTTCATCTCTTTTACTATTAATTCGCATAGGTAGAAAGTAGCTGTTAATGATTTCAATTTTTGTTTGTTTGAATTTGCCGCTTCGGCCATTCATAGTTTTGTCTGCTCGCTACGGCCCTCTAGCGGGACCGCCATCTTCGTTCTGATTGTGTTTTTGCTGGCTGTGAAGCCCGCCAAGAGAGTCTGTCAGTCACCTCTCGAGCCTCCAGAAAGTTGTACCGAGAGACCCATACACGCACGTTAACGCGAAATTAATAAAGCAACATTAAGGAAGATCACGAAGCGTGGTTTCTTCATTGAAACACCCTTCATTGGCTACGGAACAAAAGAGACAAAAAGTGCCGCGCACGAGGCTATCCAAGAGCCACAAAACATGGTCCTTCGAGCCGGATTGAGCATCCGCCATATTGCCCGCGTCGAACGTGTGTGTTGTGACTCTTGCTTACAAAGAAAAACTGTCGCGTGCTAAGTCCTGTTAGTACGATCATCGCAAGCACGAGCATCGTGGTACATAAAATCATCGGACGTTTCAAGAAAAACGATGTAAGAAGGTTAGTCGCGTTAGTGCGATTCAACACCTAATTGGCGAGATACGCTGAGCCGAAAACCAAGCGACGCCGCAGCAAGAGTTTCTCGAGCGTCAAACGGCACCGATCAAAGGAAGGAAGCGGCGGGTGGCTCCTCGAGAATTCAACGTCGACGTAAACGATCTCAGGTGAGTCTCCGTTGTCCGATCCTCAATTCCACGGTCCACATATCCCTACGAAATCATATTGCGATTCGAAAGTTCAAACATAAATAAAATACGCGAGATGGATGACGATGAAAACGTCGCGCGTAGGGCGAAAAACAAACGCACACTAGCAAAGGCGGCATGCACGCGCGCCAGAAACTTTATCGACGGGGCAGGCGATCGACAAGTTTCGGTCATCGAATTGCGACAAAGACAAGCAAAATTTCGGGAAATCTGGCAGGATTTCAATGATGCACAAGAGAATATTGAATTCGTCGAAAAGGTTGATGAGCATTCGATATCTCATAACGAAGAACGTGAAAGTTTCGAGGATAAATATTTTGCCGTTGAAGCGAAATTCGAGGAATTAATCATCGAACGTACAACGCGTGTCAGCGTGAGCGGGCCGAGTCCGTTTGGACTTCACGCGTCGCCAGAGAGTCGAGATAACGATCAACATCAGGACGTAAACATGCGCCTGCCGAGAATTGAACTCCCGATGTTTTCGGGCGTGTACGAAGAATGGCGTCCGTTTTATGACATCTTTCGCTCGATGATACATGAAAATACAAAATTGCCGGCCGTTCAAAAAATGCACTATCTCCGGGCTTCCCTTAAGGGCGAGGCGGCAGACCTCATCAGCTCTCTCGAATTGACAAACGAAAATTACGTTGAAGCCTGGGCTATGTTGAACGAGCGGTATGACAATCAACGCGTCATAGTACAAAAGCATATCAAGGCTATTCTCGACCATCCTGTCTTGCATCGGGAAAGTCACGTCGAACTTCGACAACTCCTGGACGCGGTATTGAAGCATTTGCGCGCACTCAAGGTCCTACAACGTTGTACCGATAAATGGGACGATCTTATCATCCACATAATTACTAGCAAATTGGCGCCAACTACGAACAAGGAGTGGGAAACGAGCCTTACGGGTTCAAACATACCAACGTTGCAAGAATTGACGGATTTTTTATCTCATAGATGTCGAGCGCTTGAGGCGATCGATCGAAAGCCGCCACCGTCGGTTTCGACCAACAAAGTTGAAAGGCCGCTATCGCGCAAGGCAACGTCCGCAAACATTTCAATCGAAAGGCTTCCTTGTGAGTTTTGCAAGGGCGATCATTTGATCTTTCATTGCGCCAAATTTCTTGAATTATCCGCTGAAAACCGGTTTCAGGAAGTCAAGGGGCGGAAACTATGCCTAAATTGTCTAAAGTCGGCTTCCCACCGGGCTAATCAGTGCAACGCTGGCGCGTGCCGAAAATGCAGTAGAAAGCACAACACTTTGCTTCACATGAACGCACGTCAACAACCGACCCCAGCGGAACCAAGCTCATCGGATGCGCCGGCGGTCACACAGGCGACGACGTCTAGCGTAAACCACGCGTCTCAAATGAAGGCCCATCATGTGCTGCTGTCCACGGCGATCGTTCATGTTCGAGATGCTAAAGGTAACATGCTCCCCTGTCGAGCCCTTCTCGACAACGGATCCCAATTAAATTTTATCACGGCGGATCTGGTAAAAGCACTTGGTCTCAAGCAGATTCCGACAAATATACCCATCAACGGAGTTGGGGAATCGAGGGCCGAAACACATAGTTGCGTCAAGGTGGGCCTGAAGTCTCGGCTGAACGCTTTCAAGGCTGAACTTCCTTGCCTCGGTTTGCGAAAAATCACCCAGGATCTCCCATCCATATCAATCAACAAGTCTGACGTTCGTATTCCCCCAGGAATAACGCCTGCGGATCCGGACTTCTTATCATCATCAAAAATCGACATGCTATTGGGCGTAGAGAGCTTTTGGAACATCATCTGCGTTGGCCAAATCAAAGCCACTGAATCTCAGCCCTGTTGGCAAAAAACGCACTTTGGTTGGATCGCGGCGGGACGAATCCTTACGCGACCACTTCCCGCAGGGGCTGCGACGTGCGCCCTCAGCATAAGCGATGAGCTGAGCCAGGCGCTAACTCGGTTTTGGGAAATTGAACATGACGCGCGGGGTAACACTATGTCTCCCGACGAACGTAGATGTGAGGCATTTTTCGAATCCACATTCGCGCGAAACGAACGTGGGCGCTTTATCGTGAAGCTGCCGATTAAGGAGGAGGAAATGTCCCGGCTCGGGCAGTCCAAAGAGACAGCCGTCCGGCGCTTCAAGAATCTCGAACGACGACTCGATCGCGAGCCAACATTGAAACGAGATTACGCGGCATTTATCCACGAGTATCAGACATTGGGCCACATGCGCGAAGTTCTGGATCATCAGCCATCTGTAGTACCTCATTACTATTTGCCGCACCATTGTGTGCTCAAAGCCGACAACGCAACGACGAAGTTAAGAGTAGTTTTCGACGCTTCGTGCAAAACTTCGTCGGGCATATCACTGAATGACGCGCTTATGGTCGGCCCGGTATTACAGCAAGATATTTTTTCGATCATAGCGAGATTTCGGACTTTCCGATACGTTCTCATTGCTGACATTGCCAAAATGTATCGCCAGGTGCTGGTGGAGGAAGAACAAGTCCCACTCCAGCGAATAGTATGGCGCTGTCGCGCGGACCAGCCGATAAAGGAGTATGAACTTCTAACCGTCACGTATGGAACAGGTCCAGCATCGTCTCTGGCTATCAAATCGCTCCGAACGCTTGCCGAGATCGAGGCGACGCGGTTTCCCATTGGAGCGCAAGTTGCTTTACGAGATTTTTATGTGGACGATCTGATCACTGGCGCGAGCTCACGTGAAGGCGCGATACAGATTCGCGATGAAGTAACGAGACTTCTCGACAAGGGTGGCTTCGTTCTGAGAAAATGGGCCTCGAATGATGTGGATCTTCTCCACGGAGTTCCCGAGTCCTCCACGGCAAACTCGACCCGATCACTAGATAAGGGAAACGTTTTCAAGACTTTAGGCATCCAATGGAGCCCCGAGAATGACTAGTTTCAGTACACGATGTCTACCGAAGCGGAGTGTACCAAAAAGGTTACAAAAAGAGTTATTTTATCCTGTGTTGCTCAAATTTTTGACCCCTTAGGCCTTCTCGGTCCCGTCATCTTGCTGGCGAAAACTTTCATTCAAAGACTTTGGATGCTGCGTCTGGATTGGGATGAATCGATTCCCCTTGATCTCTACACGGAGTGGAGCTCGTACAGGACGCAAATGAAACAGCTGAGCGGGATACGAATACCGCGCATGGTAATTTCCGAACAAAGGTTCACTCGTGTCGAACTTCATGGCTTTTGCGACGCCAGTCAACTCGCGTATGGAGCGTGTATCTACACGCGCGTCTCGGACGAAAATGGACTGCATCACACATATTTAGTGTGCTCAAAGTCGCGAGGGGCACCGCTAAAGGCGATATCGGTGCCCCGGTTGGAGCTGTGCGGTGCACAGCTATTACCACAATTGATCGACAAGGTAGTGCGAATTTTAGATCTCAAAATCGAGGAGACGTACTACTGGACGGATGCCACTATCGTCCTCAGTTGGATTAGTTCGCCAAGCCGAAACTTCAACACGTTCGTCGCAAATCGCGTCGGCAATATACAAGAGCTGACGGCAATCAAGGAATGGCATCATGTGAAAACTGATGATAATCCCGCTGACATTTTGTCGCGTGGGGCGAACCCCAACGCTCTCAAGGATTCATTGCTATGGTGGAAGGGTCCGAAATGGCTGTGCGAGGACAAATCTGACTGGCCGAAGACAATGGATCCCGTCGTAGAGTCTAACGGCCTTCCGGAAATCCGCAGTGCCGTTCTAGCTTCGTCAGTAACACATGAAGAGTTCGACATAATTGAAAGATTTTCATCGTACGGTCGCCTCACAAGAGTCGTGGCGACATGTCTGAGATTCGTGAAAAACGCTCGGTGCAGTCGCGGTCAACGTGAGACGACGCCTCTATTGGCACATGAGTTGGAAATGGCCCGAAAAAGGATCCTGAATGTCGTTCAACGAATCGCATTTCCTGACGAAATCAAGGCACTCAAGGATGGAAGGCCGATTGTGAAGGGCAGCCGCTTGCTAGGCTTAAACCCGTTTTTGGACTCCGATGGTCTTTTAAGAGTTGGTGGCCGTTTGATCAATTCGAGTCTGTCGTACGTACGCAAACACCCTATCATTTTGCCGGCTCATCATCGACTCACTACGCTCATCATCGAAGACGAACACAATAAGTTGCTTCACGCCGGACCTATCGCTACTTTAAGCGCGGTCCGAGCTCGCTATTGGCCGCTGAGTGCTCGAGGCATCACTCGGTCAATTATACACAAATGCATCGTATGCTTCAAGGCCAAACCACGAGCATCCCGGCAGGTCATGGGAGACCTTCCCTCGGTTCGTGTGACACCATCCCGACCTTTCAGCAAGGTTGGAGTTGACTATTGTGGGCCTGTATTTGTCAAGGAAGGAAAACGCCGAAACGCGAAGAGATCAAAGGCATGGATTTGCATTTTCGTTTGCATGGCCACGAAGGCCGTGCACCTCGAATTGGTATCTGACCTGACCGCCGAGGGATTCTTAAACGCCTTGAAACGCTTCATAAGTCGTCGTCGGAAACCTACCGACATATTCTCAGATAATGGAACCAACTTTGTGGGCGCAAACAAGGAGCTTCAAGATCTTCACAAGAGTTTCAATAAGGAAGCAATTCGCAATCGAATCGTCAATGATTCGGCCGCTGATGGCACATCATGGCATTTTAACCCGCCCCGGGCGCCGCATTTAGGCGGTTTATGGAAGGCTGCTGTTCGATCTACCAAGCATCACCTTGCTCGAGTTGCAGCTGATGGTTCTTTGACGTTCGAAGAAGCGTCCACGTTGTTATGTCGTATCGAAGCAATATTGAATTCTAGACCTTTAACGCCTTTGACCTCTGATCCTGAAGATACTTCCTATCTTACTCCCGGACACTTCTTAATCGGAGACTCACTCGTTTCATACCCTGAACCGAGCTTGCAAGATGTGCGCATGAATCGCCTATCTCGATGGCAGCGCCTCGAGCAAATTCAGCAACATTTTTGGAAGCGGTGGTCGTCGGATTATCTATCCCAACTGCAGCAGCGAACCAAATGGCAACGAGACGAGGGTCCTCCACTTCAATTGGGGCAACTTGTAGTAGTCCGCGAGAATGAGCTACCTCCCCAATCGTGGCTCGTCGGCCGCATCGCGACCGTCCATCCTGGAGCGGACAGCAAAGTTCGCACCGCGAGCATTCGCACAGCAAGGGGGATCTTTAAAAGACCCGCATCAAAGATCTGCATCCTACCCATCGAAACTTAATCATTATTTTCCTTGTTATTCACTCTGCGCAGCATTACTTGCCATTCAGTTAGATTTATTCCTTCATTGACCACTTTCTTTTCTTTGTTTAATTTTTTTTTGCATAATATTGATGAGCCTGGTCACATCAAGGCGCGCGGTATGTTAATGATTTCAATTTTTGTTTGTTTGAATTTGCCGCTTCGGCCATTCATAGTTTTGTCTGCTCGCTACGGCCCTCTAGCGGGACCGCCATCTTCGTTCTGTTTGTGTTTTTTCTGGCTGTGAAGCCCGCCAAGAGAGTCTGTCAGTCACCTCTCGAGCTTCCAGAAAGTTGTACCGAGCGACCCATACACGCACGTTAACGCGAAATTAATAAAGCAACATTAAGGAAGATCACGAAGCGTGGTTTTTTCATTGAAACACCCTTCATTGGCTACGGAACAAAAGAGACAAAAAGTGCCGCGCACGAGGCTATCCAAGAGCCACAAAACAGTAGCAAAAGGCACTAATAATTTCAAAGCTCCCCATGCCACCTCTGAGGGGGGGGGTCGCCAGAATGCTTTACTTGGAAACGGGTCGCGTATTCAAGAAGGTTGAATAACACTGAGTTAAAGGAACAGGCTGTACCACATAGTTAGGATAAAAACCCAAAAACTTTTCCATTTCAAAGTAGAGGGAGTTATGGGTTGTTATAGGTAGGTTCCGCGAACCGGCTCATTTTAAATGCGTTTTTCTCAAAAATTATTTTTTAATATAATTCAAGACCAGGAAATCACTGCACCAATCAACTTTAAATATTATTCACTTCTTCATATAAAAAAGCAGTGCTCAAAAGAAAGAATTTTTTTTCGATCCATAGTTCTTTTTTCAACGAAAATATATACCGAAAAGTAATGCTATCACTTCAGACTACGGCCATGTTTTTTAAAATCAACATTTTATCTAACCTTGTCCAAGCTCTAGGTAATTTCATGCGATTACTGATATTTTATTTCGAATGATTTATTTCCGAGCAGCAGTAACCGCTGCGAAAGATACTTAAAACTACATTGTTGAATGTGAAAAAAATTTTAACGCGCACTTTTCCCAGAAAATATTCACGAAATTTTGCTCTTTTCTCCTGCCGCAAGCTAGGGGTAACCCGTTAAAGCCATTGGATATCACGCAGGCGCACAGGTTCGTTCCGTTAAAACCCACAAAAACTTCAAATCGGATGATGTTCCGTCCGACCCCGCCGAGTGATAAAAAAAGGACATCAATTTTGATAAGGAATTGTTTTGTTATCTATACGCGAATACGCTGGCTTAGATTCACCCGCGAACACCCCCGACTGGGCTAGATGTCCCGCTAAGATCGGTGCAAAGAAATAAGGTTTTTTCATGGACTCTTCTTGCATTCTTCGGCCGTGATTTCCGTAAATTCGGACCCAACTGGGGTTGAAGGTGGAGCGTAAAATTCTGTTGCTTACCTACAAACGAAGAAATTCGTGTAATTTCTATTTTGCTTCTTGATCAAGCATCAGGAAGTAAGCAATTTATGTGCAAAGTTTAGGATTAAGAATAGCTATACCTGCGTATAAGTACAATATGGTCGAATTAATAGGAATTTTTTTTTCTAAGCTGCATGGGTTCTCTAAGCTACCCGCGTGAGAATTTTCATAGGGACCTTCCAGGACGCTGTCAGGTTATCTAGCTGTCCCGTTAGAGTGCATATAAGGCAACCTGATAGCGCCCCGCTAGATAGTGTAACGTTAGAGCACTCACAGCGACGGTATATGCTAACATGGAATGCTGAAGCAGTTATAAGGCAAGTCTCAATAGGGCCTTATTAGTACTAAGCATCGGTAGGCGCCAATTGGGCGAGACTCTAGCAGAGCCTAATAAGAACAAGGCTTGGTAGAGCTCTTTTAGCATTCTCAGACTATGCGCTTAAACACGTCTGCCCTGGTCACGGCGAAATCATCCCATCATAAAGGTTACCCGTAACGCACCCTGATAACCTGACCCTGATCATGCCAACCTTAAGAAATTTCCACGCGGCTATTTCTAATCATACATAATGAATTATTTGGACATTTGGACTGAAACTCCAAGCGCTGCATGTTATTCAACCGCCATTTCCGTGACATGTCAAACTGTAGCAGCCAGTTATAATTGAAAGAGGCGTCATCATTTTCATGCCATATACACAAGTCCAAGGCTGCAAAAGTTAGGCAAGGAAGCGTGCAATGTCGCTTGGACTTGAGATGTCCGTTATGTAGACACAGCTTTGAGTAAAGACATTAACCCCAGCCGTGGCAGCTGGTACGGAGCATCTAGGCAAGGTCTAGGCTGCTTCGTGGTGACGTGTTGAAGGTCGCATGTGAGCACCATCGTTTACTATCGTTTCGCTGAATGCTTTGGGCTTTCTCTGTTGAGCATCGATGTTGATGCACTCTATTCTAGCACCGTAGCTTGCGATATCGATTGCTAAGAGACGGAAAGGCGTAACCGATCCGTCAACACATCAAACGATATGTGCCACCTCATTGTATTTGATTTTCAGACAAGATATCGACCAAGTTTTCCCCTCTCCATCACATCCAGTTATCTAGGTGCATTCTTGTACAGCGGTTCGCTCAGACTGAACCGGTCGTTCGCCATTCATCGGTACAGGACATTTAACGCTATGTGCTGATCGATATAGGCGAAAAATCTGAATAAGAACTTTAGATTCGACCTTGAAAAAAAATAGGACATGCGATACCCGTCGTTCAAGGCACCACATTTTGATTTCAAAATACAAAAAAAATAAGAATACCTAGTGCGATAATGTCCTCTAGAGCTGCAGAGCAAAACCCATGCAAATTAATTCAGTCGAACAATTCTACAAATACCTCCCTTTGCTCTTTGAACGAGGCTCAAGCTTTTCGTCGCTAAATATTGTGAATGAACTGTTTGTTTCTTAAACTCAGTGTACTGCATTTGCAATATAAGTCTTAGTTATTCAAAGTTATTATAAGGACATCATATTGTTTTCGAAAACAAATACTAATATGTATATGTAATATGAACAAATACTAGCATGCTTTCTTACGAAAACTCGACAGTTGAGCCGCAGTTTATATTTCTTGCGAACATAAACTGCGGTGGTTGTCAATGCCATTCACGGTTTTTCATAATACATGTAAGCTACACTTTACTGGGCATATTTACGATTACAAAATTTAGCATTTTTCGACATCCATCGGTGAAAGGCTCGACCTTCCTTAACATGTGGTGAAATACGTTCAGACGGTAAAAAAACGAATAATAGATTTTCGTGGGTTCTCGAGTTATGTTGGAATTCTACATGCATCATGAAACTTTCACATAAAATCTTATTGAAAATAATTAAATCTAAGATTTTTAATGGAAGTAAAGCGAGAATGGTCGCACGTCACCTTGAATATTTTTCCTACAATAGGACTCTCTTGTTAATGCTCAATAACAGCGAAAAAAATTGGCATTAAAAAAAGAATACAAAACGCGGAAGCGCTTCAACGCCAAGAAAAAAAATTGAAAGGATATCTAACAATAGCCAATGATAAAATGCACATACAAGTTCGGGTTGAATAATCCTTTTACTAATGGAATGATGTACCTCGTTGAGGTTTGGTGATATGAACATGAAGAATGGGCATATCAAAAAATCTTCCAGCCATTTCAAGCCATTTCAAGATTCCAAAAAAATGGTGACCAACTTAAGTTAGAATGTGTATTAAGGAACATAGAGTTCTTCAATGCGTACCTATGAAAAAAAGGTTTAATACTGTCGCAATAGTTAAATTGCAATTTACCGACAGAACATAGCCCCTTGAAGCCACCGACTATACTGCCCGCTCCGCGTGTAGTGCCAGGCTATATAGCTCCTCTCGAGCTCTCACGCCCACTTCTTCCACGGCGCGTGCAACATCGATTTATCCGTAAAATTCCCCGTTCTCGCGACTCTATCATTTCGTTATTACTTCCTGCCCGGGCACTGCTTCACCCAGGCTCCTGGACTTCGAACGCAATTCTCCAGATAGAGCAGCGAAGATTGTGTGATTTAGTTGGAAAAAGACAGGTACTGTATATTTATAGATGAAAACGAGGTGAATTTCTCCACGAAGCGAACTCAGTATATATCGCTGAGAGTAGCCCCCCCCCCCCCCCCCCCCACTTTTTAAGGCTGGAGACAATCGGTAAGATGAGATTCGAATGGATGAATCGTTCTCTTTTACCTCAATCTATGGTCTGAACTGGATAATACACGCTATGGAACATTTGCAAGCATATACTAAATTGTGATAGATATTAGTCGTTGTTGTCGGTTCAAACTCTTTATTCTAGTATTCGAGCGATAATGTGATAGAGATTGAAACTGGGGACACTTACGGCCGACAATAAATAGATAGACATAAATCGTTTGTAGATTTTCAATGTATTTTGAAATGTATCAGATGTCTCGTATACCTTTGGATATTGTAAATGGCGGCGGTATTGAAGAAAAAATTCTTTTTGTCATTAGATGACAGTTTCGATTTGCCGTTTTAAGGCGATAAATTTGAATCTTTAATTATTCCCAGCAGTCGGTAGTTCGATGAAATTAATTATTCTGAAAATTACTTAATATCTCAAGATTTCAATAAATCATATATTAGGATTCACCAATGACGAAGCCCAAGCCATTTTTAAAGGGTATGTAAAGTAGCGGTGACTTAGTGCCTCGTGTTAGGTTTGAGTCTTTCGGCTAGCATGGGAAAAAGTCAGCGATATTGTGTGATTATTTGTTCGTCAGTTATCAACACTCGTCGGTTATTAACACGAGTGAAAAGTGCTGTTTTTTTCTTCAGCCGTTCATAACTCGCTAAAAAAACAACATACCGGGCTCCCGAGAGCATCAAATGTACAAGAATTATGCAAGGTTGGGAGTTGTGTAATGCATTTTGTGAAAAAAAAATGAAGTGACGCACATTGCCAAACTTAAAAAAAATGGTCATATATGTTTTTGGTTCTTTCGCTTTTGCCGGTGATATTAAAACCAGAAGGTTTACGTTTATAAATAATTATTAAATTTCGCTATACCATCATTTTCTGCAGAAACAGGAGTGTGGAAATGACGTAAAATTCTTCCACAAAAGATTGATCCTCCATTTCTTAGCAGCAGTTGATGATACCTAGGCTGTTTAGTACAGCTCGTTATGAACAATCTCCACAGCTCTTATGAGCGCAGTTGGTATATTTGCAGGAAATACAAACTGCTCCTGAAATTGAAATTTTTCGTAAGGAATTATTTGTAGTTGCCCAGGTTTTCATATCTTTTACTCGAAAATAATGTCGTGTTTTTTCATTGGAATTTTACACAGTATGAACTTTTTATAGCATATATCGATGCTTAAAAATTATATTTTTTAACACTCATCGGCAAGACACTCGTCTCTTCTTGATTCTCTCTTCTATCAACAACAATGTGACTGGCATCCATTGCAGACATTGTCAAAAATGAATGTCGGTTTCGGTCCATTTTATTGTAGCATGGCACTTCCTGTACTCATTTTATTCGTAATACCACATCATTCGTCGTACTGCCTGATCTTTAGCATTTTAATTTCTATCGCGCGCGTTATCGTGACGTCCTGCTTTCTTCATATTTTTGCGCTCGTCAATCCACATTTTTTATGCAATCTTTTATTCCCGTTCTTCAATCCTTCATAGTGCTCTTGGCAGTCTCTGGTAGGGTAGCGGTATCGGACATTCCCCGATTGCTCAGTCAGTCATTCGTTCGTTAACTCGTAAATAAGTAATCGATGCGTACACACGAAAGCCGATGAAAATTTCAACCGATGGCTTTACGCCCCACGTTACACCCTGTATCTACCTGTCGCTTTGTACCTGCTCTCCCTGCCACATACCTCATTCCCATCGTCGAGGGTGTTGTCATACGCTCCTGTAGTGGTCGCTGCTAGCTCTGCCCCGATACCCCCCCCCCCCATCCATCGCCATCCCCGCTTTATTGACAGCTATATTTTTCAACCCCATCACCCTCTTCGACCACTCCCGTCCTCGGCCTAGCGTTGCTGTCGCTCACCGAGCGAATAATTCATTGATCCCATTCAGAATCTGTTGTGGAAAGCTGGCCCGGTTCGTGAGTACTCTCTACACGCGCGGCACTAATTTTCAACGTCTCAAGAAATTGCAATCTACGACACAGGAGTACCAAATACCATATATTATATCACATACTAATTTTCTCCACCTCGTTCTTTTCTCATTTGCGGCGAGGAAATTACACTTGTTACAAAAATTAAGGGAACAGTAAAATTTCCAAAAAAATTTAATTGATTTTCGACTAGCTGTAACTTCGTGAAAAATGGTCGGATCGTAAAAAAATGAGGCTTTAAAGCTTGAAATCTCTAGTTTACGAATCTCACCGGTAATTTTTTTTAAGCAGCATGCTTGACGTGAGTCTACGAAATAGCGTGAAGCAAAAATTTTCGATTTTTTTTTCAAAATCGTCCACGGGCCCAAAAAAATTGTTTAAGTTTGATCAATACTGGGGTCATTTAGCCTGATTTTTCAGCTTCAAAACAGTAGTTTCCTCTGTACGTCGTATCTCTGTACGATCATTTGTCACTGAGATATCGGCGTTTAGCGGAAGGGTAGGGGTTTCGGCGTGAAAAAAAATAGATGGAGTAAATTTATTGAAACCTTTTGTACATTGTTATGTGTCTTTTCAAGAACATTCCGTGAAATTTGTACGCGGTAAAATATCCACAAACAAGCCGGTGAGAAAGCGTATCCACGACCGCCTTTGGAAAAACACGATTTGCGGTGTTCACTGTGTCTCAGCTAGAAGTTATCTGAAATCAGGTACCATTAAAAATTAGTCAAAGTATCATCAAATCCTCCCCCCAACAGTCTTTGATAATTTTTTTTTATTTCTGCATTGTTGGTGGTCACGTAAAGTTAAAAGTGCTATTTTTCACAAAAAATTCCGTCATTTCGGGGGTGGAAAACCCACTCGATGTGAAAAAAACATCAAACTAACCATTGGGGGGAGGTGTTTTATATGTAGAAAGTGTGTACCAAGTTTGAATTAAATCGGTCATGTAGTTTTCAAATGGCAGTGAACACGGACTTTGAAAAAGTGGTTTCGAGAAAAACGCGTTTGAAGTGTTAGCTACGGTTTGAGCGGGACTAAATAGTCAATAACTTCGAGAGTTTTGCTCTGACTGACTTGAAATTTTAGGATTATATTCTTGAAACGTTTAACTATAAGAAAAGACAAAAAAATCGATTTTTCAAAAGTGCGAACCCTTCCCCTTAAAGAAAAAAGGAACTTTTTTCGTAGATCATCAATATCTCATAACACAAATAATCGAACAGCGAGCTAAAGGTGGGTTTTGTGACCTGGAATAAATTCTCTAAAAGCACCTTTCGGTACTTTATAGATTTTTTTTTAACGTTAATATTGATTTGAAAAAGTACGAAAAAATTAATTTTTTCCCGTTTAAGAAAATCCATGTCAACTTTACAAATATTGCGAAAATAACTCATGTTACAAGGTTTTTTTAGTTCGATACACGCCCAAAGACCCCCACAATTTAAAATTGATCGGCTGAACCGTTATTTTTTACGCGAAGCGTCCAAGTTTTATCAAAAATTGAAGGAACACTTCTGTTGTTCCTTAAATGTCAATTAATGATGATTAAAATGAAAAAAAAAATGTTCCGTTATTTGAAGAAAAAAAAAAATGTCAACATCGAAAAAAAAATTCAAAAATAAAATTTTCTTTTTAAAATTTGTAGAAATTATTTTGAAATCATTATTTGTTTTGTGTTAGTTCGATTTTTTCTTGTGCATGCCATAATTTACCGAGTTGAAATTAATTGTATTAAATAAAGTTGATACCCCCAAGTAAAGCTTCATGCACCTTTCTACATGTATCGCTATCGGATTTATCAATGATATATTTTACGCTTCTAAGCATCTCCAGAACTAGTTTTTTTGCCGATCTCGCTTTATATTTGTTAAAAATAAAGCTCTGTATTTTTTCAAAATTTTTTTTACGCAATCATGGTGAGACGACATTTGTCGGAAGTTGAAGTTGCTCGGTTAGTCACTTTCAGTGAGAAGGGTTCCTCATACCGAGTTGTAGGTGACATGATGCGCATTTAGGCTTCTGTCGTGTTTCGCGCCTACGATCGTTATGAGGAAACCGCGTTATACAGACGCCGACCAGGACAAGGTCGGCACCGTGTAACGACTCCTCGGGCCAATCAAGCAATCGTTCGGCGTTTTCAGCAAGAACCATTTGCTACACCCAACATCATTGCTCGCGACTACCCCAACCGACGTCAGCAACAACAACAACAACAACAGCACTGACAACAACACCAACAGCACCGACAACAACAGCGCCAACAGCACCGACAACAACAACACCAACATGCTGACAACAATACCGACAACAACAACAACACCGACGACGACGACGACAACAACAACACCACCGACGACGACGACAACAACAACAACAACAATCACAACGACGTCGACGACAACGGCAACAAAACATCTCGGTTCAAACGGTCAGAAATCGCTTCCGAGAAGCCGGAATAAGAGCCAGACGTCTTGTTCGGGTGCCTATGTTGACCGCCAGACATCGCCGAGCTCATTTAGAGTATGCCCAACAACATCTCCACTGGAACCTAAGGCATCGAAATAATGTTTTATTCACAGATGTGTAAGCGTGCGAATGTATGAGAGAAAGAGAGAGTGATAGGGGGCGCTACGAGGGAGAGTGGGGACAGGCCCCAAGGGACTTGGTCGTGAGCCGTGAGCGAGAAAGGACGTGTACGTGATATAAAACCCGAACCTTTTGTTAATAAACCTTTTCTATATTTCTTTCGTCACTGTGTACCAGTAACTTTTCACCCCTACCAGCGCGTGTACCGATACGCGCTAATAAGTCAGAAGTGGGATCAGAACAAAATCAAACCGAAAACTGTAGTGCATTGGCAAAACGGTGTCCGAAGCTCGAGTGCTTCGACACAAAGGGAAGTTGTACGCGGCCAAACGGTGAAATTTCTGGCAAATGCCGACTGACACGAGGCGACAAAGCGAGCGGATCAAAAACCTCGAACATACGGTGGACAAATATTTTAAAGTGCAAAAGAAGAAAATGAAAGCGGCAATGAGTCAAAACGATGCGACGTCCATTACAAGTCATGGAAATGACGACGCGGGAAGTCGCAGCACGTGTCACGACTTAACGGTCGTCGCGGCTAGCCAGGTCTCTAGCATACCGACGGACACGACACACACGAGCATGATGTTAGGCTACACGCCTTCGCCAGTGACTACGATAAGACGCGATACAAACGGATCCGAGTTTGGAAAAACATCAACGCAGACAACTGATCGAAATGTTACAACGAAATCGAGATGTCTTCGCTATGACGACCCGCGAACTAGGTGCGGCGAAAAACGCGGAAATGAAGATCGAGCTCACTTCGAAAGAGCCGATAACGTTCAGACCCTATCGACTGTCACATCAAGAACGGAAATTAGTCAGCGCAATGACGGCTGAGCTAAAAGACTGTGGGATCATCGTAGACTCGAATTCGCCCTATTCGTTTCCGGTTTTGCTGGTCAAGAAAAAGACAGGCGAATCACGTATGTGCGTGGACTATCGGGCTCTGAACAAGGTAACGAAGAAAGACAAGTATCCCCTCCCATTAATTGACGATCAATTAGAACGGTTGGCCGGATGCAGGTATTACACGAGCTTGGATATGGCCATGGGCTATTACCAAATACCCCTCGCTGAAGAAGCGCAAGAATTAACGGCATTCGCTACGACGGACGGACAATACCAGTTCACACGAGTTCCATTTGGGCTAGCGAACGCGCCAGCGGTGTTCCAGAGAATGGTTAACACGACGTTGGGCCCTCTGGCTTACAGCATCGCTCTGGCTTACATGGACGACATTTTGATTCCGACGAGAACGTTTGAGGATGGCCTCAAACACCTGGAACAGGTATTGACGGTCTTACGTGGAGCTGGACTCAAGCTGAAGCTGTCGAAATGTAAATTCCTGCACGAAAGAGTGACCTTTTTGGGATACGATATCTCGGAGAAGGGCATACAGCCCGGCGATTACAAGCTGAAGAGCGTCGAGAACTTTCCGAGGCCGATCAACGAGCATGAAACTCGAAGATTCGTCGGTTTGATGAGCTACTTCAGGCGATTTATCCGGAATTTCGCAGTCTTGGCAGCACCGTTAACGAGATTACTTCGAAAGGATGCGACCTTCGAATGGAATCAAGAGCAAGAAGATGCGTTCCACTGTTTACGAAGAAAACTGTCCGAGAAACCGATACTAGCAGCGTTTACGCCGAATATGTCGATTGAACTGCATACGGACGCTAGTCAGAACGGACTAGGAGCGATACTTCTGCAAAAGCAACATGACGATACACTACGACCTGTTTGTTACGCTAGTCGGCAAACTACGGAAAACGAACGAAAATATCACTCGTACGAGTTAGAGACCCTCGCCGTAGTGTGGGCTTCCGAGAAGTTTCGATGTTACCTCCTTGGCGACGAGTTTACTGTAATTACTGATTATAATTCTGTTCGCAGCACGTTTTCAAAGAAAGATCTGATAACGAGGATCGCTCAATGGTGGTTACGTCTCCAACCGTTTACATTCACTGTAAATCATCGACCGGGCACTCAGATGGTTCATGTTGACGCACTGAGTCGTGCGCCTTGAGGACGGCCTGAAGAGATGCAGGAAGTTGACGGTTTGACGATCCGTACCAACGAAGTCGAACTCGATGACTGGTTATCGGTAGCGCAACGTGCCGATCCGAAGTTACGAAGAATCATGGAAAAGCTGCGGCTCGACAACGGAAGCGAAGCCGAATTCGTTCTAAGGGATGGACAATTGTTTAAGCGCGAGAAAAGCGAAGATGGAGAAACCTTCAAGTGGGTAGTACCCGAAAGAGCAGGGTGGCAGATCGTAAAGAAAAATCATGACGATATCGGACACTTCGCATTGGACAAGACATTAGCGAAAATAAAAGAGTTGTACTGGTTTCCGAGGATGCGACGATGCGTAAAAGGCTACATCGGAACGTGTCTACCGTGCTTACGACACAAACGTCCTGCAGGTAAGCGACCAGGAAATCTTCACTCTATCGATAAAGTAGGACAACCATTCCACACGCTACACGTTGATCATCTCGGGCCGTTCGTCAAAAGCAAAAAAGGGAATGCGTTCTTAATCGTTGTCATCGACGCCTTCGTGAAGTACGTGTTACTACGACCGGTTAAAAATACGAAATCGACACCCGCAATAAGATTTTTAAAAGACATTATTCTAATGTTTGGAGCGCCGACACGCCTAATATCCGACCAGGGAACTGCGTTCACCAGCCGGATGCTTGAGACGTTTTGTAAAAGCGTGAATATTATCCATGTACGAAACTCGACTGCGACACCTCGTGCAAACGGTCAGGTGGAGCGGTATAATCGTTTGATCACCCCCGTGCTGGCGAGTATGAGCATCGAATGGATATCGAAAGAAGAGATTGGGACGTTCACGCACGAAGCCTACAATGGGGAATCAACAACACGGTTCACAAGGTGACACAGCGAACGCCATTCTCTTTGCTATTCAATTTTACACCGAGAAGTATAACTGGAGATGGACTCGAAAACGAAGTTAAAAGTAGTCGAGACATGGAGGAAAAACGGCAGCAAGCGATCGATTTGATAAGGAGCGACCAACTTCGTCAGAGTATTCGTTACAACTCGAAAAGAGCGAGAGCTCCGGACTACCTACCGGGTGACCTTGTCATGATCGAGCGTGCACCAGTAGCTACCGGACAATCGTTAAAACTAGCCGAACGATATAAAGGGCCGTACGTTATTACAGAAGTACTCCCATATGATCGCTATCGTGTCGAAGATCTGCCTGGGTTGAGAAACACTCAACGATTCTACTCGAACACTGTCCCGATCGATAAAATCAAGCGATGGGATATGTTCAAAGCTGACGGTACCACCGAAAGTCATGAAGCATCGTCTGGTGACGATGACATCGACAACTCAACCGAACCGGACGAGACTCCGAGCGAAATGGACTCGCACAACCCCGAAGGAAGACACGTTGTCGAAGAGCCACGAGACTTCGGCAGCAACGATGAAAAGGCGAAAGGGTTAGACGTGCTGCAGTCAGTCCGCAAACAACCCAATCGCAATCGAAGAAAAACAAAGCGTTACGAAACTTAAAAAAAACACGCGTAACGAGACTGAGGTTAATTCTAAAGTTCTTAAGTTTATTCGAAGTTTATCGTTTATGTTTGTATTTGGAAAAAAAAGAGACGCCTTGATGAAAAGAAATCGAGGACGATTTAAACTAAAGGACGGCCGAATGTAAGCGTGCGAATGTATGAGAGAAAGAGAGAGTGATAGGGAGCGCTACGAGGGAGAGTGGGGACAGGCCCCAAGGGACTTGGTCGTGAGCCGTGAGCGAGAAAGGACGTGTACGTGATATAAAACCCGAACCTTTTGTTAATAAACCTTTTTTATATTTCTTTCGTCACTGTGTACCAGTAACTTTTCACCCCTACCAGCGCGTGTACCGATACGCGCTAATAGATGAGTCTCGGTTTTGTCTATACGGTGATGACAGATGGCCACGAGTTTATCGTCGTCGAGGAGAACGCTTTTTCCAAAATTTCGCTCGCCCGGTTGCCACATTCAACGGAGGATCGGTGATGGTATGGGAAGGAATATCTCGGTATTCGAGGGCTCATTTCATTATCATCCGCAAATTTGAGTGCTGAACGCTATATTGATCAGATTCTGCGACGCATTGTATTGCCCATCCGACAACGTTCAAGAGGACTCATTTTGATGCAGGACAATGTTCAACCTCACACAGCGATTGTTACAAGACGATTGCTTGAGTGACATGACACTACTGTCTGTAGGCAACCAGCCAGTTTGCGACGGGAATACCCCAATTTGGCAAACTTAGCTTCTGTAGAGCGAGCCTTGTGCGAATTTTGAGGACTATTCCCCAAGCAGCGATACGAAGATGCATTAATATGGCGGACAGGGTGGAAATACGCGTTTTTAAACACACACACACTTACGCGCGCGTACACGAGCACGCACGCACGCACGGACGCGAGCACGCACGCACGCACACACACTCAACCTAACCTGGGAGACAAGAGGGAAGGGGAGTGGGCAACCGGTGAAAGGAGGAAACACCGCAAGAAACGTGGTGCACGAGGGTTGCCCAACGCTGTCATGGCCAAGAAGAGGGCAGAATCGAGCTATGCGGATATCCTCTCCAGAGTATAGAAGAACGCCACGCTGGAAGAGATCGGACAAAGCGTATCTAAGATACGCAGGACTCCGGCTGGTTACATGATACTGGTCCTCGATAAAACCAGTGAGGAGCAGGTAGTGCAGATCTGCAAGGCAATTGGCAGCTCGCTTGGTGGCCAGGCAGCCACCAATAGCCGGGTGCAAATAACGTCAGTCGAGATCGAGGACCTCGATGAGACCACTACGAAGGAGGAAATCCGCCAGGTGCTGGAGAACTCACTAGGCGAACAGACCAAAATTGAGCTACAAGCCATAAAGTCCCTACGCACGGTGTTCGGCGGCACCCAGATAGCGGTGGTGACCGTCCCTACGGTAGCAGCCGCAAAGATTACCTAGATAGGGAAACTGCGAGTGGGCTGGGTCGTCTTCCGAGTCCGTGAACTTGTGAAACCGACCAAATGTCTTAAGGGCTGGCAGTACGGACACCTGGCCCGAAACGGTAAGAGCACTATCGACAGTACAAAGTGCTGCATCAAATGCAGTACTGAAGGCCACAAAGCCGCGGAATGCGAGCTGGAACCGTGCTGCGCACTGTACAGCGGAAGGGAAAATGAAGAAGCCATCAAGCACGCGGCTGGAAGCTGCAAATGTGCTGTCTTCAGGAAAGCCTACCAGGAGCTTATCCAAAAATGTGGATGAGAATACTGCAGGTGAATCTCATCCACTGCGAAGCAGCGCAGGATCTACTCGCGCAAACCATGCGAGAGGAGAAAGTGGACGTGGTGATCATATCGGAGCCGTACCGAAACCCCGACCAGCAGTCTTGAATGGTGGATGCGACGGGCAGGGCCGCCATCTGGTCGTGCTCTGTGTGTCCCTTCTAGGAGATCGTGGGCGTAAGTCAGGACGGTTTCGTTGGGGCCAAGGTAAATGGAATGTACCTGTATAGCTGCTACACCCCACCAAGTTTAACGCAGGAACAGTTCGAGGGAACTTTGGACCGCCTGGTCACTGATATAGCAGACCGGAAACCACGAGTAATGGCCGGTGACTTCAACGCCTGGGTGATCGACTGGGGCAGCAGAAGGACTGACACGACAGGGCAGGCGCTCTTGGAAACCTTGGCGGTGCTCAACCTCGTCCTGCTATCTGATGGCAAGGCACCAGCGTATGTAAAGGGCGAAGCAAGCTCCATTAGAGATCTCACGTTTGTCAGTGGTAGCCTTATACAAGGGCACACAGACTGGCAGGTGACCGAAGTTTATACTCATAGCCACCACCGGGCTATCACCTGGAATATCGCGAGACGACAGAGGTGTAACGCACCATCAACGAAGGAACCAAAAACCAGAGGCCGGAGGGCAGAAACATTCGACGAGAATGTGTTCCGACTAGCCATGGAGGATGGAGAGACCGAAGAAGAAACGGCTAAAAGGAAAGTGGAAAAAGTGATGCGAAGGATAGCCAGAGCGTGCGACTAAGAAGAGGAGAGACCCACATACCCCGGTATACTGGTGGAATGATGAGGTGGCTGCGCTCCGCAGGGTAAGCAACCATGCCAGGAGACTAGCCCAGCGAGCTAGAGGCAAACCCATACACTCACCATTGGAGTCGAACTTCAATAAGGCGAGGGCCCGACTTAGTAAGGCCATTAAGCGCAGCCACCGACAAACCTGGAAAGAATTGATCCCTGAGCTGGACGACGACCCGTGGGTGAGACCATACAGGCTGGTCATGACCATTCTGAGGAGGCAGTCGCGGCAACAGCCAACCTGCCCTGACCAGCTGAAGGGAATAGTCCTGACGCTGTTCCCCTAACAGCAAGACCTTGACCACCTGATAGAAGACGAAGATGGCGAAGCCATACCTCTCGTCACTAAAGACGAACTGCTCGAGACTTGCTGCAGAACTGGAAACCAGAAGACTCCTGGAATGAATAACATCCCAAACGTCGCACTCAAAGCAGCATTGAAGCTGGCACATGATCAGTTTGTTGACATGTACAATACATGCCTCAAGGAAAGAGTCTTCCCCGAGAGATGGAAGTGGCAGAGGTTAGTCCTCTTACCCAAAGGAAATAAACCACCCAACGACCCTTCATCATACCGCCCATTGTGTATGATGGACACCGCAGGAATAGCACTAGAGCGCATCATCCACAACCGGATTAGAGCTTTTATTGGGGACACGCTCGCGGACAAACAATATGGCTTCAGAAAAGCTCGGTCGACACTGGATGCTATTAACCGTGTGATTGCCACGGCCCGAAAAGCCGCAAGCGGCAAGCGGTGGAAAAGGGGAACAAAAAAAGACTGCTTGCTTGTAGCCCTTGATATCAAGAATGCATTTAACACAGCGAGGTGGGATATTATCTGCTCAGCAATGGACAGACTCCACGTCCCACCCTACTTAAAGAGGATGATCAGAAGCTACCTGACCAAAAGATCCCTCGTGTACGATACACAGGACGGAGCGGAAGAGTATGCAGTCACCGGAGATGTGCCACAGGTTTCCGTACTCGTACCACTACTGTGAAATATGATGTATGATGGTCTGTTGAAATTGGACTTCCCAGAACAAGCGGAACTAATCGCATTTGCAGATGACACTATGATAGCTATCACTAGCAAACACCACGAAGAACTTCATAACGTCTTTGAGTCAACTTATGAGCGGATCAGCCAGTGGATGTGCTCGGTTGGACTGAAACTAACGGAACACAAAACGGAAGCAGTGTTAGTCACGGCCCGTAAAAATCACAATATCACATCGCAGCCATACGTCAAGTATCTCGGAGTGATGCTGGATGCACGACTCAACATTAAACACCATGTCAAGTACATCGCGGAGAAAGCGGCCAAGGTGGCAGCGGCACTGGCAGATCTTATGCCAAATGTCGGTGGTCCGCTGCCGGACAGAAGGAAGCTTTTGGCAACAGTAGTTACTTCTGTTCTGACCTACACAATAGCCACCTGGGGTGACGCCCTTAAGACCAAAAAGACGCACCAAAAAGTGGCATCGATTTATCGGATCAGTGTGCTGAGGGTCCTCAGTGCTTTTCGCACAGTATCGGGAGATGCTGTGCATATTATTTCGTAAATGATTCCCATCGGAATACTGGCTGAAGAAAGGAGGACACTATTAACGAAGAAATACACCGCCGGAACATCGGGGGGAGCAGCGAGAAGGAACCAGGCAGGAGAGCTTGCTAAACTGGCAGATGGAATGGGATGAATCTGCGAAAGGGAGATGAACACATCGTCTTATCGCTCAGGTAGAACGGTGGGTAAAGCGCAAACACGGCGCTGTAAATTACTACCTGACCGAGATGCTCTCAGGACCCGAATGCTTCAGGCCATACCTGCACCGCTTCGGGCACGAGGACGTTGCGAATTGCCCGGCTGGCTGCGGAGTGCCGGAGGACGTCGAACATGCATTCTTCCAATGCGCGCGCTTCCACGCCGAACGTGAGAGTTTGGAGGCAACGTTTGGGAAGCCACCAACCCCGGAAAATGTAGTGCAGCATATGCTGGTATCGATGGAGGCAGTGAGCGAGGCCGCCACCACGGTCCTCAAAGCACTTCGTACGGAGGAATAGCAGAGAAAGAAGGTAAAGGCCACGCAACGCCAACCCAACGCAACGCAACGCAACGCACACCAGCGAAAAAGCTAAGGCTGCGCCCCCCCCCCCCCCCCCCCCCCGCCGCGAAGTAATGCTTAGTGGCGGTTCCGCGAGGGTAAATCACAGCCAATGACGAAAGAGGTTTAGGGTTTTAGTCGGTAGGGCCATTGTAGAGGCTGACACACGGGTGCGCGCCACACAACACCTACGGTGCGTAACGAATTTCCCCCCTCTTAAAAAACACACGCACATCCACATACACACACACACACACACACGTACACACACGCACGCACAGGTGTAACGTTTGAATCGATTCATGAAATAGACACCGAACATCATATGATGGAGTAATATACTTTATTAGAGAGGTTAGCGCTTTTCGTGTTAGCTCGGGTCCCTCTTCGTTACAACTGGGTCTTGGCTATCGACGCTAACTGCCGCCGCTTACAACGGTCATCCCAGCGACATCTATGACAACAGGCACACGCACTCACGCACAAACGTTAAGGCATAAATTTGGAGTCATTAAATACTGCGGAAGTGACGAGCCGCGGGGTCTTATGTCCTTAAACGAATGTGGATAAACACATAACACAGACAGATAGACATACAGACAGACAAGAAGCGTAAATCCGACCATGCAACCTCACCCGGTACGCTTTGGGTAATGTTAATACTAGCGGTGAAACATTGGATCAGAAAGATTTTTTTTCGGACTTTTGAAGAAAAAAAAATGTCAGCATGAGAAATTGTAAAAAAAAAACGTAAAAGTTTTTTGTTTTGAATTTGATTTTTTTAAGTATGAAAAAACATTTTTTTTCAAAATTTTGAATTTTGCCTTTTTCCAAGATTTAAAGAAAAGTTATTGCGAAACTGTGGGAAAAAATAACGGATTTTTTTTTCATGTTAATCATCATTAATTGACATTTAAGGAACAATAAAAGTGTTCCTTTAGTTTTTTATAAAACTTTGACGCTTCGGTAAAAAATATCGGTTCAGCCGATCAATTTTAAATTGTGGTGGTCTTTGGGCATGTATTGAACTAAAAAAAAAAAACCTAGATACATGAGTCATTTTCGCAATATTTGCAAAGTGGACGTGCATTTTCCAAAACGGGTGAAAAAGTCATTTTTTCGCACTTTTTCAGATCAACATTAAGGCCTTAGGCTACAGTAACGGGGATAAAATCATGTGCGAATTTAAGCATTTTTTTCGTATGAAAAAGTAATTCACTCATAAAATTAATTCCACATCTATTTAGTATGAATATCAAGCTGTTAGAAAATATATTTTTTAAATTTTTTCGATGTTCAAAATGGCCCACTCCCATTTTCTTTTGTTATCCTTTGTTTAGGCGCTCTACGGCGTGACATTTAGCATCCACAATTCTTGTCCTAGAACAGAAAACAAAAATTCTCGTCAATCTACATTAGAATAGCTATAGACGTACGGACGGAATTTAAAAAATATTGTTTTATTCAAAAGTTGTAGATATTTGATGTTAAGAAATAAATTTTCAGTGAAAAACTTCGTTATAACTGCTAATGAACTGCTCATAAAATGAAAAGTTTTCGATTGATCAGAAATTCCGTACGTACTTCTCTGCGAAATGTAATTAGGAACATAACTTTTAAATTTGAAGTAAATCGAGTGAAAATTGTTGAAGTTATTTGTCACGCCAATTGGAAAAAAACTGTTTCGACAAGTTTCGAGTAGTCGGCCATTTTGCACATCGAAAAAAACATATATTTTTTAACAGCTTGATATTCATACTAAATAGATGTGTAATTAATTTTATGAGTGAATCACTTTTTTATATTAAAAAAATTGTTAAACTTGCACATGATTTTGTACCCGTTACTGTGGCCTAAGGCCTTAAGATTCAAAAAAAATCTCTAAAGTATCAAAAGGTGGTTTTAAAGAATTTATTCCAGTTTACGAAACCCATCTTCAGCTCGCTGTACGATGAGATATAGATAATTTACGAAACAAGCTCCTTTTCTCTTAAAACGCCGATAAATGATCGTACAGAGGTCCAAAACCTACCGTTTTGAAGCTGAGGAATCAGGTTGAATGACCCCAGTATTGATCAAGCTCAAACAATTTTTTTTGAGCCCGTGAACGATTTTGAAAAAAAAATCGCAAATTTTTGCTTCGCGCTATTTCTGAAACTCACGCCGAGCATGTTCCTTAAAAAAAAAATTACCGGTAAGCTTCGTGAACTAGAGATTTCAAGCTTTAAAACCCTATTTTTTTGCGATACGACCATTTTTCACGAAGTTACGGCTATTCAAAAATCAATGAACATTTTTTGATATTTTACTATTTCCTTAATTTTTATAATGAGTGTATATTCATGAGATAAACGGAGAGATAGCTTAATCGATTTTAATGCCGTAGTTACACATCAAGGAAAAGCTTGATCGATTACAGGAAATTACAGGAATTACAAGATCGATTACACATCAAGGAAAAGCTTCATCGATTACAGATCCAAGATCAAAGATGGCCCTTAAAACTCACATACAGAAGATGAAAATGCAAAAAAAAATAAAACAATAAAATAAAATATTTCGCTGTTGTAAGAACGAAAAATAACGTGTTGTATAAGCAGCATCATTTTTTTAAATTATAAAGTCGTACAAAACATACGTCAAGTACTTCGTCGTTGGTCCCTCATCCTATTCCATGAAATCCTTGTCAACGATTATTAATAAGCATTTTTAATTAAAGAAAAATCATCAGCCAAATTGTTGTAATGTGAAGTGATAAACACTTTGCGAAAAACGATGAACTTTTTAATATGTCTGATTTACGCGAGTAGTACGATCAAAACGTTCTGGAGCCCATTTCGAGATCACTCGAAGAATTTCAGGAAGGCGACAGCGAGTGGGCATTGCCGCGAATATTTAACTCGACTATAAATATAAATAAATATAACCCAATGCGCGCGGAATGCCACATAACTTTATCGCAGTCGGCAATGATGAAGAAAGCGGTTGTTAAAAATCGCGTGATCAAGCGTGTTTCGCATGGGCTGTAATAGTTGCTCTTTATCCAGCCTACCGTCACAGTGCGCGTGAATCTTTATACCCACACTACTCGACAGTGCTAAATCTTCAAGACATTGAGTTTTTAGTGACTCTGATTCAAATAAAAAAATTGAAATTCATAATGACATTTCAATCAATGTATATACCATTGAGAACGATGTATATACCATTGAGGACGTTTCGCGTGGATCAAGAATTTATCAAGGCTCGTCAGCTCACAACTAACTAAACACGATGGACAGAAATACATCTGTGATAGGTACGTAGATTTGATGTAGTTTAATACATCAAAATAATTATATCAAAACTGAAGTTATTTTTGTTTTCGCAGCTGTCTTCACTACTTTCATTCGGAGCAAAAATTGCAAGTGCACACTGTGGACTGTGGTCAGGTCAACGACTGTGCTGTCCGTCTACCGTACGATGGCAACAAGTGGCGCTACTTTTGAAAGCTTTAATCGTAAGGATCAAGTTCCATTCGAAATATACGCTGATCTTGAGTGCGTTCTTACGAGAACGGATGAACGAGCCATGTACCAACACCACGAGATTTCTAGTATCGCATACTTCGTACATTGTTCATACCACCAATCATTATGCAGATATGAATCACACCGTAGTAGCGTATGAATTGCATGGTTTGTCGAAGAACTAAAAAGTGCAGCTTTGGATGTGAAAGATATTTTACCTTCAAATATCCCCATGGTACAGTTAACATCCGACGAGGAGCTTAAGTTTCGATGCGCGATTAAGTGTCACGTATGTGAAAAAGATTTTGCACGAGTTCGCGATCATTGTCATTTGTCTGGGCGTTACAGAGGCCCCGCTTATTCGAATTACAATCTAAATGTCTAATATTCTTTTTTCATTCCGGTAGTTATTCACAATTTGTCCGGCTATGATGCGCATTTTATAATCAAGGAAGTAGCCACCGCGTTCGAAGGGACAACTTACGTGCTTCGAATAACAAAAGAAAAATATATTTCGTTTACGAAAACTGTTCAAACTACTTCCGAAGAAACAAAAACCAAATTAAATTACGTTTTATCGATTCATATAAATTTTTGACCACAAATCTTGAGAAATTGGCATCATTTTTACTAGGTGCGCAACTAAGTTTCCGGGTTTTTTTTGACCAATAAAAAAATCGAAAATTTCAAGACAAATACAAAAAATGGTTTATTCAAAGTATTGTCCCTCGCTATTTACACATTTTTGCCATCTCTCTGGCAATACATAAATCCCGCGACGATAAAAAGACGCGTCTTTGAACTGAAACCATTCATCCAACCAATTTTGTACTGCATCGTACTTGGCCAAGTGTAGCTCACCCAAGCCATGCGCCACCGACGGGAACAAGTGATAGTCTGAAGGGGCCAGGTCCGGCGAATACGGCGGGTGCGGGGGCAGATCCCATTTCAGTGATTTCATGGTGTCCTGGACGATAGAACTGCGATGGCATGGAGCGTTGTCGTGCTGCGATTTCCCATTTGTCTCTCAGTCAACACATGCGGCACCCACTTTCCTTCCTTATGAATTTTTCCCATAGCGTGCAAACGTTTCGAAATACATTGCCAAGTCACATTTAATGCCTCGGCAAGTTGATCTTCTGTTTGAGTGTCATCTTCATCCATTAATGCTTGCAGATCGGCATCCGCAAATGTTTGCGGCCTTCCCGAGCGCTCCTTGTCCCCAGTCTCAAAATCGCCACTTCTGAACCGCTTGTACCAATCTTCACACGTTGTTTTTGATGGTATATGGTCGCCGTAGGCCTCCTCAAGTTACCAACGTGCTTCAGCTTTTTTTTTTTTTTAGTTTGAAGCAGAAAAGCAATGCTTCCCGCAAATGCTGTTGATTTGGCACAAACTTTGACATTTTCGAGGTTAGAAAAAAAGTCGTTGTGTTGCGATATTTGTTTATATTACGACTGGGTATTCTTTACAGATGTCCAAGCTATAAAGACACCCAATTTCAGACCTGTATGCGACTACATGTGTCGCTGCCGCCATCCATGTGTGAAACCCGGGAACTTAGTTGCGCGCCTAGTAATGACAGACAAACTGAACATTTTACGTTCACAATTTGATGGCCTACCGATGCATGATTTTATATTATTAACACGAAAAGGTGACTTCCCGAACGAATACGTTGACTATTTCAGCAGACTGGAAGGCACGCGTTTCTCACCGCGCGACTCATTTTACAGTTCTCTGACCGGGGAAACGATCAGCACGTGCGAGTACGTTCACGCTTAGAGTGTCTGGCAGCGGTTTTCCATTCAAACGCTTGGCGAATAAAGCGAAATACACTCTTTCCGGATACACTTGGGACGCCATGCTGAAGTATACGCACATTACGTTTGACTTATTGAGTGACATCAACATGATTTTTTTCATCGAGCGAGGTATACGCGGAGGTTCAAACCAATGTTCAAACAGACATGCACATGCTAATAACAAGTACATGCAATCGTACGATCCATTGAAATCATCATCATACCTGATGTAGTTCGATGTGAACAACTTGTATGGGCAATGTGTCAACTATTTCTTTATGCTGATTTTCAATGGATCGACGACACATCGAATTTTAACGTAGTATCCATAGCGCGAGATTCACCTGTAGGCTACATTCTCGAAGTCGATCTCGAATATCCGCAACGTTTGCATGATTGACACAGTGACCTTCCGTTCTGTCCGACACGCGACAAACCACCTGGCAAGCGCGGAGAGAAATTGCTCGCAACCGTATGAGATAAGAAGGGTTACGTGATACACTAACGTAATTTGCAGCAGTGTGTGCGCCATGGACTTCAAGTAACGAAAATGCACAGAATTTTTATATTCACTCAATCCCCCTGGCTGCGTTCATACATCGAATTGAATACGCAGTTTCGCACAGGTGCTACAAATTTCTTCGAGAAAAAGGTATATAAATTAATGAATAATGCATTATTCGGCAAAACGATGGAAACCGTGTAGACGTGAAGCTTGTAACAGAGTGGGAGGGACGGTATGAGTCAGAGACTATGATGGCTAAACGAAATTTTCACAGTCGAAGTATCTTTTCGGAAAATCTTATTGCGATCGAATTGCGAAATCTGGACGTAAAATTTAACAAGCCGATTTATGTGGGTATGTGTATACTCAATATTTCGAAAACATATTTATATGAGTTTCAGCACGAATTCATGATTCCGGTGTATCAGTAAGACTGCAAGATCATGTATACCTACACTGATAGTCTCATATACATCGAGCCTAACGATGTTTACGATGACATGAAGCGAATATTGACAAATTTGATACGAGCGATTACCCGATGGAAAACGTGTACGGGTTACAATTAGTCAACAAGAAAGTGCCCGGTCTCATGTAAAATGAAAATAATGGTATGGTAATGACGAAATTTGTGGGATTGAGAGCAAAAATATACGCTTTGCGAGTCGATATCTGCGATGATCTCCTATGATTTTCGCGATTGTTGAACCCATTTCGTTGCCAGTTTTACTTTTCAGGGGTACGGACCATGCATACTTGCTCAACACATCGATGACAGTGAGAATGTAATCGTAGCCTTTGTTGAAACGCGAATACGGCCGCATTTCGACTACGTCGGCCTGCCACAAATCATCATACCCACGTACGATGACACGTCTTCGCGGAAAGTTTTTTCTTGCTGGAGCATGTAATTCCTCCACAAGCTGCTTTTCTTCGGACGTTTTTTTTACTTCTCCGAGCATATTGTATGTTTAACGACACGATTTTTAGGAATCTTCCTGCATTCCGTCAGATACAGCGCCGGTTGCACAATGAATCGTTTTGGACGTACCGTTCATAGTTATTCGAAGCGTATCCTCTAGTGCGATGAGTATCTTCTCAAATTCATCCAGGCGATCTAAGAACAGCTTGATTTTCATTTCCACGTAACTTTTATTAGCAGCGTCGTCGTCCCCTTCGGGTAGGTATCCGCGCCGCATTTTACATGATCTTGCATCGAAGCCACTAAAGGTTAGACAAAGAGCATTATCACGTGTATAATTTCTTATTAGCGCAGTCGACTGATTGTATGAATTATCCTGCGCTCCAAGCGATGATCCAAATTTATTGATCGACATCTCGGTATCAATAGTGACGAAGGAATGCTCATTATCATTGATGCATAGGTTACTTTATAATGAGACCAGCTTTGCGAAGTTCCTCGATAATCGCCATTATACCATTGTCGTGAGCGTTGTTACCCGCGTGTCGTGAGCTTCCAACAATCGCAAACGATCGACCAACTCCTTGGGATCATTCCAAAGCACATAATCGAATTTGTTGTTATTTAACGTCAAGGCGAGTGGTATTTGTATACCTTTTCCAGCTTTTCCGTCGAACGTTAATGGTCCAATTATATATTTATACGTGAAGCCTTTGTTACCTAATACAGGATGGAGTATGTAGCTACAACGCCGATATGCATTTGTTGACAACAGTATACTTTTATATTTGTCTCTGTCTTCCTCGGTGTATATTGAATCGTCAGGAATTCTCTTAAAGATTAACTCATAGAGTCCAGGGGTTCCGAAGTATTTTATGCCATCGATGAAAATATCATTATCATCCACATCGAAACGCTTATCGCCTTACATCATTCCTTCATTCGTAAATTTGACGCCATATACTGTGACGGGTCGGAATTCGTTACAATTAATTTTATTTGGTCGGGACTCGATCAGGGAAGAAATTAGTTAAAACTCTTGTTTTTGGAAGTATTGTTAATAAAAATGGTTTTTATTCAATGCTTGTGGCTCGATATAATAAAGAAAAGAATCGTTGTGTACAGGTGTGATGTGTTGTTGGTGTCGCAAGTGTGTAATGTTTGTGTTCAAAAGATTATGTCTCTGTCGGTACGATCGCGGGCTAATTCGGCGAGTAAATGTCCCTGAAGGGATCGAAACACGCCTTCCGCCGTGTCGCTCGCGGCGCGGTGTCTTATGGCGCGCTTTAAGGCAGGATTCTACTTTGAAACTTTGAAAAAAAAATTTTTTTTTTTTTTACATTTTTCGAAAGTAAATATGTTCAAGAATGTTCGGTCAAAATTTTATAAAGTTCCAAGCAATCTAACTATCCTTTTTCGCCTTTCGAACGCACCTACCTGAGCGCGCTATTGTGACCCGCCTGGTGCAAGTATAAGAAGGCCGAAGCAAACAACGCTTTAAAAAATTATAAACATCCTCCTGCTCTTGCTAGTGACGTACAAGAGGTGCTGAAGCCGATCTACGAAGATCTAACAAAAACGGAATTACTGGAGAGATGTTTGGGTGGAAACACTCAAAATAACAACGAATGTTTCAACTCTACAGTTTGGGCTATGGCACCGAAACATGTCTTTAATGGCAAAAAAATCGTCAAAATTGCGTGCCTCACTGCTGCCTGCGTTTTTAATGAAGGATTCAGCCCAGTTTTAAAAATGATGGAAGTCATGGGCATTACAATTGGCCCAACCGTCATGCAGTTCGCCACTATGCGCGACCAACATCGCATCGTTCGAGCGAACCGCCGCTCGACTGAGGCTTCTAAGGAGGGCAGAATTTAAAAAAAAAGGCTAAATTGGATGAAAACACCCACCTGGAACACGTCGAAGGCATATTATATGGCCCAGGCATCGCTGATTGAGGGTAAGATAATTTTTTCTACGATTTATCACTCACCAAAACTTTAAACGCGTTTTTCTCGAAACGACATTTTCAAGTACCGTGGTCGTGATATCTCAAAAAGTACTGAACCGATCCTTATGAAATTTGGAACACATATTCTATATGTGTGTACTAACCGACCTAACTACAATCAACTTAAAATTTTGATTAGAACTATTTTTTTATTGCAAAAAAAAACCTAAAAAAACCCATTTTTTTCGTATTTTAGCCGCCATTTTGTTAATTTTGCACGTATATAAAATATTCTAGTTAGGTCGGTTCCTGAAGACATACTGAACATGAAATTATTTGATTTTTTTGTTTCAGACCATCCGTCAGGAAGATTTCACAACCACGGCAACGGTACCTGCCTTTCGAGGCGTTGGCTTTAAACATATTTTACGTGTACAAAAAATGAATAAAATACATTTAAAAATTTCTTTTTATGTACTTAAAGAGTGTATTTATTGAACAGTTTAAACCCCATATCGATATCTTTAATAGTATTCTCAGAAAAAATTCACGAAAATAGCGTTTTTTTCATGGTTTCAAAGTAGAATCCTGCCTTAACCGGTGGCGCTCGGAGTTCGCTCCTGACTTCACGCTTCTTCGAGCGTCGCGCTCTTGTTCGTGGCGCGCTCTCGGGTTCGTTGCGCGCTTCCCTCGCTCTCCTAGTGAGATTGATCGTGGCGCGCTCGATCGAGGTACGCGCTGGAGATCGCGGCGCGCTTCCCCCTCCCTAGCGACTCTGTGGGTATGCTCCCGATGGTTACGTGCTTTCTTCTACTACCTCCGTGAGCTTAATCGATTATCGCTCGTTGGTATTCGATTACGCTGACTTCAGCTCCCGCCGACGGAGGTCGCCACGTACCCGCTATGAATGACTACCGAGTGTTATGAGTGCGTTGTGTCTGTGTGGTGTTTTGAATTTGAGATTCCTCTCTGCCCTTCAGGTTCACCTGGTATTTTCGAGGATCCTCGCGGATATTTTTGCGTATGTGTGTGTGTACGTGTGTCGCCTGATATTCTGACTACCTCCTCGCACTTTATTTTCTCCTAATACAAATTTTCTATTTATCCTACCTTAATTTATTCCTCCTCCTTTTATCCTTAACTATTTTGTGATCTCTTCTTTTTCTTTATTATCCCTGGTCTCTTATCTCTGATTAAAAAACTATACCCCGAATTATCTTCTTTTTGTTTCTTAAGGTTCCCCTCTCTCCTTTTCCATCCACTACGGATGTACTCTTGCTGAGCGGTACTAATTAATCCACGCAAAAAATCCAATTCTTAGGTGGCAACTCCTCGCTTCTCCTGTTTTTCAATGTTCCCCTCTTAGTTTTTCCAGGCCAAAAAAGGAAGTACTAGGCTAAGCGGTACTAATCGATCCACAAGGGATTTAAGGAGTGCCTTTCCTCCAACTTTACTCCTCTTTTATACCCATCTTTTATTGTTTATTGTTCCCCTTCCCTTACCAATTACCCATGATCCTCTTTATTGTTGACTTTTTTTATCCTTTAAATAAACTTTACTTTCTGTTCATTCTCTGTTTTTGTTTTCTTCAACGTCTTTTTCCTCTTCCCTTTCTTATTACCTATCGTTCCTCTTACTGTTAACTTTTTCTTTTGTTTTTGTTTATTTTCTGTTTTCCTTCTTTCCCTTGTCCTTCCGCTCATTGTTCTGTGACCTTGTACACTGTTTGTGTTCCCTTGTGTCCTTAAAGGTCGTACCTGTCCACTTGAGTTGTTATGATTTATTATTCCTCCTCTCCTACTCTCATAATGGTCCGGTTTGTTTGAATGTGGTGGTGGGGGTATGGCGCCTGAGACGGACCTGTACGTCTCAATACGTAATCCATGCTGGAATTTTTGTCTTGTGAAAAAATAGGTGCAATATATTGTTCACCGAGTGGATCGAAATGCTCCCGCAATGTACTTTGACCTTCAGCCGTTTGTCATTGACGTTGAACAGAAGATACGAATCATTCGGGCGTAGTCTCACAAACGTTTTCTTCAACAATGGTGGTTGGTTGCAAGGGTACACCAGCCATCGACGTATCATCCAGAGATTCCTCTCGTCCCTTGCGTTTAAAGTGATTCAGTGTAGAAGTTACCAGCGAATCTTGGAATAAGTGTGCGCTTCGTTCCATGTTTCACATCCTTCTCTAGGTCCTTTGTTTCTGACATGCTTAACGATTCAATTTCCGGGCCAAGAGATTCAACAGTAGCTGATTTTCCAACAATCTGCTTGAGAGGTTCGGTGATTGGCTTGAAGTGTCTCCAATGCAAGATCTTCTATTTTTGGAGTCCTCAAAGCTTAATATTTTTTGCATATTGAGTCGCTTGTTTTCGCAATTTCCTTCGCAATCTTTTCATCAGTATCAATAGTCGTCGCCATGAAATTATTTGTCAGTCGTTGCACCGCTGGTGTACCAATGTCGACTGACTACATCACGGTATTGCAAACTCGTTAAATCCATTTCTATATCGACCACCGGACAATGAGCTATTTTTGTCAATCACCATGAAGCCATATTTGTGATGCCAACATTTTTTAAATAATACCAGACAATTTTCATACGACATATCCGTATTTACATATTTATTGTAAACATGTTTCAAGTTTGTATGATCTTGCTTAAATAAAATCAGCAGATTCACATTGTCCCGTATAAGATGCTTGGGAACCTTGGCATATGTTTGGCAAAGGTAGAAACAAACAACGCTCGCGCGTCTATCCATCGCAGAGTACTGTCTTACTGTATTTTGCTTGTCACATGCTACGTCATCGAAAATAAAAATGGAGCTTAGAAGCGCTTCGTGCGGTGGGATAACATCACTATTATTGAAGAATTTAAAATAGCCATTTTCGTTAATCGATGTCAACAGATTTTCCAATTATTGATATTTTGGCTGTTGCAGCGATTTCGAGTATACATATAGGTTTTCAAAACGTACGCTATTTGGACTTTCTATTTTTGCCACAATTTGAAGCACCGCAAATAATGCTGCGTATCGTTGGTGGCAGCATGTCTCCATGCTTGCGTACTTGTCAGACCTTTATTACTCTATCGTCGAAATTGGTCACTTGAATCACCGTCGCTTGTTGCACGAAACGCATGTTTTCTCTCTCGAACCTGAACACACATTCACCCAAAGTGCGTCGTGTGAGGAGCATTTATAGGAGTGCACCGGGTCAAATCTGCTCAGTATCGAGAATGGTTTTGTACCTGTCGAACAACTGCAGTATTCTCCGATTAACGGCATATCAATCACATTTTCTTAAAAAATTGTGTTGTTACAAAATTTTCATCACTTCGTTGACATATTGTAGGAGAAGCTTCCCAAACACATAAAGGCTGATTCGGAAGTACAGCAATATCGCCGACGCATTCGCCATTGCAATATACCGGGACACATTGACGGTCCAGCACCGTTTATAAATGATTGTGCCGAATGCCTAAGAGAAAAGGCGACGGTTTGTTCGATCGTGCAATAAATGCACCTCCGATCGCAGTACATACTCCCTGCTACCAATTTTATGGACCAGGCACCCAGTTGGAGCAGAGATTGGCAAGAGGTGATCGTGGTATAAATCCATTGGAAGCCGCTTGTCGCGATTACGATATAGCCTATTCTCGAAGCAATCATTTAGGCAAAAGGCACGTTGCGGATAATATACTTGCAACAACGGCACGAAAACGTATTGCTGCGAGAGATTCGACTTTTGGCGAGAAAACAGCAGCTACCACTGGTTGGGCAGCTATGAAAGCAAAAACGAAATTCGGCATGGAAATGAATACAAAGAACTCATCGACAAAGAAAAAAGTCCGTTCAGAAGAGAATAGTGCCGATAGCAAAGCGTGGCCGAATTTTGCCGATCTTACCAATGCTGGGAGTTCTTGATTCATTGGCTGGTGGGGCAGCTATCATTCACAGCAAAGGCTGTGAATGATAGCAAAGCGGTGCAACGTCAACTTGAAGAAATACAACGTCATAATCGAGCTATAGAAGGATATGGGCTCTATCTCACTCCTTACAAGCGTGGATAAGGATGTTCAACTAACAAGGAAACCGTTTCCGGTGTCCTTCTCCGATTTCGTTCATATTTGAAAGTAGTAGAGCTAGGCCGGTTCTAACTCAGGGGTCTCAGGGGGGAGCGGGACGGGGGAGTCGAGCGCGGGGAAGCCGGGGTATGCATGGCGGCGGGGGGGGGGATCCTGCATGCGGCAGCCGAGTGCGGGGTTCCGGCGGAGAGGGGGGGGGTGTTCGAGAGTGGGGAGGCTAGTTTTTCCGGGGTATGCATGTCAGCGGGGACGGGGGGGGGGATCCTGCATGCGGCAGCCGAGTGCTGGGTTGTGGCGGAGGGGGAGGGAGGTGTTAAAGAGTGGGGAGGCTAGTTTTTGGTGACGATGTCTTCCAGGCGATAGCTGGACCCGCGGGCGAGAGGGGGAAGCCGCTGTCGACTCTGTGGGGGAGGGGACATCATAGAGTCGCGTTTCCTTGAAAACCCATAAAATCTGATAATTTATTATCAACATTATCGATGTAAGCGGAGCATTTTTGTCTAGACTATTCACAGGAGGTTATATATATGAAAAAAAAACTTAGCCAAATGTGTGCATGTGTGTGCGTGCGTGCGTGCGTGCGTGTGGGGGGGGTGGGGGCGAACTCCCATCTATGGCTAGGAAAATTCTCGGGAGTGAGATAACGATAGTTCCCATATGAAGGGTGGCCCTTCAAGGCCCATAAAATGCTTTATTTATTGCATGCAGCTGCAGCGTTATTCCAAAACAAGTTTCAATCCGTCGAGGTTTCATTCCACAACATCACGTCAAGATGTTCAGATGTGCGAGTATGTACGCAGTGCATCCGGCCAAGTACCCCCTGGACTTGACCAAAAACGAGCTCGAACAAGTTCCAAAGGTCTTGCTCCTAAAGTATTGGGGTAACTTTATTGGTTTACTGTGGGATCGTTTGCCGGAGCATCATCGGAATGATAGTGAAGTGATATCATATCTTCCATGCATGGAGCATTATAATACACCACAGATGAAGGATCACATTGATGGTCCCCCACCCCAACGTCGGGACTGTGGAAAGTGTTGCGCGGGGGGAAATGCTCTACGTGCGGGGTTCTTCGAACGTGTTTGAACCTGTTAAACGCGCCAATGATTGGATAAGTGGGGAGAAGTTTTTAAAATCTGAGTGGAGGGGCTACGAGGGAGCTTATGATTTCATGGACCAAGCTCAGACTGCACTATTCCACCGCACCATCAACTTCTCCGAAAAGAACTTTGAAAAAGAGTGAAAATGGATCTCTCAAATATCAACAAAGTCAGCCTGATGGCGGAATTCCTCCCAACGAAGAAGCGGTCAGAACTCCACGTCCATGCGGATCATCAAATCACGGACATGAGAGCTGTACAGACCAAGTTTGGAAAACGCTACATCGTGGACGTTGCAAATGAGTTTGCCGTCTTCTTGCCAGCGCGGCTGGTAAAGGCCTTCGATCAAGATGTGAAAATGTTCGAGAGTATGCTGCAACTGGCGCGCAATGGTCAACTCTACATGAAGTACATTGGTGGAAAATACAACAGCGTCGAGTTCCGTCGAGTCTGAGTATGGTGGAAAAGAATGCTCGTGAAGGCCCGGCGGAAACAACGAGTTCAACAGCAGCCAGCATCATCACCATCGTAGAGTGCAAGGACTGTTTGCATCACAGTCATCATCATCATCGTAGAGTTTTCGACGCTCGAGTCTGAGTATGGTGGAAAAGAACGCTCGTGAAGGCCCGGTGGAAACAACGAGTTCAGCGGCAGCTGGCATCGTCACCATCGTAGAGTGCAAAGACTGTTTGCATCACAGTCATCATGGTAGAGTTTTCAACGCTTAGTGCTATGTAAAAGTGTACAAAAAAAACTTTTTCATCGAATATAATGTAAGAAAAAAAAGAAGAAAAAAAAATGTCAAACTGTATTCGCCGTAGATATAGGAAATAAATGGAGAGAACGATATTTGTTCAAAATGTTTTTATTCATTTAAAAAAAAACCCTCGCTCACACAACGCTTCGTATACACTCAACCAGCTTTTCAGTGGTTTTACATTTGCATGGGCGCAATTGTATTTCGTGTTGGAGGAATGATGCGGGCATTTGGATTTCGTGATTTTCGGCAACTTCTGCAGCGATGGACAGTCCAGAGTCTCCAGATCCTCATAATAGTCACACTCTATGTATGTGGTATACCCTACTGGGAGGGTTACAAGCCCGGTCAGAAATTATGCTTTCCAATAAATGAAAAAAACGTTTACATCAAAAGGTGGCTAGGTTCTGATGGAAAAATGCTCAGCCCCAGCTTTTTCGAAAAGCTCTCGACTCAAATTCCAAGAACATACAATTAAAAAATTAGAGTTCGGACTTGAAACGATGAAGTTGACCTTGACACGATATTGATCTTCATTTGACCTTGGCTTGACCTTGACTCAACCTTGGCCAATACGGCAAAGATCCGAGCGTAAATGTACCTTTCCCGCCCCTCGAAGACAGAAGACTTTTATTTGGAACTTTTGTCATTGCAACGCGTGTCGAGATAGCAGCAACCCTCTAAATGGGACACCCTGTACATCCGTGTGTCCATATACGTATGTGTAGTTATGGATCCGTGAAGAAGTATCGAATCGGTTCATTCACTCTGGATGACATACAAAGGTGGCGAATACAACAGCGTCGACTTCTTCCGACTCTGAGCACACCATGGTGGACAAGGACGAAATTCTTTGGAACACCATCGCCGAACAGCTGTCCACATCATCAAAAGTATGCTGTAACTGGTGCGCAAATGGTCAACTCTACATGCAATTGTAGAAAATACAACAGCGTGAAGTTCCATCATCTCTGAGCATGGTGGAAAAGAGCAAATTCGTGGGGGCAGCATCGTTGAGTGGAACAACCGTCGGCATCATAGTCGTCCCGCCTTCGTTTTCAACGTTTTATGTATTGACTATGTAAAAATGTATGTAAAAAACTGTTTTATCGAAGTGTAAGAGGAGGAGAAGTTCAAACTATTTTCGTCGTAGAATAAAGTATACAAATAACATATATTTACATCGAAATGTTTGTATTCATTTTTCAAAAAAACCCTCGCTCAGACAACGCTTCGTATACACTCAACCAGCTTTTCAGTGATTGTACATTTACATGGGCGCAATTGTATTTCATGTTGGAGGAATGATGCGGGCATTTGGATTTGGTGATTTTCGGCAACTTCTGCAGCGATGGACTGTCCAGAGTCTCCAAGTCGATGAGCTTTGTTGCGGGATCCGTGAATCTTGATAGCCATGTGCATTTTTCGAATCCCTTCACATAGATGGTAGCAGCTCCTTGCAAGATTCGTCGAAAGTTCAGTCGAAGACTTTGCTACGTGGGAGCAACGAATTGACGGGGTCATCGAAGTACTGAAAACGCAAACCCGAATTAAGCGCCCACGATTATCAACTGAACGTCAGCAGTCATTGATAGCCCAAATATCGCATGTGGAAGGATTGAAGAATTCCACGCACAGACATTTTATACACATGGGTACAGGAGACAGCGATGATGGGTTAATATGGCGAGAGATTGAGTTGAACGCGTAATGGTCCATACTTCAACCCCTGCTCGATGAAATTAAATAACGTGATAGTGGCTGAGCTTTACGACAAATACGTAATCTTCCGATAAATGTAACTAAGTATAATTCAATCCGCATTGAATGTTATATCTTATTGCCGTGGGAGATAATGATTATAAGGGCTGCAATTGATATGCAATCAAAAGATAATATACGTTGCGCATGGGCGGCTGTCACAGCTTTATACCCAGCTGAACGAAACAGTGAGCAGGCATCTTACGCACATTGTTTAACGGTATTGAATCTACTGAACATTGGATTCCCAGAGACAGCACATAAAAAAATTGAGCTTCAAGCAATCGATTCATCACTGTGTATACCACAAAAAAAATACCTTGTTTCGATACGCATCACTCAATGTGAGAAGGAAAAGCATATTAATTTGCTATGCATACAAGGTTCGAAGGACAATAATGTATGATATTTCGCATGGATCGAGAACCTGTCGAGTCTCCTGAGCACATAACTGAACAGTAACAGCCATAAGGATATATGTATGCGATCGGTGTGTGAAGTCAACATAATTACTATATTGTTATATGTGCTTGACGAATTAAACAACAATCCACTATTTCGCAGGTGTTTACATTACTTTAGATCAGAGGGCTAATTGCAATCACATAAGATCGATTGTTGAGCAGAAAAGAAATGGACTATCCGACTACCATCGGACAACCCATAAGTGGCTCCATTGTAAAGGCCTATATGGAGTGTTTATGTTTCTTAAAACTAATGACAGAGTAGATGAGGGTGTGGAAACACTGATGAGAAGAACGTGGCAAAGGACATGTATCAATATCATGGAGTCTTTATTATTGACTACTACATGTGTTGTTCATATGACGAATCCCTACCATAGTATCAATCACAGCACAGCGCTGATTCCATATCATGATTTGTTGAAGAACTAGAAAAACTAGCGCTGTGCATAGAATACATTTTCTGCGACAATCAATGCTCGTCGTGAGTTAATTCTAATACGTTGGCGCAATGACAATTATTGTGTATTCAGTCATCATCCATCAGAAGAGGTGGAAGTTGAATTACTCAAGATACAATGGTATATGCTCCACATAATATTAAATGATATAAATAAATTGTCATTACTTCGAATATTGGAAAGTAGGCAATACTTGAGTTTGTGTTTTCGATTTTGGGGTCTATACGAGTATCCACTGCTACAAAGCACAACGAAATATTTATAGATCGTACAAGCTGCCATCCCAGCTAGACAAACCAAAATATGTCATTTTTGCGTCATAGACTGGTGAAAAGAATTCTATGGCAAATGAGATTACATTATTCGTCGACTGCAAACTCACCAGAGTTAAACTTTATCTCAATTCGGAATTCTATCCAGACGATGGCTCGAATTTGCACTTCGACAAAAAAAAAAAAAATTCGGCCCTCTCACGGTTAATGATTGATTGCATCAGAACGAGCCTGTGAATAAATACTACCGTAGATGCGTGAATAGAGTTCGAATGCAAGGAAGATTCACCATCGAATACAACTGCATATTGTTTCAATCGTACACGATCGCGTTGTTGCATATTGTCCAATGACCGACACTATCCATAAAATTCTATGGATCCGCAAAATACTCCCTCGCCTAACCGAATGAATAGTTTAAAAATGAGTTTCTCGAAGTTCAACGTCAGTCATGATTGGATCTTGTCATCGACTAGATCACGCCAAAACATATTCATTATGACTGTGCCCACCTTTGTCGATCTTCAAGGATTCATTGTTGGAAGGAACTTTATCGTGAAGGAAGTAGCAATTCTGAGAGCGGGATGCGTACTCTCCCATTACATTTTCGCGAGTCCCATACCATGGAGACTTCTCACAAAATCTGAGAAATACGAAGCATCATGGTTGATTCGTAATCATCATGGTCTCAAGTGGGCCTATGGAAACGTTCCATATAGCATGGCCGAAGATTTAATAACGGCCGCAGTTGAAGGTTCAACGGAAGACGATATGTGTTCTATCGTATATGTTAAGGGTCATGAAAAACGAGAATGGCTAGCTGATATACTAAATATGAAAAATGAACTAGTTATTGAGTCGTTGAATATGGACATGGACGATATGGATGCCTCAAGTAGATTAGATGGAAGTTCTACTCTACGATGTGAAAAGCATAAAAACAATTGTGCCTTACAAAATGTATTTAACATCTACAATTGGTGGCTGAATCATAAAGATTCGTGCAAATAAAAGAAAATGTAACATTATATACTTTTTTATTCTCCTCACCCCGTACTTTATGATGTCAGAATCATCGGATATCGAATTCTGCAACCGAATAAAATATTTCTTTCGAATGTGAAACCCATTTTTTGTATGGGATACACAAAAATCGAACACTTCGAGGTGTTTGAAGATTTTCGAGAGTCCTTCGTGAGATGTTCAAGAGTCTTCCGAAGACATTCATAAGACATTTAAAGACATTCCCGAGACGTTCGAAAACATTCATAATACGTTTGAAGCCATTCATGAGGGGTACAAAGAGGTTCAAGGGACGTCCTAGGACGTTCATGAGACGCTCGAAGATGTTCGGGAGGCGTTCAAGAGCCTTTAGAAAACGTTTATTAGACGTTTGAAGACATTCATGAGAGTTTCGAAGACGTTCAAGAGATTTTCGAAGACGTTCAAGAGATCAAGTATGGGCTTTGTCTGAGCGAGGGTTTTTTTGAAAAATGAATACAAACATTTCGATGTAAATATATGTTATTTGTATACTTTATTCTACGACGAAAATAGTTTGAACTTCTCCTCCTCTTACACTTCGATAAAACAGTTTTTTACATACATTTTTACATAGTCAATACATAAAACGTTGAAAACGAAGGCGGGACGACTATGATGCCGACGGTTGTTCCACTCAACGATGCTGCCCCCACGAATTTGCTCTTTTCCACCATGCTCAGAGATGATGGAACTTCACGCTGTTGTATTTTCTACAACTGCATGTAGAGTTGACCATTTGCGCACCAGTTACAGCATACTTTTGATGATGTGGACAGCTGTTCGATTCGACGCTGTCGAATCGAACTTCGCGTCGACGAAGTCGACGCTGTTGTATTCGCCACCTTTGTATGTCATCCAGAGTGAATGAACCGATTCGATACTTCTTCACGGATCCATAACTACACATACGTATATGGACACACGGATGTACAGGGTGTCCCATTTAGAGGGTTGCTGCTATCTCGACACGCGTTGCAATGACAAAAGTTCCAAATAAAAGTCTTATGTCTTCGAGGGGCGGGAAAGGTACATTTACGCTCGGATCTTTGCCGTATTGGCCAAGGTTGAGTCAAGGTCAAGCCAAGGTCAAATGAAGATCAATATCGTGTCAAGGTCAACTTCATCGTTTCAAGTCCGAACTCTAATTTTTCAATTGTATGTTCTTGGAATTTGAGTCGAGAGCTTTTCGAAAAAGCTGGGGCTGAGCATTTTTCCATCAGAACCTAGCCACCTTTTGATGTAAACGTTTTTTTCATTTATTGGAAAGCATAATTTCTGACCGGGCTTGTAACCCTCCAAGTAGGGTATACCACATACATAGAGTGTGACTATTATGAGGATCTGGAGACTCTGGACTGTCCATCGCTGCAGAAGTTGCCGAAAATCACGAAATCCAAATGCCCGCATCATTCCTCCAACACGAAATACAATTGCGCCCATGCAAATGTAAAACCACTGAAAAGCTGGTTGAGTGTATACGAAGCGTTGTGTGAGCGAGGGTTTTTTTTTAAATGAATAAAAACATTTTGAACAAATATCGTTCTCTCCATTTATTTCCTATATCTACGGCGAATACAGTTTGACATTTTTTTTTCTTCTTTTTTTTCTTACATTATATTCGATGAAAAAGTTTTTTTTGTACACTTTTACATAGCACTAAGCGTTGAAAACTCTACCATGATGACTGTGATGCAAACAGTCTTTGCACTCTACGATGGTGACGATGCCAGCTGCCGCTGAACTCGTTGTTTCCACCGGGCCTTCACGAGCGTTCTTTTCCACCATACTCAGACTCGAGCGTCGAAAACTCTACGATGATGATGATGACTGTGATGCAAACAGTCCTTGCACTCTACGATGGTGATGATGCTGGCTGCTGTTGAACTCGTTGTTTCCGCCGGGCCTTCACGAGCATTCTTTTCCACCATACTCAGACTCGACGGAACTCGACGCTGTTGTATTTTCCACCAATGTACTTCATGTAGAGTTGACCATTGCGCGCCAGTTGCAGCATACTCTCGAACATTTTCACATCTTGATCGAAGGCCTTTACCAGCCGCGCTGGCAAGAAGACGGCAAACTCATTTGCAACGTCCACGATGTAGCGTTTTCCAAACTTGGTCTGTACAGCTCTCATGTCCGTGATTTGATGATCCGCATGGACGTGGAGTTCTGACAGCTTCTTCGTTGGGAGGAATTCTGCCATCAGGCTGACTTTGTTGATATTTGAGAGATCCATTTTCACTCTTTTTCAAAGTTCTTTTCGGAGAAGTTGATGGTGCGGTGGAATAGTGCAGTCTGAGCTTGGTCCATGAAATCATAAGCTCCCTCGTAGCCCCTCCACTCAGATTTTAAAAACTTCTCCCCACTTATCCAATCATAGGCGCGTTTAACAGGTTCAAACACGTTCGAAGAACCCCGCACGTAGAGCATTTCCCCCCTCGCAACACTTTCCACAGTCCCGACGTTGGGGTGGGGGACCATCAATGTGATCCTTCATCTGTGGTGTATTATAATGCTCCATGCATGGAAGATATGATATCACTTCACTATCATTCCGATGATGCTCCGGCAAACGATCCCACAGTAAACCAATAAAGTTACCCCAATACTTTAGGAGCAAGACCTTTGGAACTTGTTCGAGCTCGTTTTTGGTCAAGTCCAGGGGGTACTTGGCCGGATGCACTGCGTACATACTCGCACATCTGAACATCTTGCCGTGATGTTGTGGAATGAAACCTCGACGGATTGAAACTTGTTTTGGAATAACGCTGCAGCTGCATGCAATAAATAAAGCATTTTATGGGCCTTGAAGGGCCACCCTTCATATGGGAACTATCGTTATCTCACTCCCGAGAATTTTCCTAGCCATAGATGGGAGTTCGCCCCCACCCCCCCCACACGCACGCACGCACGCACGCACACACATGCACACATTTGGCTAAGTTTTTTTTTCATATATATAACCTCCTGTGAATAGTCTAGACAAAAATGCTCCGCTTACATCGATAATGTTGATAATAAATTATCAGATTTTATGGGTTTTCAAGGAAACGCGACTCTATGATGTCCCCTCCCCCACAGAGTCGACAGCGGCTTCCCCCTCTCGCCCGCGGGTCCAGCTATCGCCTGGAAGACATCGTCACCAAAAACTAGCCTCCCCACTCTTTAACACCTCCCTCCCCCTCCGCCACAACCCAGCACTCGGCTGCCGCATGCAGGATCCCCCCCCCCCGTCCCCGCTGACATGCATACCCCGGAAAAACTAGCCTCCCCACTCTCGAACACCCCCCCCCCTCTCCGCCGGAACCCCGCACTCGGCTGCCGCATGCAGGATCCCCCCCCCCCCGCCGCCATGCATACCCCGGCTTCCCCGCGCTCGACTCCCCCGCCCCGCTCCCCCCTGAGATCCCTGAGTTAGAACCGGCCTAGCTCTACTACTTTTGAATATGTTATTCTTCATCGAAATCTAAGAGATACCTATTTTTTTGATCGGCGGAAAAATAGTTCTAGGGGGTGAAACTCACCCTCAAAGTTGGGCACCTTCCGAGTGACTTTTGCAGTTTTTCATAGTTTTCATCAAGATATTCGAATGAAACCAATTGGAGAACAATGCTTATGGCGAGTAATGACGAATGTGCCTTTCCGAGTTCTGAGGGGGTGAACACTTTTTTCTTCATCTCGATGAAACCAGCTGCATTCGAAAGAGCTTGAAAAAGTAGGTGATGCGGATTTTCGCGTTTTTCGAAAAAAAATCTTTCGGGGGTTTTATGCCCGGTACTACCCCTGTATAATACCGTTTCCGGTGTTCCCGTCCGATTTCGTTCATTTTTGTTATGGTATTCTTCATCGAAATCTAAGAGAAAAGTATGTTTTTTATAGGCATAAAAACAGTTTTAAGGGGTGACACTCACTCTCAAAATGGGGCACCCTCCGAGCGACTTTTGCAGTTTTGCATAATACCAACCAAGATATTCGAATGAAACCGATTGGAGAAAAATGCTTACAGCGAAGAATGAAAAATGCGCCTTTTCCAGTTTTGCGAGGGTAAAGGGGATACATTCATAGGGGTTGAAAGTGGCAAAATTCGTATAACTCGGACACTTTTTTTCATCTCGATGATACCAATTGCATTCGAAAGAGCTAAAAAATTAGATGACATAGGATACTGCGTTTAAAAAAAACCCTTTGGTGGTGACCACTCCTGTACAATAGCATTTCCGGTGTTCCCCTCCGATTTCGTTCATTTTTGAATGTGTTATTCTTAATCGAAATCAGAGAGATATGTATATTTTTCATCGGCGGCAAAGCAGTTTTAAGGGGTTAAACTCACCCTCGAAGTAACTTTTGCATTTTCGTTACGACTCGATTCAAGATATTCGAATGAAATAAATTTGATGACAATGCTTATGGCGAATAATGAAAAATGCGCTTCCGTCAATTTCGACAGGCGAATTAGTCGAAATTTATTGGGGTTATATAACGTAGGACCTGTTCTTGGATTTTCCGGAAAAACATCGTTTGAGGGAAAACCACCCTTATATGATACCATGTTTGGTGTCCCCATCCGATATTGTTCCGTCTGATGGATGGTCTTCTACATCCGAATGTACGTGACTCAAATCGTTCACTCTCCCGGCGAATAATGTTGAATAGACGTATTCCTATTTCAAGGCCATACATTTTTAGAAACTTATGCGGATTAAAATGTTAACGATTTCATACCATATACGCGATTTGTTATATTATAATGAATTTATTTGAATTCGAAAATACGACAGAGCCTACAGAAATATACCGTTTTACGTTCGTTCCAAAATCTTCTTTTACCGGTGAATAACGCCGACGTGTACGTGTGCAACCGAATTTCCATTTGAATCGTATTATGTTTAAGTATGACGAAGCTATTTTCATCTCACAATTAACGATTTTGATGGTTAGAAGAACATTTTATGATATTTCATTAAAAATTCACTCATATTTTCAGACCCCTTTTTGGTAGAGTTTTTCATACGTGCGCATATTTCTGCAGCTTTTTATTTTCAATACATTTTGGGGGTGCTAAAACTGATTAACAACCCGATGCTATTTATACAGTATAATTTGTTCTAACGCTGATTCACTTGCCACTACATACTTAATAATATGCCAAATTGCGGATATTCCAAATCGTAAAAACAAGAAGCACGTGATATTTTTATATCATCTTGGCATTTGGAGTAATGTGAGTTATATTATTCATTGAAAGTACTGCAATAATGGTAATCCTCAAAAAAATGCTTAAAACATAATGACTTCTTACACCACGAACAGCGAATCACCGCCACATTTTTGCATCCTGGGACTTCACGAGATTTGCAAACTTCTCCAAAACCAAAATGCACAGGATTTTCAAATGCGTCTGACTTTACTTCTGTATAACCACTCTTGAACCAAGAATACTTGAAAAGATTGATATATCGAGGGGATAATAACTGATTATGAGTTAGAGATTGCAATTTAATGATGTTATTCCTTAAGTGCAAATTAATATCATATTCCATCAATAATACACTATCAGAGAAATGTCTGACGAGATTTTTCCATACTCTGAAACCATATACGTCAAGAGTTTCAATCTTGCCGGTTGTACCCTTAGGTAAAATCTTTAACATAACGTCCTTATTCGAAGGTGTTGCTTCCTGTACAACCGCAAGACAATGACCACTCCATGAATCAATCAACAATACACTCTTAAAGTGTTCTGAAAAATAAAAATAACATATTTATATTATTTTTATAATTGTTCTTATTTATATAACGAAGTAACACACATATTCGAATAAGTGTGCAATCTATAAGAACATATTTATACCTGAAGTAAGTTTTCCAGACTTCGATACTGCTATGTATACATTATCTGGTCTGAACAATTTCTGTTCCACTATTGGACCAAACATACCACTTGGTTCTTCGAGAACCGAAAAAGAGGTGAAAGGAACTTTCCCTCTGCTGATATAGTTGGTTGCATAGTATAACTATGGGTAGTAGACGAAACGGACTGTACAAGACGTTCCACCTGCTTTTGGCCTTTGACTGCTAAAGTTCTTCCCGAATCCATCTCCAATTCGAAACTACTTTGGTCGAAATTATAAACATTTGGTAATCCGTATGTTTGTATACTTTGCTTGACATCAGATCTAAAGTTTTCGGCTTGCTCTTTTAAAGTTTCCGCATTCTCAATCGTTGTGCTAGTGATGAATTTGTTAACTTTTCTTGATACAATACGATGGGCATTTTTAATAATCTCACCCAAAATTCAGATTCTTTGAACCGAAAGTCTTCATGGCCTACTTCTTTCTGTGCTTGCAAAGCCCACTTTCGTAAATCTTTATCATGAACTGTTAAGTGTGCATCAATAGCCGACTGCAAATTGCGCAATGTATAGTCACAAATTTTCGCGATTTCTTCCTTGCAAATTCCACCTTTATTTAAATAACGCGTCCAACGTCTTAATTGATAAACAGATCTAACTTTTTTAACCTTCTGTCTAACAGTCTCGATGCTTAATTTTTTCTTTTTTCCCGTCCTCCAGTAATCAACGGCTCAAGACTTGTATTCGTAAAACAAATCTTCATCGTCACTTGAGCATGCGCCCGACGATAATTTCGATTCATGAATAGCATGCGCCCATTCTTCATCTTCTACAATTTGCGATTCTATATTTTGATACGGTTCTTGAAAATCTAAGGAGTGTTCTTCCACCCTTTCGACGCCAGTATTCATTGCATTTCAGGCGTTACCCCCACTTGTAGCGCAAGAAAAGGCCTTTTTCATGAATTTTTTTAAAGAAAACTACAAAACTTTTTTAATCGATCAATATACCATCTTAGAGAACTTTCAGTAATTTTTTTATCGAAAAATATTACATTGTTTAGTGGCAAATAGCCGTCAATGAAATAATGTTTTTATATACACGGTTTGCGGTGACCAACATTGCGGCGAAGTGGATCATCTGAAAAAAAAATGCGGATGGATTTAGTCAAATAGAAGTAGAAACTAGTCTTTAATCGAAGGATTTTAAAAAATATTCATTTTTCACACAATGGCGGACAGTCAAAGTTAATGGTTCGATTTTGACGAAAAAGACGGCCGTTTTTGGCTATAAAACGGCCATTTTTTTTCGAAAAAAATATCGAACGATTAAAGACTACATTTTTATGTATTAAATCAGCCTGCAAAATTTCAAGAAGGTCGGTTCATTAGTGTTCGAGTAATCTTGGTCGCCGACTTCAGAAATGCTATTTTGAGAAAAACGCGTTTAAAGTTTCAATTTCAGATCTTCAATTCACGGATTCTTCTCTTTCAACGCTCATATCTCAGTCAATTTTGTTCGGATCAACTTGAAATTTTCAGGACATATTCTCAGATACTTATACTTCAAAAAAATGCAATAAAAAAAATCGATTTTTTCAAAATCGCAAGTGGGGGTAACCCTTTAATAATATACTTTCGAAACTATTTCTCAATTATATTTCCGCATCATTAATGGGCGATTGAAGAAGATCCATTGTTTCAAAAGTTGTCAGAAGTAGTTGTATAACATTCATTGGGTTGACCTTCATCTTCAACATAAGGAAACATTCGATGCACTTAATTTTTTTGAAGAAATAACTACTGGAAATAATAGGAAAGCTTTAATTCGTACTACCTTTGATTTCGATGAAAATCGACTTATAGTGCGCACTATGATTATACCCACTAAATTGACTGCGAGGAGTTCTTCATGTGCGTAATGTTATGGGTAACTCGCGAATAGCGAAGATTCCGCACTTGTTGTGTATCGACATTCTTGCACGACATTCAATAAGCAACTGTGATGCACTTTTCATGTTACGCACGATCCACATTGTGCGAGCCAAACAAGTCGGCGAGATGAGATAATAATGACCTTTACTTGCTTCTAGATTAAACAAATTATATCGGGAATATTAGGACGTTTCTACGACATCAACTCCGCGCACCTATAACTGCACTGTGTAGACATTTTCTGGACAAATGATATTGAAAATAAAAATTGAAATTCAATATTAAAACTGGAAAAGGCACCTTTTTCATTATTCGCCATATGCATTGTCCTCGAATTTGCTTCATTCGAATATCTTGAATCGAATCGTAACGAAAATGCAAAAGTCACTTCGAAGGTAAGTTTAACCCCTTAAAACTGCTTTGCCGCCGATGAAAAAAATACATCTTTCTCTGATTTCGATGAAGAATAACATATTTAAAAATATAGGAAATCAGAGGGAAACACCGGAAACGTCTTTGTACAGGGGTGGTTGACCTTGATCTTGTCGCGGATCTGCATCTGAGAAATTAGTTCGATGTGTATATATCGACCGCATGCGTTCAGTACTTGCATTCACTGAGTTTTGCGGGAAATAAGCGTTTCCTGGTGGACATGGAGGAAAATTCAGCTGATCGTAGTCACACCGAGGTTGGCCATAGAAATAAATTTGATCTCCGTTTTGTTGAGGCCCCGGAGCAGTTAGTACACCAGAAAGACCAGGTCAGTCATTCGTTTTCGCCATATAATTAATATATCCTTCTCCTTGTGACTGAGGTACTTGTCGGGGATGATAGTAGGGTGCCGGTGGTAGCGGTCGGTAAGGTAGCGGTGCTTTATTTTGAATATTAACATTGGGCAGGGCTGGAGACGATGTATCTGTTATTATATCGTCTTATTCTTACTAATAGACTACACTATTCAATACATTCTAGAAACATATATTCCATAAAAATTTGATAGATAGGGGAGACCGCAGCATGACGGCCCACTTTAGCCATTTTTTGTGATTTTTTAGCACCTGGTACAAATACTTTTGTTCTATCTTGAACGAATTTGTCGCCACTTTACCATGTTTAAAAAAAGAGAAAAGTACCTCTAAAGATGGTAAAAAAATCTTGGAAATTTTTCTTTTTATGACGATGGATGAGAAAATTTTACTCATATTGAATGAATCATCGATAGAATATTTTATTAAATTTTTTGAGCGGTCCGTCGTACTCTGCGTGGGCAAAATGCATTAGCAATGAGGGTAACATACTTCCTTTTTCAACCCCACGACCGAGAGCAGCACAAGTTTGTTTCACGCTATCATTTCCCTCTATATTAGCGGATGCACCGGTGGCTACAACTGTAGCAACAATTTGAGCCAATTCCTTTGGTTTTTTCCCTGGAGGTTCATCAGAATTTCCTCTTTGCTGTTTCCTTCTGCTCCTGTAGTGATCGAAAAAAATTGTACTGCGAACACGGTAGTAATAATAACATTGGGTCAAATTTTCATGTTTTCTTCTTACCAGCACCTATTGATGGCTGTTCTGAATAATTTCCATTTTCAGGATCATCCCCGTTGCTACTCATCATTTCTTTATCCAATCTTTTTGTGGCACTTTCAATCGCAATAGTATCATCACCTGTATGGAAAATATTAATTCCATTCGAAAGAAAGATAAGAATGGAATTGTTTTTAAGGAGAAAACAAAATGAAATACGAATTTCCCGATGCTAATAACTAATGAGATTAACGTCAGTTTATACCTTTGAACCTCAGATTATTTTCGAGATGATTAGATGTAGTTGCTGTTGAAGTAACTCGTGATTTTTGTGCTCTCGTCGATAGACTCACTTTGTGCTCCCTTTTTCTGACGCTCTGCATATATTTATTGATCACATTGTTGAATTCAGCAATGTCGATGTTAACATCGTATGTATTTTTTATGAATCCTGCAATAAAAAATACGTTAATGAGTTGTCACCAATGTTGATATCTAATACAAATATATAACTTATACCAATTATGGCATTTACACTACGCATTTGCGTGATAAAAAAGAAAATAATAAAATAAAAATAAATGATAAAATTACATAAATAACGTGCGTATATCACCGTCTATGGTGTTCCTCAAACGTATTGTCCACCGAGTCAACGATCAGTCAAAAGTTAGTATGTAAAAACACACGTGATCATTTCTCTTTCTATTTTTACTATCAATGTATTGACAATACATATTGACAATACATACTCGACTAAAATTGATGCAAACAAGGTTTTGACAAAAATGCCGAAGCGTAAACGTGGAATAGATTTGAACCAATATAGCAAAACCAGACGATGGGAATTGGAGAATGGGCTAAGAAATCTCCAGGGCTTTCATGACAGGTAACTAATAAATTGCTGCCTTTTATATACGTATGTAATGAAAAAAATTTCATATTAAACGACCTCAGGTAGTAGATTACTGAAAAATTTAAAAAAAAATGAACACATATACATATTAAACGACCTTTCCGTAGTAGATTACTAACATGACCGCTCTGGCCGGTGCTTACAAAAAAATCATCTTTTTTACATATATCTCAAATTTCCAATTATTTTTTATGCATTGCGTTTATTCTCGATGGTAACCTACGAATCCGATCCGGTGAAACTGATGCTGAAAATGATTCAAGTTCTGCCTTCTCGGGTTAGTAATTATTGTAAATACGGTACAAAGTTATCAACAATGACCAACAATGACGATTTTTCTTTATTTTTAGATGACGTGGAATTAAGGGAAGCTCAAGAAAATTAAGCTGCTCCAAACGAGAACGCTGCATAGAGTAAAGAGTACTTGAGTGATATAGAGGCAAACAGAACCTCATTTCCGAATATTCGCGTAAAAGAACTTGATCTTATCAACCTTTTTTCATACAAGAAAGTAATAAATTTAACGGACAACACCACTGTGACGGCTTCAAAAAATCGATTTTTTGAAAACCATCTAGAAAAATCTAAAATACATTTCAGATTAAGATGCCGTTGGACCCAGGTCGAAAAAATAATTATTTTCGGAGATATTGAATATTTTGTGGAGCGGTGCAGCGCTCCGTGACGCTCGGGGTCCCGCGCAGCTGCGCGCCTCAGGATCGGCAGGTATATCGAATAGCGATCCATACGACGGTTTCGAGATGAAAAAAAAAGAGTGCATCGAACATGTCCAAAAACGTATGGGGACGCGCCTCCGCGAAATCGTGAAAAAATAAAAAGGATTGTCTGGCAGAGGAAAGCTCACCGGAAAATTGATTGACGAGTTGAGCACATATTACGGCTTGGCTATTCGGAGGAATAGCGATGATGTTGAAAAAATGAGGAAGGCAATTTGGGCAACTATCAAACATAAGATATCTGCAGATAGTGAGCCACAACATGACGATTGCCCAGAGGGAGCCGAGTCGTGGTGTTCGTGGCAGCGAGCGGTCGCAAGCGGTAATATTTCTGAATATCGCCATAAGCCGCCTCTTCCTGAGGAAGTATTGGAGGCAATTACGCCAGCTTCGAAAATTTGAGCAGAGACGATTTGCTGCAGCGTTGTTTGGGCGGCTTCACGCAAAACAACAACGAAAGCTACAACAAATCAGTTTGGGCAATAGCCCCCAAGTGTCAGTTCGGGAGCAAACAAATCGTCGATATTGCAGCTGATATCGCGGTATTATTATTCAATGATGGCCTGAGAAGCCGCATGAAAGTTTTGGAGACGTTGGGGATAACTATCGGCCCAAATTGTTTCAATTTTTGCGTTGACACCGACGCAGCGCGGATCGAGCTGGCGGAGCGCTCGCTCACAGACGCTGCAAAAGAGGCAAGAAGAGCCTCTACAAGTTCGATAAAAGATGCTAGGGACAATGATTTGCTTCTTGAAGGCCAGCTATATGATGCCGGCATCGCTGATTAAAAGTAAAAAAAAATTTTTCCAATTTATCGCATAAATTAACAAACCTAAAACTTTGAACGCGTTTTTCTCAAAACCACTTTTTTGAGTGCGGCACGCAGCAGAACTCGAGCAATTTTTATGCGATCGACTTTAAATTTGGACTGCATCAATAAAACTAGATTATTTAAAGAAGTACATAGGATTTTTTCGATATCTCAATAATAAAAAAAGTTATAGCCTATTTTCGACGAGAAATTTTGCTCGAAATTCGTCCTTTAATTTCAAAAGCGTGCCTATTTTCTAAAAATCAATATTTTTTCAAATCCCTATGTACTTCTCTTCAAAATATCATATTATTAACGAAAACACTCGGTTTTTTTTTCAGATCGACTTCGAAGAGAGTTCTGCTGCGTGCCGCGAACCACTGCAGAGGCAACAGTGCCTGACGCGGGAGCTTCCCCAGCGTCACCATGGGGCGTGAAAAATTTGAAAATTTTTTTTTATGTATCTTCAATAAACAACGAACAAAACAAAAAAAATTTCGAATATCTCTTTTTTGCCCACAAAAAAAAATTCTTGAAAAATGGCAAAAAAACAGGGGGTCACAGTGGTGTTGTCCGTTAAGGTGATTTTTATTCTCTACAGGAGGAATATATCAGAGCAGATAGAGATGAATCTAGTACTGATGATGAATCTAATGAAGCAGAGTCTACCGACAATTCTGTAGAAGGTAGAAGTGACGGTAAAAATCATTTATCATATTTAATATATTAACGTCATTACTAAATCTAATTGAAAAAATGCGTAGAGTTCTTCGATGCACGTGATGATGATGATGATGATGATGATAATGGATATTTTGGAGCAAACAATGGCAACGAAAATGGAAGTGACAATGAAATCGAATCTGACATTGAACCCGATATTGAAGATGATAACGGAGCTCTTCCAAGAACCAGAGACGAACGTGATCGTATCATCGAGGATATAGATCTTCCTCTCTACGATGGTTCTCCAATAACAGTTGCAGAAGGTTTACTCAGTATTCTTACATTTATGTTGACATACTCAGTGAGCGAAAAATGTATTGGTGATCTATTGCAGTTAATATCACTCCATTTCATTCCAACGAGACGGTTTACCCTATATACATTTTTGCAATATTTTCGTGACATCAAATCCCCATCGATGAGGCACTATTATTGTTCACTATGCTTAGCCGCTTTAGAAAATAATGATGTACAATGTGATTGCGGTACTAGTGCTCCTAATTCGTATTTTATTGAAATTCCAATCGCAGATCAGTTGCAAAACCTTTTTTTGAAACCGGGATTTATTGATCATCTCAATCATCGTTTTCAACCGAAAGATAAACAGCCAGAAGACATATGTGACGTGATGACGGCCGTTTATATATATTGCATTCGGGAACAAATGGTTTTCTTCGTGATCCTGATAATATTTCTTTTATGTGGTATACAGACGGTGCGCCAGTTTTTAAATCCCGTAAATATAGTATGTGGCCTCTCTGTCTTGCAATTAAAGGCGGAGTAAAGTATTAAAAAAAATTTTCTTTATTTTTTTAAATTTTTTAAATGAATGCATAATATATCAAGAATATTGTGTTAAAATTTCAAGTCGATCAGAGTAAAATCGACGAAGTTATGAGTATTTGAGCGTCTATTGCTCCATGCCGGGTTTTATACCTGGGCGACAGCTGCGCGGCGCGCTATTGTATTTTTCGACCCCGAAAAAATTTCTTGATAAACGGGCCTGTTCCGGTCCCGTTATGTATATTCGAGGCATGGTGTATATTAGTATACACATTAGTCTGTACATCAGTTAACCGCTGTATGCCGTGCTGAGCAGTACCAAGTCACACTAACAGTTTGTGTTCGTTTTCGTTCGTGTTCGTACCTCGAAAAATGCCTCGAAAAATAAGCAGACAAGATCGTGAGAACGGTATTGGGCAATTGTGCCGACCGAAAAAAAAAGTGCCTCCTCAAAAGCGTAAAAACGACGAACCGTTAGCTAATAGCGCGTCAGCGAAAAAAAATAAAAATAATCCCGCTGGGGTGGTAGAAGACATCCAAAAACATTATCGAATGATAGATTTCGTTCTTGTTTTTTCGACTATTGCTACTGTAGTCAAATGTGTGAAGTGTGATGGAAGAGTTACATTCCAAACATGCAAAAAAGAAGGTCTTGGTTTCAAGATCAAGGTTACATGTGAAAAGTGTAAACAGCCTCACTACATTCCATCAAGTGAAAGAATAGACAGTGGTGTATATGATGTCAATTATCGAGTTGCTTTCGTAATGCGAGTGTTAGGCTTAGGTTTAGCCGGATGCAATAAGTTCTGCGGACTAATGGATTTGGCGAGTGCTTTCTTATCGAAACCAGCCTATAATTTATATATGAAAAAACATTGTGAAGCGATACAAAATGTGGCCAAGAAGTTCTTCGCATCGGCTGCACAAGAAGAGAAGAAAGCAATGTCTGAAGCAAATAATGTAGAAGAAACGTTAGAATTGATTGTATCAGGCGACGGCACTTGGAAAAAAAGAGGATTCTCTTCGTTATTTGGCGTTGCTTCTCTAATTGGATATTGTACTGGAAAAGTACTTGACATTTTTGTAAAAAGCAGTTACTGCCACGGTTGTAAGACTTGGAAAAACAAATTGGATTCTGCCGAATACGAAGGGTGGTACGAAGAGCATGTGGATAGCGGTGATTGCACAGCCAACCATGAGGGACCCTCTGGAAACATGGAGGTATCAGCAATTATAGAAATGTTCGAACGATCGGTGGAAAATCTTGGGGTGAAATATCGTAACTACATCGGAGATGGTGACTCAAAGACGTACAGCGGCGTTGTCAATGCAAAACCTTATGGTGAAGATTTTGTAATAAACAAAAAAGAATGCATAGGGCATGTCCAAAAGAGCATGGGAACACGTCTACGTGGACTAGTAAAAACAAGCGTAGTTGATACAAAAACCAAGGCCGGACAGATCGTAAAAAGAAAAACCCTTTCTGGCAAAGGAAAGCTCACTGCTAAAATGATTGATAAATTGCCTGTTTACTATGGACTAGCTATTCGACGTAATTATGATTCAGTTCAGAAGATGAAAAATGCCATATGGGCAACTTATCATCACTACAGTTCAACCGACGAGAACCCACAGCACGAGAAATGCCCAAGCGGCGAAGACTCCTGGTGCGAATGGCAGCAAGCTGCAGCTGCAGATGCTCTAGAATCATTCAAACACAGCTACACAGCCCTTCCTACTGACGTTCTGGAAGCCATTGGGCCCATTTATAGTGACTTGAGCAACGACGCACTTTTGCAGCGATGTCTTGGAGGTTTCACGCAAAATAATAATGAGAGTTTCAATCAACTTATTTGGAAAATCTCTCCAAAGTCAGTCAGTGGCACCTCTACAATTGTGGAAATTGCAGCTTATGTAGCTGCATGTACTTACAATGAAGGTTCTTTCGCTTTGTTGGCCTTTATGGAAGAGATGCAAATCAGTACAGGGCAAGTTCTCACGAATGGGCCCGACAACCTGGCATCGACGACTTTGAGTGAGTATAAGAAAATTATCGAGTTTTATTTTGAATTTCTAAAAATTCAAAGATAATTGAAAAATCTGAAAAAATTCATACGTATTCAGAAAAATGAACGAATCACGAAAAAAAATTGGGTTGCGGGGAAATTTGTTGACTAATTTTTCTTTTTCATAATTTTGTTAATCACATTTTGGAATTATTATTATGCAAAATTAATCTTTTGAGTACCTTTAATATGCATGAATTTTCTCAGATTTTTATACAATCGAGAAGTGTTCTCAAACTTATGTGCAATGAGCGCTAAGCGACCAAACTCTTCTGCGTTTTTCAAGCCGTTTTTCTGAGACTTGTCATATTTGAAGTCCGTGTGCACGATAACTCAAATCCTACTGGACCAATCGCTTTGAAATTTTGCACAGTACTTCTTCACATAATTCACCAGGTATTGTCGAGAGCTTTTTTGTTTTTTTTAGTAATTACTCATTTTTCAACAACAAATTAGCCGATTTTTTTTTAGCGAAAATCTGGTTTTTGGCTCCCAAGTGCTACGAAAAATTGAAAAAAAAAACCTCCCGTCATTACCGCGAGAAACATCTCCTTTAACAAATGCATTTTGATTTTTTTGTTTCAGATGATTCTGTTGCGAGTTATGGTGCACACCGCAAACCAACTTTTTTTCGAGGCGCCTCCGGGGTTTAATTTTCACTCCCTCAATTTTGAATATTTTGCAATGCAAATTTAGGAGAATGTTATTCAAATGTTACTTTATTATATGTAAATTTTTCAATAAACGAACACTATTCGTTACGCCAAAGAAAAATCTTAAAAACATGCCTTTTTTCGCCGAATTAACTTTACCCCGCCCTTAAGGATGTTGAGTCCCTATGAAACATGTTAATGTTTATTGATCAATAAATAGCTTCTTATTCGGCATGAAATTTTTACACGACCTCCTGAATACTTCATGTAAAAACATACAAAATTTTCAGAATTCTATCATCATTACTTCAACCTCCTTAAGGGTTGAAATACAAAATGATAAGAACATTCTGAAAATTTGGTGTGTTTTTTTATGAAGTATTTAAGAGGTCGTGTTAAAACTTCACGACGATTAGGAAGCTCGTTATTAACAAATTAACATTTTGTTAAGAACAATTTTTAAAAGAAATTAACAAAAATTTATCAATAAACTTCGTTTTGTTTCCGTTGCTTTCAGTATATTCTAGATATCACACAATTGAGAGGTCAAAAAAAAACTTATTGCAAAGTTACATCAGTTTCCATAAGACAGTATTTAATTTGTGAATGTTAATTGTTCAATAACGAGCTTCCTAATTGTCGTGAAAATTTTACACGACCTCTGAAATACTTCATACAAAAACATACTAAATTTTCAGAATTTTATCATCATTTGCTATTTGGGACTCAACATCCTTAACGAACTACCGTATAGTAAACGTGTCAAAAATGAAAATATAACTGTCGCAGGACTTTGGTTTGGCCCAAGTTACCCAAATGCAAATATTTTTTTGCTACCTATTTACAATGCCTTCCTCGCGCTTTATAATGATATCCAGTTGCGAGTTCCAGGTTTTCCAGAATTGCGAACAGTAAAAGCTTTACTTTTGTGTGGAAAATGCGATAGCCCAGCTAAATCCGATATATTCAATCATAACCGATTTAATGGGTTTTCGGATGCCTAAAATGTAAGTCAAAAGGACTAAATATTAGAGGAGAGAATTACGGCAATACACATATTTATCCCTACGAAGAAAACTTGGAACTACGGTCGAAAATTGAGCATGAGAATCACGTAAGGGAGGCAACTGAAACAGGGCAACCACAATTCGGGGTTAAAAGTGTATCGTTGATAATGAAAATGATGCCTGATGCGATACGTGGATGTTCTATCGACATAATGCACTGTGTTTATTTGGGGGGCGTTAAGACATGGGCATTACTGTAGCTTTAATCTTCTACCCGGTTTGAACCATTTTCTTTGTATGCATGCAAAAATATTCATTATTAAAATAAAACCCCTAGCTTCAAAGCCACGTAGTCCAAGAACTTTGACCGAACACTCGAAGCATTGGAAGGCTAGTGAATGGAGAACGTGGTTTTCTTATTATTCTGTGCCAATTTTAGGCGATTTAATGAAACCAGAGTATCTTCACCACTATTTACAATTAGTACTTGGAGTTTATTTTCTCAATTGCGATAAAATATCTCGAAATATGATGCAATCAGCTGATCAGCTACTCACAGCATTCGTGTTCAATATTGAGAATTTATATGGCCGTTGGTACATGTCATTTAATATGCATCTTCTTAGGCATTTACCTGACGTTGTTAGAGATACAGGACCATTATGGGTGATGTCCTGTTTTCCTTTCGAAGACCTTAATGGAAAATTATTACAATATGTTCATGGGACGAGCCACGTCGGATTACAAATCTATACAGGTGTTCCACATAGTAGAATTATTTCTAGTATGTTAGAGCACCTCGACCCTCTCTCATACGTAACAACAGTTTGCAAAATACTCCTTCGAGTAGGAAAAAGATATACGAATGCACGGGAAATTGGGAATGAAATGTACGCTATAGAAACTATTAAATATCTACAAAATATACCGGAGAATTTGGAAGGCATTTTGACACAAGCGAAGTGTCAATGCCGGGCATAAAAGTCGGCATCTTTGCGAGATTAAAGAAAAACACATATATGATTTACGCTCTCAATTATACTCGGTCTACGAAATTTGCCTCCTTTTGTATTTCTTTTAAAGATGAAGAACAAACCAAATTTGGCTTTGTTCAATCATTTTTAAGGCTATGTCGCTGTGAAAATAGTTGTGGTATCGAGTCTGAGGCTCAATGTTATGCAGTTATTAATTAACAGCAGACGACCTTCTATGTTTCACAGAGTCTGATAAGTGAGAATAATGTGAATAAAATAACAGTGGTATATTTGTCTGAAATAATCATCCCTGATGATTATCGCCAAGAAAACTTACGGCTTATAAAAGTTGAAAATATTGAAAAAGTTTGTTTCCTTATCGAAATTGGAGACACAAAATGTATAGGACAGCTTGTCAATAATCGTAATATTGAATGAAATAAAATATGTTACGTTTAAACTGCTAAAACCTAAATGTTTTTATTTCAATGTTTCTAGACACTCATCTATAGTTTATTTGTAATTTTTAATTAGTTGAATATACATCGAAATATTAAGTTTCGGCGTATTTTCAGCCCGTAACCTGCGACGTCGATCAGTAGACCGAGAAAATGAGTATCGGCATATTTTCGGCCTGAACAGAACGCTGACTGATGTAAGCTGAAATCCCAAGTTTCGGCCTACTTTCAGCCTGCAACCCGTTAGGCTGATCAACACGTCGGAACGAAGTTTCGGCGTTTTTTTCCGGCGCATCTTTGGTACGTTCCGGCTGATAAGTCGCCTGAATTATTACGATTTTAAAAGATTCGTCGGTTTTTCGGTTTAAGTCGCCAACCGTAGGCCAACTTTTACAATTTCGGCCGAATCTAATTAAGTTTTCGGCCTTAGTTTTCGACTCGGGAATCATTTCAGGAGGGCACGGAATGACAAATTATGATAAACAATCATACAGGTCTCTCAATTAATCAGTTTTGAATTTATGAAATATTATATACATTTAGTAGACACACCATTCAGTATGGTAAAAATCACTATTTTTTGATAGTGTAAGGAAATATCCAGTCCATGAAAACCTACTATATTATATAGCATTGAACGATCAACGTATACTTGTAAGATTGTTGGTTGCGGTTAACATAGGAGCATAGTTAACACAACTGCTAAAATATCGTAAACAGTACTATATTTTAGGCAGTAACCATGACGCTAAGATTTTGTTGTCTTCTCAGGGTAATATAAAATATGGTTGAAGTTACCATACATTTCTCTCAGTGTAATGCTGCGAGGACCCGCTTGGTTCGGTTCAAATGACCCTTTCCCAATTTTTTCACTAATTAGACCGAGCCACCCTAAGACTATTAATATTAGATTATGTTTTATTCTGTCATCGTATAAATACACTGTTATGAAATCAAAATGTACTTATTGGATTGTCGTAACACGACAAGCATGGGCTAGAAACCAAAAGATACGACGAACTCCTTTATTTTGCTTTTGGCGGGTAAAACCTGGCTCTCGTACTGTGAATACATTATTCTCGAGTATAATATATTCATCCTCTTTTTCCGGTATTGTCGGAATAAAAAAATCGAGTGCATTTTTATAAATCTTCAGTACTTTAACATTTTTTTCAATATTTGGCCAGACAACAGTAATAGATTAACTTTAACAAGAGGTAATGGCGAGCAGACCAAAACCGCGCTAAAATGACCCCGTTGATGTTTATTGGGATTTCTTAATTTTTTTATTACATATATTTCAGGACGACAACCAGTCTATAGCCCGGAGAAAAGGTGAATTTCGACGATTTGTTTAGCATACTCAATTGGCAGAAGGAAAATACCGTTGTAGAATAAAGCATATAGCATATTCTACATATCTTCAAGTAACTAGAGAAAAAAATCACATTTTGTAACAACTTGTCTCGAATGGCTAACTAGCTGACGTGACTTTTGATACGCAGGGATACGCAGGGACTTCCCGTGCATACACAATCACAAGTGTCGGCCGTGTATTTTGTCGAGCTGGCGCATTCTCGTCTGAAAGGAGCATAGTTGGAGCCCTGCAACCTTAAGGTACTCCTTTCACGAAGCCGAATATTTGACAATAAACCGATTTTCGTCTACAACGATGTAAAAATACATTCCAGTTTACTGCTAAAATTT
>OX632361.1:14137586-14328119 GCA_951751655.1 Ophion costatus | reverse complement strand
TTTGTTTACGTCGTAAAAGTATTGTCACGAACAGCGTACCGGCGTAGATTCACTGTGTAGCCTACCGCGACATAGCGCGAAACTGAGGCGCACGCTCATTGGTCGAACACCCGGCGAGCATGAGGCTGCGGGTTTACACGTGAAAGCTTTGTTCGCGCTCGTTCTCGTTAGACGCACGTTCTTAGACGTGTGGCGTGTTACGCGGTATTCCTTATCGAATTTCTCTTTTATATTCGCCGAAATGTTATGTCCGCGAGATGCCAGGACCGAAAAACACCCATCGTTCACCTTTCCAACGATAAAACTCAAGAACATCACCTGTATTTTCTGCAACCATAAATTTTTCGTGCGAGGTAAGTCGGCTGCGTGTTTTCTTTGTCTTTCGAGTCGACTTTTCACTGTCACAAAGATTCGATTGTTTCGAAGCATTTACAATATCATCAGACTCATTTCGCGACAAGAATTATTGTGTTTTGTAAACTTTAATTTATTGATACGACGTATAAACAGAAAAAAGATTTAATTGTTCGGTGTCACGCGATAATAAATGATCTGAAGTTTACGTGAGCAGGCTGGGCAGTCGTGATTCGTTTTGATTTTACCAATGCCTGAGTTTCGTAGTTGTTGGCATTGCACTATCGTATAGAAGTTATAAATAGACGGAGATAACAATGTATTGCAAAGCTATTACGATGTTACCGGTACATTTTAGATCGGCAGAAATTTCCAAAATGTTCCTTCGCAGATCTAACCAAACCAAGAGGTTCGCACGTTCCGTTGCTGCTGGGCTGTGGTCATGCCGCTTGCCACCACTGCGTAAAAAACCATATCGGAGATCCGTGTCCGCTGTGCGGCCCTTCTCCTGAAGCAGCAGGCGCACAAATCACTTCACCTCCACCTGTGAATATCTACATCATTGGCTTGCTTGAAAGCTCTCAGGCATATCCAAGCTTCGGCGACGAGCCGGACATATCGTTCTCTCACCCGGTTGCAGCTAGAACAAACCCCGTAGAACGATATTGCTGTTCCAAATGCCAATTGTACGCCGACCTTCGATGCTACGAATGTGATATGCTCCTCTGTCGTGCGTGTTACAATGAGGTGACTCTATCAATGTTTTATAAGAAAAACATCTTTGCTGCAAAATATTTACAGCTCTTAAGGATATCTGAAAGCAAAAACTTAAAGATACCATACATTTTTCAACTTACAGGGTCATGGGAAATCCAAAATGCTTATGGACCATTGTGCGCTCTTGCTGCCAAATTCCCAGAATGACACCATTTTTCAATTGAAAACTTGTGACGTACACAATGAGGCAATGTATTATTATTGCAACGATTGTCATTTCTCCAGTTGCCATCACTGCATGTTGTTGTACCATCAACGCCATGACATTGTTCCTCACACAACCAAGGTGAGCACCAATCCTTACAGTTGTACTTTCCATGAGTAAATATATCCTCATGGATCTGGCACAAGAATAAGAATTCAACTTGATGCTTGCCATGGGAATTTTACACAGTCATAATGAGGGGAGCATCATTCAACGAAACATTGTTGTCTAGGAATAACAATTTTTTATTATTGCCTTAGAAATCTGTTATACTGAGAAAATACAGAAAGTGCAAATGAAGGTGAATAAATATTGTAGCCATAAAATACGCATATTAAAACGGATGCCAAATAGGACACAGTAATATTTCCTTGAAAGAACGTGCATGCAGTTTTGTTTATGTTCATCTTTTACTTGCTGAAACTGAATAACTATACTTTTCAAATATTATTTTTTTTCTCGGAAATACGTCATGGAAAAACACAAATTTTGCATTTATGAAAAACGTGGACATTATTTGCTACTCTGCACAATCGCAGCTTGAATGCTTTATAGAGAGTGAATTGTTTTTATTTAATATATCATTTTTAGTCAGTCGTGAACCCATTTCAGGAGATGAAATAAAATCAGATAAATGTACAGGTTTCTGTTGTGCCGCTGATAAAACATCCATGTACACCGGTCAAGTCGTATTTGAGCTTATCAAGAATGTTGTTTTTCCTTCTGTAAAGTTCACATTTTCATTTTTTACTTATAGAACCAAGACTACATATTGGAATTCAAAAAGGTCAAGGACAAGATGGCAACTACACTGCGGCGAATTCATCAAACACAAAAGGTAGGATTTTGTTATATTGCCAGCTTCTAGGATAGAAAAAGAGGAAGGCGCGAGAATGTTTAAATTAACACATTTATTGAACAATTTTGCGTGTTTAAACGTACATACAATACATTGTTTTAAACATTATTAGGTAGATGGACAAGGCCTGCCAATTGTGCGACCAGTCATCAATTGTAATTAGCTCAATCACCTCTTCCACACTACCATGATTCATTCATTATTTGGATATTACTGGGTATGGGTTTATGATAAAATTAAACTATAAATATTATTTCAGAGAAACATTCATCCATGTGGAGAAGAAATATTACGTTAATCATTTAAAGTGTGAGCAATCCGAATGTTATTTAGTTTAGTCGAAATAAGCATTCTTGGAGCCACCATCAAACTTCGCTTCCTTATACAGAAATCTGTGCTTTATGGAAATTTATTTTTGTCAAGACTTGAACAGAATTATGCTGAGTATTTTCCGGAACGTTGAAATACTACTTTCGTACAAATTTTTCATATATATGTCTGTGTATGCGCGCGCGAATTTTTTGGTCGTGTTCTAATATTAGCAGGTCTTGACATTTTCGGGTGAATTTTTTTTTAAGCATATTAACAGCACTGCGGATACACTTTCAGGATTGAATTTGACAAGAATAGGCATAACTGTTCCGGCGTTATAAACAAAGCCATTTCTCGAAGTATTCTACAAACATCAACTTCACCAAATATTTACATGTCGTGATACAAGTTTTGTACGTAAAGGCTACTATTAAAGAATGCTTGTAATGGAGTTTTGTAAGCAATTGCAAGTGAAAGGGTTCCGTTTCATAAAGATAAGAATTTATCGAGGTCATAAAATTCAACGGCTTAATTCCGAAAAGTACAATCCTTCAATTGGAAGGAACGTTTGTGCAAAGCTTCTTTTTACATGAAAAATAAAAACCTTCGATGTATTTGCAGCGATTTGGCGAGGGTCGGGGGTGGGGGGCGGCTTAGAGTTAAAATATTTTACCGCCATATCGTCGAAAATATCGATTATAAAGAAAAATGTTTTAGATATATAGATATGTCGTTATTGTGAAGCTCCACCAAAAAGCTTTATGTGCATTTTAACGAAAAAGCAACATTTTGACTTAAAAAAAATTAAAAACACTAGTATATTTTTGCTCACTAAATTTTCTAGTAAGTTAAATTTTATGAATATATATATGTACAGTGAAATTGTAAAAGTAGTGGGTCGGATCGTTTTCGTTTTATTTTCTTTTTTGTAAGTACAAGTTCCTTGCATCTTCGTCTGATACGGTGTCATGTGGCTTTAGGCCGTAGGTAGGGGTCAGCTTTCTCTGGGACAGCGGAAGCAGAGCCCCCCTCACATAGAGTTTGGCTTGAAAAGTATTTAATAAATGTTTATACTTGCAAAGAAGTTTCAATAACTAAGACTTTATTATTTTAATAACCAGTATAAAAATTATGCCCACACCAGCAAGAAGAATCGAGTCAAACGCTGCAAATAGGACATCGGTAATTGATCTTGACATGATCTGTTAAGACTAGGTGCGAAGTTTACGCGCATAAAGTTATTTGTCGATGAAGTGGCCAAGTTATGTTAATGTTGATCATGTAAATCATCTCGTGTGTGGGCCTTCACAAGAGATAGAAGGTGAGACATGGGAGGATGCATGGGGCCGGAAATCCTCCGGGAGTTTCAATTTATCCTAAGTAGAAATTCAGCTTTACACAAATCGGAGACTTGTGATTATTGGAAGTCTGTCCTTCAGGGCTAGTCGTATTATATTTCGTTACATTTGCGCTTACAAGGTCTGAATTTGGTTTAATGTTGAATTTTCGAACACGTAATAAGTGCCTTTCTTCCGCTGTCGAATTACTTGTCGAGAAATGTCGAGTGATAAAAAATATGGCAGAGCTTTCTCTACAAAGAAGCTAGCATTGGAAAATGGCTTGTTTATAGGCTCACCTTACTAAGCGGAACAAAATGATGCGGGAGGAATGCGTAAGTTTCTAATTCGCACTATTTTTCCGTCTCTATATTTGAATAGCGTTTTCCACTGGCCCTCAGGAATCGCGAATTCAATTAATCCACACAATTCTTGTTCCCTGCGTCACTAATTTACGGTACGAGTTTTTTTCTTTTGTTTCCTCTTTTTTATACTTTATGCTTTGATCATAGAAACACGGATTAGGTAGTGTCTTTTTGAAAAATCTAGATCGGAACACGCAGTCTCATGAATAATAGAGAAAATACAAACTTGACTAGAGGAATAAAGAACAAGAAAAACGCTATTGCACCACCTGTCAATCCATTCGTATGAGGCGGTATTTCGCGCATATCCCATAATTTTACATCGATATGCTTGTTCCTTCTGTGGAAATAGAGCACAACAAAGTGTCGTAGTGTTATGGCAACAAAGCCCGTACGTGTAATTGCGGGTAAGGAAATGCGCGAGTCACATTTCACTCCTCACTGTCTAGGGATTGCAATTTATCCTTGACTTTATCCTTTTCCTGTTGCTTCTTCAGCTTTTTTTCTCTCAATTTGGCCTCCATTTCCTTGAACTTGAGCTCCAAGTATCGGTCGACTTCTGGCCCGCTAAAATCCTCGGGAAACTTGGGCATTATAGGCAGGATGTACTTGTAAAGACGTTCGTTCAGTACGTAGAGTTGTGTCGTTGATTCGCATTTAACATTAAACCACCAGTCGCAGGTCAGCGCGACCTGACTGAATATCGTCCCGTTTGGACACAAGAAAGATGACTTTCCTCCATTCAGGTCACAGTAGTGCCATACCTGTATTTACGAGAAAAAAAATGGGATGAAAATAACTCATTTTCTGTTGTGCAAACTTTGAACAGACTAAAAGATATCTCCTTGTACCCGTTCTACTATTTCTTTGCAGGTGGGATGAGATTACTCATGGATGATTTTTTATTCATCGGGAGAAAATAAATGATTGAGATGTACAGCTTTCTGAAAATACCGGGCAGTGCATAAAGAGACGGGACGATCCTCACTGTTGGGTTTCCAATTTCCTAAGTACTCATACATACTCAGTGAAACTGAGTTGCGCGTATACATTAATTACAAATATTAATTGGCATGTAGCTTCCTTTGGAACCCTTTCTGATCGATGAGCCTTGTCCGTGGCAAAAAGATTTGTGAAAATCTAGGAGCAGTTACAATATATCACGAATATCCAAATCGTCGCAATTAGAGATTATCTTTGGTCGCTCACTACGTGTGCTATCTCTGCATCGTTATTTTTTTATGCTATGTGGATATACAAAACATATCGAATGATTTCCGAAGCGGATGACTTTTTTCAATAAATGTTCAAAGAAAGGATTTTACCGCTCGAATTTGACCGTTGCACTGATTTTAGTTCCCAATTTCGTTTAGCTTGAGTATCGTATTTATAAAAATCATTAATGTAGTGAGTCCATAGTCTCGTTGGCAAATCTCTACAATTACACAATTGCGACAAAGCATTTTTCCACGAACAAACTTACTCGCAGAGGACGTACAATACATCGAGAAAATAATAAAAATACAAAACGCGTTATTTTTCAGTATACTTTTCTACCACAAACAATAGTATTTGAAAACTCTAGCGATGCTCACTAAAGGGGGTCAGGGCTTACAAATTTGTATACTTTACTATGGGATTTCGGAAGTTGGTGATTCTAAGTTAAGGTCAATAAGATTAATAATGTAACACGAAACAGAGACGAATTTATTCCTTGATTAGTAGGTTAGTAAATCATGGAAATCAGTTTAGCTATTTAACCCCCAACCTGAGTTAACTCGAAATTGGGAAATTGGTTGAATCGCTTTGCAGCGTTCAAAAACGGCAAGCTTAGCCGATGTAATCGAACTCCTTGAGCTTCTTATTTTCAAGATGAAATTTACAAAAATAGAAGAATTGCTCGTTCAACAATAAACGATAGTGCAGGATGAGATATTCTATCTTTGCCGCTGAATTATGTCGAAGAATAAGAAATTTAGTTAACGTAATGAGTGCCCTGTATAATACAAAAAAGCCATGAGAGGATTAAGTATCCTCATATGAAATTAAAAATAAACGATTCGTGGTCGATAACTCACCTGGCAACCTGTGGAGGGATCGCCAAAAAATCCCTTGTATCTCTGTTTCTTGCAACTGAACTGCGTTTCTGGTATTACTGCGTGAACTGGATAATCGATACTCGGTTTTCCTCTGATCGCACCGTACTCAAGGATTATAGGTGTTTCGAGAGGTCGATTTGTCGTCGACGGAGCGTCCGGCAACTGAAATTTTCTGACTGGCGTTTCTGTAGCGATTGGCAAAGCGTATGTCTCTTCCAAATGGTCCTTTTGTGTGTCATCCCTAAAATCTTTGTTGATCTCATACATGTTCCCAGTCCGCTGTTCTGGCCGAAGAGGCCTCACGCTCGGTTTGTATGACGCGACGTTTTTCTCCTCCGTTTTTTTAAGAAACGGTCTATAGTATTCTCTCACGTTCTCGGGTTTGATGTTGTTGACGATCTCGTATTTCGAAGCTGGGACGCTTTCACGTCCGTTGTTCGTTTCGTACGTGGTTTCAGATTCGTAACGAAGCGATTGCTCTTGGGGAGGGGCACGAGGTTTTGGCGTGGCCTGAAATATAGTTTCAGTCACGACTTTGGACGGTCGCGTGTCAATTTGTTTGAAGTGGTCGTAGCTCACTACGTTTCCGCCTTGAGGAAAAGGAAGACTCACAATGGGTGTACGCGAAAAATCGCTCAGGCTTGGACTGTTTAATATTCCGAGAATCTCAATCAGTGTCTTCAGGCTACTGTCGATGTTGTTCTTGTCGAGAACTTCGGGCAAACGATTGGTTAGCTGGAGGCTTTTCATAATATCTTCGAGACGCACTGACGGATTATTTCCAGTAGAATAAATAGACGGAGAAGGTAGCTGCGGAAGGGGTCTCCGCGGTGCAAGTTGCGCTAGTATTCTCGTGGGTTTCGGGTGCTGGTGTCTCGAGGCTAGCTTCAAATTTAAGTGTCTCACAGGTTCCCCGTTGTCCGTGGAATACCCATAATCTTGGTCGCTGATCGAGCCTTTCTCACTCTCCACTCTTGTCCTGTAATCTAACACATAATCTTTATGTGGATCTGCAATTTGCTCATTGGACTTCTCAGGCAAATATTTTCTCTCGTAATGCGGGTCAGTGTGGGGCCTGGACGATTGTCCATCGTTGAGATAGTATTGGTTATCCTCTTGCAAAATCCTAGTTCTCGAACTCGTCATTTCGGGAAGAAGGATGGGCCTCTGCTGTAGTCTCCCGTACTCCCTGTATTGATTTGTGACCCTGGAACCGCCGTACTGCATTGTCTCGTAGTTCAATTTTGTCTCGTATCTGACCGGCGTGAAGTAATCTGCGTCACCGTCGGGTTCTTTCGGGTCGTATTGCACGGATGGCACAAATTCGGCCTTCTGCTTGTGCAACGTTGCCCCAATAATGCTCGTAACTCCGCGCCCATTCGGAATTTCCCGAGACGACTCGTCAGGTCTGGCCACCGGTTGAAAGCCCTGTGGTTTTTTCACCAATGGGCTAGTTGTTAACATCAGTTCTTGTCCGTAATCTTGCTGTGTTTGGGCCACGAAGTAATTCATGTACGGTATCAGCCGTCTGTATCGTTCCTTAAACTCGGCGAAGTTCATGTTCTCCAAAACTGCGTCGGCGGCGTCCTCCTCATCCGCACTTGCCTGTGACTCGGTGCCCCTCAATGATTTTGCATCCTGCCATTGCGTCAGAAATACTGTAACAGAGGTCGAAACGAACGTAGACTTTTCGTTACACATAGATCAATAGAACTTTGAAACTTGTAGTGCTTTGTAATTACAGTACAGCGAATAATGTAAAAAATCTGTACTATTGTGTGTACCAGGTGTGTAAGTATGAAACCGGAATTTCCCTGTAGATGGTGCTAGCCATCAGTTTAGGGACCGTAAGACCGCTTCTGCAGCGCCATCATCTCCCTCTAACAGCTGGCGAAGATTTTCAACACACTACAACCCAAGTTCCCTACACCGGTATATTTTTATATAACCTTAAACATGTCGAGTTTTGTGCCTACGAACTACGATTTGCGGACAGCATTGGTTTTCTGCTATCATTTGAAGAAAACTGCTGCAGAATGACATCGAATGCTCGTCGAAGGTTACGGTGAACATGCTCTTGGTAAAACACAGTGTTTCGGGGGTTCAACAAATTCAAGAGTGGTGATTTTGACGTGAGAAACGAAGAGCATGGGAAACCACCGAAAAAGTTCGCAGACAACGAACTGCAAGCCTTATTGGATGAAGATGATACTCGAAGTCAGCAAGAACTCGTGGATCAATTGAATGTGACGCAGAAAGCCGTCTCCATTCGTTTTTATCATTTTTAAACAACCACCGTGTAATTTTTACAAAAAATGTCGGTTTCATGCATCTTCACCTGGTAAAAGTGAAACGTTGTCATCGCGGTTTATCTACGTCAAAGTAGAACATTACTGGGCATCCTGACCCAAACGTAGGCTATGAATGCTTTCGCAATGGAATTGGGTTGCTGGAATATAAGCCGCAATTATAATTGCATCTGATTGCATCCCTATCCCTATCATATACTGTTATACGGGCAAGACCTATATGTGTATGCCTATGCATTTTATATTGACCTAAAGATTTTGTTGCGAAAGTGGGTGAACCTACCCGTTTCAGGTACGAGACAGCGCTTGAGCTAGTCATCGTCTGCAGCAAACTCATTACGTTAAGATGACGGACGCGAACCGGACAAAAATACCCCTGCGTATTTTTCTCTGAATAGATTGAGATTTGCGATAACCGATCAAGACAAGTACCTTTTATGCCACATCGACACATCGACCGGCCTTAATTTGAGACCTTCCGTGGATGCACTTACCCTATGAATTTTATTCTAGCCACGTTTCCAAAATATTGACATTACTATTGAATGAATTATAGGATCTTGAAGATTTTAAGATGGCCAGTTATAAATGATTTTTTTTTCTTTGGTTCACATAACAAATGCTGTACCTAAACATTTCTTGGATATCGCTACTCATTCTCGGAAATACCGCTGTCCCTGAACTGCATATTATTCGGTATCATCTCTATTGGACCTGAAACGTTGGCAGTATTGGACTCACTGACAGTGAGAACAACAGTGATTATCAGCTGCCGGCGATTGTTAAGGCGTCGACTCAAGTTCGACATTGAAGAAGTCCCATTTTTGTATTGCAGGATTTTATAGCCTAAGGTCTTGACTTTAAACTGCTACAAAGATATTGTAAAAAAAGGGGGAAATGGACGGTATCATACCAGTTTGTGTTATGCGTCGGATCGTCTCATGGGCTACAGAAAACCGTTCCGTTGTGATACAGGGTATGGTTGTAATAGTCGCCCACGCGCGGTAACCTCCCGCGTAGAAATTTTTTAAGGTTTACCTGAACAGGATTAGGTAATTGATAGCGTGCGTTACAATTACGGGTAACCTTTATTATGGACATCCTGATTTTGCTGTGACCAGGGCGGCAAGTATTTGGGCACGAAATCAGGCAATACTAAAACGACCCTACTAAGGCTCGTTCTAATTAGACTCCACCAGTCTCGCCCAATTGCTTCTACTGATGCTCCGACTAATAAATCCCTATTCAGACTTGCCTTCTAACTACGTGAGCGTTCCATGTATGCACATGATCTCGTCGGGGGAACAAGGTATGTATGACCTAAACATATATACGGGTGTACAACACGCTATGAATATGTAAGTTTCCAATGTACATTCATATACATAACGATATGAACATATAGATACTACATATATGCGCTATTTTAGTCTACGTTAGGCACTATTATACCGAACTGATCAGGTAATATTAACGCCTGATCGGGTAACCTGATAACGCCCACATGCGCCAAAACGTTAGGCTTTCTAGTAGAGCATTATTAGGTTGCCTTACACGTGTCCTACCAGGGCAGCCATATAACTTGACGGCATCGTGAAAAGGGACCCTATCAAAATGTTTACGTGGGTTTCTTCGAATTATAGTATGAGATGGTATACGTTATCATCAATCCAAGATTCAGCGGAGTACAAAGTTTGCAGCTGTTCACTATACTAAATAAAAGCAGATGTTTCTCGGCCTGTTTATTTACCCTTATGTAGTCCTGCAATATGACGTGTAACGTGTATGAGGACGCCGTGTAACATGCATGAGGATGTCGTGAAAATGAAAGGCACACATTCTTAACGCAAAAGGTTGAGAGATCCTGCTGGTTGTACTAGTATCAATGAAAAAAGAAAGCACCCTACACTAGAACATCGGGCATCAGTGAGTAGTGATCAAGACACGAGTACTGCCGCGGAAAAATCGAAAACAAGTGAGTTAGATGTACAAGTAAACACTTCGTTTGGTTACCGCGTATGAAATTTTCAGACGGTTTTTTCTGCTACTAATGGTGAAATGTAAAGCATCTCAGGGATTGCAGGAATCGTCAATTGAAGGTACAATGATTTTAATTTTTATGTCATTTCAAGTTGGTAGTCGGTGCACCAAGGCACTTGCTTACAATTTAATTGTTTAAACAATGTTTATAATCATTTCAGAGAAAAAAGTTTTTAATGGGTATATTTCCTTGTAGTACAGTCGTGCTATATATGGGAATCAGAAAAAATTAGAAAGCTAGTTTTTTGACAGGTGTTTTCCAAGTGCCGCGGGTGATAAATGCTAGTATGCCTAAAAATCGAGGTGCAGTGTGTTTTTAGGGGATGGAAGTGCATTAATGGCAAAGTATAACCCCTACATTGTCGGCGTCGGGAGACAAAGTGTTCAGAAAAATCCGAGGTTTATTTTTGTCTACAGCGCCAAAGTCGTGGAAGTTTGTTTGGGGGGGGGGGGTGAAAAAGTGGGGTGAAATTTTGAAAAATCATATTTAATTCGATAATTCTTTAGGAAAAACTAAAGTATTTAATCATGCCTCTCCGATAATATCTTCACGCCCAAAAAAATTGTTGAAATATAAAATAAAAAAATGTTTATTGAATAACTCAAAAACAGTCGATTTTTCGGGAATCGTTTAAATGTACGAAATGGAAAGAATAATTTTCTCTATATTTTCGTTTCTATGAACCACCCTTGAATTTAGATTTATCCAACCCCTATCGGAGGTTGAAAATTAAAAATGAAATTCTGTGAAACTATTGACCAAAAATAAAGAGATTTGAGTTTGGCGCTGTGGACAAAAATGTCGCTGAGGGTCGGAAGCTACATTTTTGTGAGTTACAAAGTGTTCCAAGGCGGTGGATTCGTGCGGTCAAAAGCTTTCCCTGAATGTCATTTTTTATTTTCAACCCCCGACAGGGGTTGAAGAAAGCAAAGTTCAAAGGTCCATAGAGACGAAAATATAGAGAAAATTATTCTCTACATTTCGTACGTTTAAACCATACTCAAAAAATCGACTGTTTTTGAGTTATTCAATAAACAATTTTTTTTATATTTTAACAATTTTTTTAGAGGGAAAAAAAATTAACCACGTTTTCAAAGCGTAACAAACAGTATAAAATAATTTCTTCTAGCCCCATAAAGATTTATAACCCCATACAGATTGTCCTGATAATTTGTGATTGTAAATTTTTAGTACCTGTGAAACTACTTGTAAGATTTGAAACGAAAAACATGTGGGGCGCATGGAGTTTAGGGAGTAGCTGTTGTTGAGAAAACTCACCTATCAGTTCATATCATTTGCGGTGCAATAAAATTGTTAGTGACTTGAGTGAACTATTCATACATCAATTATCTATTTGCAAGCGCCCAACGTTTTTCGTTTCAAATCTTACACGTATTTTCATAGCTATTGAAAATTCACAATCACAAATTTTCAGGACAACCTGTATGGGGTTAGAAAACTGTATTGGGTCATAAATCTGTATAGGGCTAGGCGGAGATTATTTTGTACTTTTTAGTCCGTTATAAAAACGTGGTTTAAACATTTTTTGTATTAAAATAATTTTTCCTTCTACATATAATTGTTATTTTATAAATTTCAAAAAAGTATGCGGTCTGGTACATTGTTATGCTAAATGTACATTTTGTTATTTTTCATTTCAGATCACCCTAGTTGCCAGAACCACCTATACCGATTCGTTAATCGGCATAGCTAGTTCTGTGCATGGTCGCGCAGCAACGGCGCGACTTTGTTAAAATAATAATAACTTCATTATTAATCAATATTTTTCAACCCGATGTGTTAATTGTTTGTAAAATCCTGACCGCGTCATACCAATACTGTGATAAGAAATCACTATTCAAAATTAATCCTTTTTTGGGTCGCAAGCTCAATGCTGGTTCGTTTAACGAGGTTGGGCCTAATATTCGAAGTAAGATTAATCGCGCGGGTAGTACGCTATACGGCCGGCATAGCACCGAACAATCCCTTGCACTTTGGGGGCCACACCTTGTCATGTTGGAAAAACTTGTCTTTCAAAGATCGGGGAATATTATGGCCTCATGGATTTTCCACACGTCGTATCAACTATGTCGGACTTCACGCTGGAAGTGTATTAGATCCCACAAGTCATTACCCTTCTTACTCTTTCCTTCTAGCATACGTATTCCCTTTATTTTCCTTCATTTCAAACGGTTTTGCTTACCAAATAAGAATATCAATATTTTTTTTGTAAAAAAAATGCTTCCTTTGTACATTCATGTAAGATGCAGTGTCCTTCACCTCCGAATTTTTCCTTCCATCAATTATTAAAATATTTGTTAACCCCCGAAAGCATAAACATTTTCATTTTATTGCGTTTTAGTCGAGATCTCTTAGATTAAGCGCTAAAGTGGTTGAAGTTTACGTTGAATAGTTATTCGAGATACATGCATGCGTGTGTTATGTCCACAAACAGTAGTCAAATGAGTCTAAGTCTTCGGATGTCCAGTATGTGTTTATTCAAGGTGACTGCAAGGTGATGCGGCAAACATGCATGAGCTACTATTGTTGTTTGAATCAGATTGCTTAAAGGATGGCAAAAAACCTTATTTACAAAATCAAATGTTGAAAAGGAAATTTGAAATCAAAGAAAATATGAACATTTTTTTAAATCGAAGTACTTGCCGAGTTTTTAACATTCATAGTAAATTGTCCGATATATACTATGAAAAAAATATGGGCATTTCCCAAAAAAATTCGCCGGCTCGATTCGATTTTTTTTGTTAAAATTTATTCTTTCTTTATGGTAGTTTTAATTCTATTTTTGTCGCTTCAATGATTCTTCTAGTTCCAATTCTTTAAGCAATCCATCTTTGAAACACCAATCACTCATGGAGGTTTCTAGCATGAAATTTCGACACATTTGATCAAGCAACGTGTGTTGGGCTTTAAATGATTTTCATTTATTTTACTACTTTTTGTGAGGAATGAAATTTTTTTTTTTTTTTTCTTAAGAAATGTTAGTTTTCTGGGAGAAAATAGGGCAAAGGCTTTTCAACTATTCAGAAAAAGCGTTCCTCCTTCCAGTCGTGACTTATGCGTGGTACGTGTTTCATTTTTCCTTGAGAGGGTTGAATACCCTGCTTAATCTCAACAAACTAATAATAAAAAATTAATCTGTCTCTAATTCGCCTTACATTATTAAATCTAATTATTTTAATAGAGGTTTATGCTCGGAAATGGCATATACAAAACATACATATTTTGTGCCATCAGCTCAGTCTAATTGGTAAATTTTTGTTCCAAACTTAATTTCCATGCGCGTGTGTTTAAATGATCCGTCGTAAAATAAAATACACTGTACTATTCTAACTAAAAGTGATGAGATTCCTTTCCAACGGGGTCCCGACATTATATACTTTAACATAGAGTCTGGAGGATTGGCGATTCAGGAACGGAATATGGTTTTTGGGCCAATAACTTTTTGAACCGGATGAAGAGCGATGGGACCAAAGAAAGTTGCCTAAAGCATGTTTGGTTCAATTCTAGAAAATACCGGTGGTTCCGCTTGGTGAGTGGCGAGAATAGCCTTCGGTGGCTGCCTCTACCTGATTGCACGTATTAAGACTGATAGAGCAGAGCGCCTTTCTCGTTTCTGTCATGCAGGTATATTATGAAAATGTTGGCAAATTGTTATTTTTGTATACGTTACCATCGTTCTATCGTATGTTCTCATCGTTTTCCTACCTTAACCGTTACTTCTGCAGCTCTTGATTTTGAAAAACGCACGATGAATCCAGAGCGCAAAATTTCCTGGTGTCTAGGTGTAAAGAAATTTAGTTTCATGCTCATTTGGGTCTGAACCGAATGACTCAGTACCTGCAAACACTTGTAATCAAAGCTCGGCTGTCATACGTGCGGGGCAAATTTTCCCGCCGAAATTGGCAGCTCGCACTGTTTCCCACAATTCACAATAGAATGGAAGAAGTATGAGGAAAATAATTTAATCGTCTCGCAATCCAGCGTTGCGTGGTGAAAAATAAATTTAGTACCGAAATGAAGTGCGCGCGGTCGTACGTATATTTCACCCTTCATCCATAGCGATTGACCAATCGACATAAATAAAATTCTATGGTACAAGTTTCTATGCAATATTCCGTGCTTCGCTTTGGTGCGTGTGTCATATTCGGATGGGTTGGTCACGTTCGAGCGTTGTGACCATTGTGCACTGTACCACTATACTACATCCTCTTCCTGTCCTTTTTTGTTACCGGCCGCATTTTCCACTTCTGCATATCGCTGCTCTTTCTCTTGGTGAGCATCGAACGCGTTCTCTCTCTCTCCCTCTCTCTCTCTCTGTCTCTCTCTTTCTCTCTCTCTCTCTCTCTCTCTCTCTCTCTCTCTCTCTCTCTCTCTCTCTCTCTCTCTCTCTTTCTCTCTCTCTCTCTCTCACCCTCCCTCTCCCTCCCTCCCTCCCGCTCGCTCTCTCTCTCTCTCCAACACCCACACGTGTACTTATTCTACTCCGTCCGTCGCGCGGCTGTACCCCTTTTCGCTCGTGCCTTCGTTGCGACAGTTCGTCACTTTGTCACATGGGAGCGAGAGGGGGGAGGGTCCGGAGCCAACCAGGGTCTCAGTTGAGGGACCGAGCGGATATAAACCCCCGCCTCACTAGACAAGCCATGAATTTTTATAAACCTATTATTTAGTCCGATGTAACAAAACGTGGTGGTATGCGTGTCTGTGTGTGGAGGGGGGGTGGGGTGCAGAGGATGGATGGCGAGATGCGTGACGAAGGCTATGGGTACAGTTTCTCGCGGGCGCTCGTGGCACATCAAAGGGATATCGTGCGCTTGCCGTTACGCCCACATTGACTATGGGTGTGTAGATGTACACACACACGCGCTCGCGTGCGCGCATACATTCAGATAACATAGACAGGTGCGCGCGCAAGAGACTAAAGAGACTATCTCAAATCGAGAAGGATGGAAGGATAGAAGTGTTAACGGACACGGATATACAGGGAGAGATACAGGCCAGCGCGTGGAGACCAAATAGATGGAGACGAAACGATAAAGGACAGAGACGGAAAGCGTCGAGCCAAGCCCGACCTGCAAATCCAATTCTATTCTGGTCGAAATGAGTCTAGAAACTCTGCGCGCTCGGTTTATTAATCCTGTCAGTGGCGAGGCGTGATTGAAAAATCCGCGGAGCGCGTCCTCAACTTCTGCTCTCCGCCGCTTCCTTTCTCTTTTGCACCTCTTCTCCTGTTTCTGCGTAGCGTTTTGCTGTTTTTTTTTCGCCTTTTCTGCTCGCGCGCTTTTTTTCGCTCTACATTCCTCGATGAAGATATTCCTGTCCCGTTCGCTGGCTTCATTCTCTCTCGAAGAACCAACAACATCGCTGTGCGGGGATGTCGTAGCTGGATATGGCAGGAAGAGAGAAGCACAGGGAAAAAGAAGTTATAGAGATATATGGTTCGACTTTTCATTTAGCGCTTGTGTGATTATATCGAATTTTGCTTGCTGGTGTTGACGATGAAACCGAGTGTTGCCGTTTTCTGCATTCTCGTACATTTTTTGCTTCCTCCGCGACTTCTCGAACTTACGCCCGTCTTCAACCATCCTCCTTGTTTTCTTCACTGGCTAGATTCCAACCTTTACTCGCCCCAGGCTCGTTTCGTGCCGGCCAGAGAACAGAAAAGCATATAGTTACAAAAAAATCGTTCCAGCTTCGATCCACCTTCGGTTCGTTGCTGCGGCACGAAGTCGCGTGAAATAACGTATCTACGACCGGAGTGCGAGGGAAATATGTTCCAGATTTTTCTAAACGCTTATGCACGGCTTCGTTGCGCCACCGTCTGTCTTGGCGCCTCCCACTCTACCTCCTTATTCTTCGTATTTGCTCCTTTCCTTGGTTTATATATTTTTCAGTAATACGTCTTGGCTCCAATATTTTACGAACCGTTTCTTCTCTTTAACAGCTTCTCCGTTCTACTGTCCCCTGTCCCCGTTCCCTGTACCTCGAGAGTCAGAATGTTTTCCTTTTCTCCGCTTTCTGAGAGAAATCTTTATATCATTTCCGATTTTATTATTGTGTCCGTTTAATACTCGGTATCTGTTGTCTGTGGCGTACGTTTTGTCTCAGCTCATTCTATCCGTGGTCGACAGTCCACCTGCACTTGTACATGAACGGATCGCCGATTTCGAAAATAATATACAATAACCCTCGTAATCCGGACTCACGTTTCACTTACCATTTATTAAAACAGTGTGAAAAAATGCTTGGTCAAACAGGCATAACTGCCCATGATCATGGGTGAAGCGTTTGCGTGAGCCGGGACTGGCACGAATCAATACACATGCCCAGCTCAAAATCAAGCTGAAACGACACAAATAATAACGATTTTTTAACAGCTATCTTTAGATAATCTCAGTTTCCCTCCAGAAATCCTTCAATCACTCCTCGAACTAAATATGTTTTGGGAGTGGCTTATTATGCAAATGTTAAATAAACTGGACCATTTTCCCCTTTTCACTTCAAAGAGGTGCCCCGATTTAAACACAACTTTTTGCCCCTATCGGTTTTTTGAAATTCTTATTTCCTAATTGTTTGCTTCTTGGCGGGATTTTAATGGAATATGATTGATGACAAACCGATTTTGCTGCGAACAGGATTTTTTCGGCCGGTTTGCGTGAAAAAGATTAAAAACTGCCTATTCTCAATAATGTGTATTCCTGATTTAATTATTTAATCATAAAGGGTGGTTTTCATTTCTAATTTTGTACAATACTGTAATTTTATCCGAATGTATTACAGTCTATTCGTCATCACCAAACAATTAAGCCCTGAACAGGACCTTTCACGGCTGGGTCGAGTGAAAAATGGCTCGGCCGATTACAGTTTGGTGACTTTGCCCGACCCGTTTTATATATTTAGCCATAATTAAATGTTTTCTCGATTTATTTGTTGCATTCGCCAATTTTTTTCTATAGACCACACGGTGGACCCAACATTGAATATCGGATTTAAAGAGGCCTTTTGGTGGGGGTGCTGATACTACCTGCGCTTTGTTGCAGCACATTGAAACATTATTTAAGGAGTAAGGCCACTGTAACGGCCCAAAAAAAAAGGTTTTTTCACTAATTTTTTGCTCCCGAAATTGAAGGTATTTGACAAAAAACTTTTAATGGTGTTATCGGGCATACATTAAACTTTATTATAAAATTTTTTTACAGTAAAAAAAAACAAAATGGCGGTTCCACAGCTATCTTCCCGGGACATGTTTTGCTTCCAGGGCTCCGCGGCACGCAGCACCACTGGTGCACTTTTGAATCTAGAACAAAAAAAAAAAAAACCGTTAATCTAGAGGGCTATAGCTAGAGAATGTCGATCGGATTTTAAAAAGTATGAATTTTTGTGGATTTGGCGTGCGTTTGAAAAAAAAATTGATTTTTGACGAAAAAAACGGCAAGTTTTTTGTTAATAAAAAATCAATAAATAAAGTTCTTGAAAATTCCGATCGACATTCTCAAGATAATGTAAATGTTCACATCTGGTTAAAATTTCAAGTAAAAAAAATGAAAATTGTTCGAGTTATGCTGCGTGCCATTTTGAAAAACCATGTTTCGAGAAAAACGCGTTTAAAGTTTTGCGAATAGTTTTTTATTGGAAAAAATTAAAAAAAGAAGTTAAAAAAAATTTTTACCGTTAGTCTGCAATCCCAGCACCATACATTTGTCCTTCGATAGCCAAATTTTCGTCTTCTTCGTCTTTCCTGGTTGATTTTTGGAGCGCGCGCGCACTTTTGGCCGCGTCGCTCAGAGATGTCTCCGCGTGCGTGATGCGTTTGGCGTCGGCTTCGATGCAGAAATTATATAACTGTACACCAATTTCCACCTCCAACATCTTGAATATTTGCAAGACGTTGGTAAGGCCGCCATTGAATATGCAAACAGCGATATCCGTCGCAATATCTAGTACAGTTTTTCCGCTTGAGGATGATTTGGGGGCCAAACTCCAAACGGTAGCGTTGAAACTTTCGTTATTGTTTTGAGTATAGGCCCCCAAGCAACGCTCCAGCAACTCGTCCCGGCTCAATTCCATGTAGATGGGTTTGATGGCTTGATAAACCTCCTCACTCATTGGCTGATTGTGATGATACGCATTTAAGGCATTTTCTGCTTTCGCTTTCTTCCAACTGCACCAATTCTCCGAACATTTTTCGTGCTGAGGCTTTTCATCCGTTGACATTTTGTGAAAAAGAGTTGCCCAGATCTCATTTTTCATATTTTTGATGGAATCGGAATTTCGACGGATTGCTAAGCCGTAATAAATGCTTAGTTCGTCAATCAATTTGGCAGTGAGTTTTCCTCTTCCCCCGAGACCTTTTGTTCCTTTTTTTAAGTTTCTCAATCGAGTGCCCATTCTTTTTTGCACGTGATCTATGCACTCTTTTTTTTTAACATCAACATTTTAATAAGGCTTCGAATCTACGATGCCTTTGAAAGTTTTGGAATCGCCATCTCCGATATAATTGCAGTCGTTTCGGAGCAAGTTTTGACACGCTTGGCGGCGACCTTCATTTCCTAAGGACAACAAATTTTTTTTCGCACAGGACCTTTTTTTTCTTATTCTAGAGGGTTTAAACTATTTTTTAAGCCAATAAAAAAAAATCGATTTTTCAAAAAATTTACAGTGCCTTACCCCTTAAAAGATGGTGTCGAAGTTTTTTTTCTCGCATTCTTTATCAGAATGCAACAAATCTTATTTGGGTTTTTTTATTATTATGAATACAAAAATTATTTTCTTTTTCAAGTTATACATTTCCAATGAGGATCCTATAAAACCTTTGAGTGATTTTTGTAGCTTAAAACTGTAAACAAGTTCCGGATTATGGAAAAATGTATTTTTATTTAATTCGAAGGGTACAAACTTCGACATCACTAAAAATGTCGTGGCATTCGCATTAACGTCCCTCATGAATTCGTAAGAGAATATGGAGTCGTGAAGTAATTTTAAAATCGCGAGAATTATGATGAAGTGCAGCAACTAGCTAATACATATTTTTCGTACAGAAATGGGGAGAAGTATTCTTCTCTACAAAAATTGGAAGGATATATCAAAATTCATAACACGTGGTTATGTTAAGGAAGATCGTAAACTCTAGATTTTCCGCGCCTTCCTTAACGTGAGAGTGAAGTTGTACAATTACACAGACGAGTAAGTTGACTTATGCTACTTGCGAATGTTTTTAATACGTGCTTGGTCCCTTCAGCGCAATCAGCATAGTTTGGTTCAACGCATCAAAATTTGTAGCTTACCCAATGGTGAGCTTGAAAATGCATGATAGTTTTGAATTAATTGAATAAATTTACATATACGTGTACTCATCTGAATCCGAATTTTCGGTTTTAGGCTGAGTTGAAATAGTGCCATCCGCCCAGTTACTATAATTCATTTGTATGAAATTGCATTATCATGTGCTCAGCTATACGATTTCGGGCACTAGAAATAATGCAGATGGTAATTAGCCTTCGTAAATTTTATAGCTGGAATTATTCCAGTCATTACGCACAATAATGTTTCGAGGATTTTTGCATGGCATATGGGCTGACCGTTGTGCATCCATTAAAGTGAGGCCGCGAAGTCACTGGCACCTTCCGTTGTACCATATTGCAAATTGATTCCAGGAAGAAATCCCTTACAAGTAAAAAACGGCTCTGGAATTTAGTGCGAACGAGTAAAATGGAGCTGGAATATTGGCGTTGAATTCCAATAGATGTTACATTCATATTAAGGCTCACAGAAATCTTTTAGCCTTGTGACAAGCCGGATTATTGCCCGGTTGTAATATTATTATTGTTGTTGTTATTTTGTGCGAAAGCAGAGAGACCCCGGGACATACGGATTCGTGTCTGATTTAAAGCGGCGTAATGAACTTCACTTTTCATTGCTGGCGCTGCTGAAAGTGTTCGGTGTTTCAAACGTACGTGAATAAACCGCAGAGTTGCCACTATTTCACTTTATTGGTAACACAATTTGAGCAGTCTTACATTGAATATATGGTTATAATTGTATTCGTGTATCGAGTTAAAATACGCGCAATGCCGCTAACATAATTAACGCGTACGAAATAATATGAAGGTGGAATAAAAGGCCGCTAAGGTATTTACTCTATTCAATGAGTTCTTATACGATCGCGATCACAATAATTCGAAGGAGGAACACCGATCGAACCCGCGAGAACCTACGTACGCGAGCGGATTTGTGACTGGGGGGTGAAGATCCCTAGACCGATAGTTTGAAGAACGTTCGCGATACGACTGAAGAGTCGCCAAGTGAATAACTACCATGAGGATTTCGGCAATACGCTGTGCGGGTAGGTTGTGGGGGTTGATTGCGACAGTCGATGAGTCATTTTAAAGGTAGGTATTCGTAAATGGTAAAAATTGCTGCAACCTTCTAGCTTGCATTATTTCGAACGGTAAAAGTCCGTTTCTCGAAGAAAGAAAGGAATTAGATGATTCCGGGTTGCGAAATATTGCGAGCGTTCGGGTTCTACCTTGCATTATTTTGAAACCATCAAAATCCGTTTCTTGAAGAAAGGAAAAAATTTTGATGATTCCGGTTTGCGGAACAAAGCGTTGCGCCGTATGCAGGCCGAAGAGCATAATGACTAGTTGAGCAATACGGAAGTATACGGATACGAAAAGTGGTCCGCAACACGCCTAAATCTCGGAACTTTTACAAAGTGATCATACACTTCAAACTAGCAAGTAGTGTATAGCTAAAAACTCGAAAATGGCCTTATGCATTTCTACCAATTAAGAGAATGTAGCAATTTCACGTGGGCGAAAACAATTCAACTAGGTCTTGACTCTGGAAAAAATTATTTGAGCTCTTGAGGATCATTCCGTTGTAAGTTAACGCGGTCCTCTAGTTTCTCGGCTGTTTTTTTTTACGGCTTTTTCAATAATTTTTCACGGGCAAATCATCGAAATAATCAATCTCATTGTTTTTGCATAATCTTTATTAACATTTAAATAAGCTTTACAAATTTTTTTGAAGTCAAAATATATAATAGAATAAAAGTTATAGTGGCCGACAGGAAGACATCAAGTAAAAGAGGTGCTTGACGGTGACCAAGATTGCGGCTGTTCTGCTTATCTTAAATCAAAAAACCAAACGGCATTTTAATCTTCTTATTTAAGACTAGCGATTGAACTAGAGTGAATTCTAAATTACAAAAATTGACTTTTTTATACACTTTTGAAAATTAAATTCTATTTTTTACTCATTTTTTCTTAAGTTTTTCGCTCGTACAAAAAAAACTATCGAAGCAACCATGATAATCCTAGTTCAATCGCTGGCTTATAACATATTAAAGATGCTGTATACATTTGAACAAGATCGGTGCAGTAGTTTCTGAAATATCGTGGTCACCGTTTCGAAAAATGGTGTTTCGAGAAAAACGCGTTTGAAAGTTCGCGCATGTGATTTATACTAAAAATTTCATCTCAGTGTCAATCTGCTATGCCTGGACCATACAATAGGCCTTCCTCTTCTTCTTGGAAGTCACGCAGAGCTGCTCCGTCTTCCCTTTTCGCGATTCGGGCCTGTTTTACAACATCACTCGTGCGCCTTTCTGAACGGTCGATCCGAGAGCTATCACGCTGTTGAACATATCCTTTAGCTTGTGGGCCGATTTTCACTCCCATGGTTTCCAAGGTCTTCAGGATAGATTTGAATCCTTCGTTGAAGATTATGACAGCGAGAAACGTGGCGATTTCAACCACTTTTGGCCCAGAATGGAGGTGCTTCAGAGCAAACGTCCAGATTAACGAATTGAGCGACTCGTTATTATTTTGAGTTTCCGCTCCCAGGCATCTGCTTAACAATTCTTCTTTGGATAAATCCTCATCAATTGGCTTTATAACTTTTTGAACTGCTTCAGAAAGAGGCGGTTTATTGTGTTTGAATTGCTCAGCCTCTCCAAGAAACTCAGCTCTGCGCCATTTGCACCAACTAGATTCGCCTGCAGGACAATTTTGATGCTGTGGATTGCTGTCTGTGGAAATCTTGTGAAAAAATGTTGCCCAAATTTTCTTTCTCATTTCTTCGATAGAATTTGGATGTCTCCGAATAACTAATCCATAATACGTTGTCATCTCGCCAATCAATTTATCAGTGAGTTTTCCTGCACCTTTCCCACCAATGCCTTTATTAGATTTTTTTGCATTCCAGAGCCGAGTCCCCATCCTCTTTTCAACGTTTCCAACACACTCTTTTTTTGCAACAACATCTTCTCCATATGGTTCTGCCTTCAAAATACCGTTGAATTTCCGTATACCTGCTCCGTTCCAGGGCCGTAACTTGTGAACCACTTCGAATATCGAAAAATCCTTTGGCACATATTTTCTACACATGTTGTAGATGTGATTTATGAAGAAAAAAAAATCTATTTTTTCGTCCCGAGAAACTAGAGGACCGCGTTCAGGATGTTGAGTCCCTATGAAACATGTTAATGTTAATTGTTCAATAAATCGCTTCTTAATCGTCATGAAATTTTTACACGATCTCCTGAATACTTCATCCAAAAACATACCAAATTTTCAGAATTCTATCGTCATTACTTCAACCTCCTTAAGGGTTGAAATAAAAAATGATACGAAAATTCTGAAAATTTGGTATGTTTTTGTATGAAGTATATAAAAGGTCGTGTTAAAATTTCACGACGATTAGGAAGTTCGTTATTAAAAAATTAACATTTTGTTATGAACAATTTTTAAAAGAAATAAAAAAAAATGTATCAATAAACTTCGTTTTGATTCCGTTGCTTTCGGTATCTTGTAGATATTATAAAATTGAGAGGTCAAAAAAAAACTTATTGCAAAGTTACATTAGTTTCCATAAAACAACATTTAATTTGTGAATGTTAATTGTTCAATAACGAGCTTCCTAATTGTCGTGAAATTTTTACACGACCTCTGAAATACTTCATACAAAAACATACCAAATTTTCAGAATTTTATCATCATTTGCGATTTGGGACTCAACATCCTTAAAAAGAAAATATTGCATATTTCGATAGTTTGGTAATTTGATAATGTGCTGTTAAAACATTTTTGACATATTCTCAGTATTTCAGCTTAGGGCTTTCATATTCCGAATGATCGAACCGATGAGGCGGTCGAACGTCCTGCGGTGCCCATCTGCATCGAAATTTAAGAGAAAATATATCTTTTATCGGCGGAAAAACAGTTTAAAGGGGTGACACTCACCCTCAAAATGGGGAACCCTCCGTGTGACTTTTGCAGTTTCGCATAGTTCCAACCAAGCTATTTGAATGAAACCAATTCGAGAAAAATGCTTATAGCGAATTCTGAAAAATGCGCCCTTTCTAGTTTTGCGGGGGTAAAGGGGGATACATTCATAGGGGTTGAAAGTGGCAAAATTCGTATAACTCAGAAACTTTTTTTCATCTCGATGATACCAATTGCATTCGAAAGAGCTAAAAAAAGTAGATGACAGGATTTTGCGATTTATAAATAAAAAAAAACCCTTTAGGGCTGACCCGCTCTGGACAATAACGTTTCCAGTGTTCCCCTCCGATTTCGTTCATTTTTGAATATATTATACTTCATCGAAATCAAAGAGGTATATATTTTTTTCATCGGTGAAAAAACAGTTCTAAGGGGTTAAACTCACCTTCGAAGTGACTTGCATTTTCGTTACGATTCAATTTAAGATATTCGAATGAAACAAATTCGATGACAATGCTTATGGCGAATAATGAAAAATGCGCTTCCGTCAATTTCGACGGTATGATCTGGTAGCAATTGATTAGGGTTGAAAATCGAAAAATTTGCAACAATCGATTCTAATTTCATTCCGACACACCGATCTGAATTTAACAGGTTTATATAACGTAAGAGATACCTGTTCTTGGATTTTCCGGAAAAGCATCGTCCGAGGGCGAACTACCCTTATATGATACGATGTCTGGCGTCCCCATTCGATATTGTTCCGTCTGATCGTTGGTGTTTTTCATCCGACTGTACGTGACGCAAATCGTTCAATCTCCCGGCGAATTATGTAAAATAGACGTATTCCTATTTCGACGGCATACATTTTCAGCAACTTATGCGGATTAGAAGGTTAACGATTTTATACCCTAAATGCGATTCGTTATATTATAATGCATTTATTTGCATTCGAAAATATGACAGAGCTTACAAAAATACACTATTTTACGTTCCTTCCAAATTCTTTTTTTTTCCAGTGAATAACGCCTAGGTGTACGTGCGCAACCGAATTTCCATTTGAATCGTATTCAGTTTAATTATTACGAAGCTATCTGACAATTAACGATCTTACTGGTTACAAGAACATTTTATTATATTTCTTTAAAAATCCACCCCTATTTTCAGACTTCATTTTGGCAGAATTTCTATTGTGCGGGCATATTTTTGCAGCTTTCTATTTTCCATATACTTTGGCGGTACCAAAACTGATTAACAAATCGGAGCTATTCATTCAGTCATTTATTCTAACGCTGATTCACTTGCCACTGCATACTCAACCCTCAATCCGTGAACGTTTTTTAGGCACCCTAATTCCGTGAACCAGAGTCGTTTTCGTCTTCGCGCTACCATACCCAAAATTATAAATGAAAAGATTTGAAAAATGCATGGTCAATCTTCAGACTATACTTTTAAAGAGAGAATAGATTTTTTTTTCGTCTTTTTAAGAATTTTTTTTTCATCAAATATCTAGCTATGTGCGCAGAAAACTTTTTTTCTTAAATACAGCGTGAGTAAAAGTCATAGGGAAAAAGTTTTACTAACGGTTATTTAAAGTAAAAAGTTTACTCTGAGGATATTTTTTTGTGCTATTGTAGGAATAAACCAGCTACCCTATTTAGTTACGGGAACATAGGTATATTCTTGGAGGTTAGAACGAGGTGTCGAAGAGAAAAAACCCTCAACGTCGTAGATAATTTTGTTTATTTTTAATTTATGTTATCACACTTCAAATAACATTAGCTAACATTAAGGGGAACTTGAACTTAGTTAGAAAAGAGCATTTTTCTTTTTCACATACAATCGGAGCAAAGATTAATCCGGTGATCCTCACAGACAGGTTTGCCGCAGCGAGCACAGCATTGATTAGTTTATTCGATCTTCTTTATGCGCAGATAAAGAACATCGTTTTCTTTTCGCCATTTTATTCGCATGTGCATTTGTCATCTCATTAGTTCCTAAGATTTGATGGATGCTCATTCTTATGCACTCCAAAGGAGTGATCACATTCATTGCTTGAGGAGTTGGAGTAGCGAAGTGCATTGTCAAAGGTCCGGATTGTCGACCTCGAGTTTGGCTGGCTTCATTTACCACTTTGTCTTGTCTTTACCATAAATGTATTTCCGTCCAATGCCATTGTCTTTTTGTTCTGGCTCCGCTTCATTGATAGCATTGTCGTCACTATCGGCACTGCTGTACACGTCACGTTCTTGTTCACTACTAATCGTCATCCTCGTTTCCGACATAATCGTCTTCTTCCGACGCCTCGCCGCCAAAATATTCCTCCATGTTCACGCATCCGCACAGTAGGAGAAAAGCCCAAAAACCTGGCCAAAACCCCGAAAAATAAATTTTCGAAATAGGGTCAGTTGAGTAGTCATTCAGGTAGAGGACTAGTAACTGCATTCTATTGTGGAAGGGAAAGCCCTTTAAGTGTATACCTGCGCCGCAGCGTCAGTTGGCAGTTAGTGTTCGTGAAGAGTGTACGTGTCACGCGCTGAACAGACGAAAATAACGCTGACTTCAAAAACCCATAACTTTAAAGTGACGGGTTTAATTTCAATTCTGCAATATGGATACGACTTCTGGAGGTATGTAGAACATGTTTTTACATCGGTTGAATCTAAAGTTTATGTATAAATGATTGAAATGTAGTATAGCCTTCGGCATAAATAAAATTGAATAATTTTGAAAACTTATATTTTCAACGGTCCGAAAAGTTATATATTTTGTCACATTTTGCAAAGCTCCTAGTCTCGGCCTTTAGTTTAATGTATAAGCTTTCGAAATTTACAAGAGTTACCTGCGGAAAACGTGCGTCTTGTCCGTTATGATTTTTTTCGCATCGTGCGGTAGCCGAGCGTGCACGCGGCACTATTGAGCAGCCTCTGCGCCTCTACCTGAGAATGGGTGAAGTAGCATCATAATGGACAAGACGGCTGTTATACGCTTGAAATAAATTATTTTAATATATATGTATGTGTATATATATATATATATAAATTTTCTGTGATTTAATTATGATATATACGTATGCATATATATATATATACATATTAAAATCAACCACATAAAAATTTCTTAAATATGAATGAAATGTTATAACATTCAAATAAAATATTTGAATATATATATATTATATAGTAAGCAAAGCTTTCTTTTAACCAAATCCATGTCAATATTTTCTGTCTAATTTTCTTAAAATTATTTCAATTATTGCGGTTATTTATTTGGTAAAATAATGTACATTGTTCAAGTTTTTGTATTAATTGAAAATTTTATCTTTTCCTTTAACACCAATTTTCTACAATTTTATGTCTTTATTACAGGATCCGGTTACAAAGAATTGGTGCTGACAAGGAAAGAAGTATTTCTGATAATCAGCGAGCATTTATCCGATAAATTCGCTTCCTTGATCGAATTTATGGTAGAAAAAATTTCCAAGGACACCGGACGTACAGTTGTAGTGCCTGAGGACTCGAAACAGACTTTTTCGATACTCTTCAATCAAATGAGAACGAGGTGGCAACAACCTCACAGAAAATCCTGTGTATTTTTCAAGAATAACGGTGAATGGCTTAGCAAGCAGGTATGTTTTGCCGCACCTACAGACACTGTAGTAACAAGCCCGGGTAATACGGGCGGCCGCCCGTCCCTTGAGTTTACAATGTCCAGTGAAAGATCTAAACGAAGGAAGACCCAAGATATTCGTACATCGTTCAACTCGGTCGAGTTAGCATACGCTACTCAGATGAGCCTTCGCTCTTCAGGACAATCCGACGCCGCAAAAGTTATTAAGGACGTAACAATGACGAGTCCTTTAAGAGCTTCCAAGTATCGTAAAGCTTACTCAGCAACGGATGAAATTACTTTATCCGAAGAGGCTGCACTTTCCGCTATGATTGAATATAAATTCTCCAAGAGTACTTACCAGGGAATGAGAAGATTAGGGAAGGAAAATAACTGTAAGCTATATCCGTCTTACGAAAAAGTGATGAAAGCAAAAAAGCGTTGTTATCCACCACGTGATGCAATCAGGATTACAGAGAGTAGTGCAGAAGTCCAACTACAGGCACTATTAGATCATACAGTTGAACGTATTTTACTCGTCCAAAATGTACTCATTCAAAGATTGACTCCAGATAATGTTCGTAAAATGGACTTGATTTGCAAGTGGGGTTGCGATGGAAGTTCTGGGCAAAGTGAATATAAGCAGACGTTCAGTGATGACAGCAAATCTGATGCGCATGTATTCTTTACTTCAGTCGTGCCATTACAACTCGTGTGTTATGATCAACAATCGAAGGAAGAAATAGTTGTTTGGAAGAACCCCAGACCCTCGTCCATTCGAAAGTGTAATAGATGGAAAAGAAATCTCCGTAATGTACAAGTTGTTGTTCACCATGATAGATGGTAAAGTTTGCAACGCTGTATCATTGACGAAATCTGCTCAACGGTGCTATTTGTGTGGAGCAACCAGCAAAGATTTTAATGCCATCGACACTGTATTGCAAAGGGAAATCAATGAAACAAATTTGAAGTTCGGATTGTCGACGCTGCATGCGTGGATACGGTGCTTCGAGTATTGCTTACACGTGTCTTACAAACTCGGCATTAAAAAATGGCAAGCTCGAAGTGCCGAAGAAAAAAAAATTACCCAGGAACGCAAGAGGGCCATTCAAGAAGGATTCAAGAAGCAATTGGGTCTAAATATCGATCGCCCAAAGCCTGGATACGGCAGCAGCAATGATGGCAACACAGCTCGGCGATTCTTTGAAAATTCGACGGTTTCCGCTGCGATAACGGGGGTCAACGAAGAAGTTATTAAACGCTTGTACGTAATCCTACAAGTTATATCGTGTGGCCACGAGATAAACTGTGAAAGATTTGAACAGTATGCTATTGAAACGGCAAGAAAGACCGTTGCATTATACCCTTGGTACTCCATGCCTACTTCGGTGCACAAACTATTAATTCATGGTCCAGTGATAATAACTCATGCTCTATTACCAATCGGCCAATTATCCGAAGATGCTCAGGAAGCTCGAAACAAAGACATCAAACGATATCGAGAAGATTTTGCGCGAAAAAGTTCCAGGGTTAAAACTATGGAAGATGTTTTTCATCGGCTCTTAGTTACTTCTGATCCGTACATTTCAAGTGTCAGAAGACTACCACAGAAGAAGCTGAAGAGTTTGTCGCCGGAAGCTGTAGCGATGTTGATCGCTCCTAAAGTGACTGCTGCAGCAGACGAATTTTGCGCCGAGATTGAAGCCGTGCCGGGAGTTGTAATAGATACAAACTCGGATAATGATTCTGACTCCGACTCCGACTCCGATTACGATTTTGATTAAGAATAAAATTTTCTATTTTTGAAACGTTCCGTATGTATTTTGGAAATAAAAATAATAATTGCGTAGAATACACTGTTCACGTTTATTTTATTATGATGATTTTTTTAAATATATTAATTTATCTATTTAGCAGGATACTCGGCCATTTTGTTTATAACAATTTGCTGTAAGCTCTTTGTTGCAAGTTATAAACAATAGATATCGGATTGGTAATCAGCGACCTTGAAAACCCGTATATACCAATTTTTGTCAACATCTGGTAACTTTTTAACGTTCATGTCGGCCATATTGGATCGGCCATTTTTTTTACGATAATTTGGCTTGCGGATTCGTAATCAGCGACCTTGAAAACCCGTAAATACCAATTTTTGTCGACATCTGGCAACTTTTTAACATTCATGTCAGCCATATTGGATCGGCCATTTTGTTTACGATAATTTGGCTTTCAGATTCGTAATCAGCGACCTTGAAAACCACTGTAAGCCAATTTTCATTCCCGTCAAAGGTCATTTGAGGTTTTGGCCAGGTTTTTGGGCTTTTCTCCTACTGTGTGCCGTGAGTCTGTCCCCCGGTAGGCAGTCACGCCTGGTCGGTGACCAGATTTGCCTCGGGGCTCTCTCGAGGCGTCTACGTATAGGGCAATTCAGACAATAAACACTGTTGGTAATGGATAACCTAAAGGACTAAGGCGAGTGTCTTTCATATTCCTCGCCCTCTCTCCGAATACAGGGCACTGCAATAAATACGGGCGTGACGTAGCTCCAGTTCTACACGGATGTCGCGCACACGGACCGGTACGTGTGTGTCGTGTGTATGACTGTAGTCTGCGATTTGTTTCTCGACGAAACGCGACTAGCTCCGAGGCTGGGAAGCGAAGTCGGGACCGGTTATATTGGCATAGGTTTTCCGCAGTTTCCCTATACCCATGGCTCAAAATGTCATGGTGGATACGATACAGACGGGGAAGTTGGCTACGGCCGCAAAGTCGGGATCGATTAGGGATGTGCAGTGCAGAAAATGGTGGGGAATGTAATAATAGGAACAACCCCGAACATGGAAGCTATAATAAGCGGAAGCGTTCGCTGCAGCAGAGATAATAAATATATATACATGTCTGTGTGTGTGTGTGCGCGCGTGTGTATTTTTATAAGTATAGAAAGTATACAAAATAGTATACGAAAAACCAATATGTGAGGACTGGATCGAGTGTTTGAATTGCAAAGCTTGGTGGCATGCGAAATGCACCGCTCATAGAAATGTGGCCAACTATATGTACGATTTATGTGTCAATTGATGCGTGCGTACTCTTATCGACCTCTGTGTTAAAGCTTAGGTGCGTACTCCTATACTGCCTTACCCTAACCTCATGCATCTCGACACATTCCTAACCAAGATGAGGGCATTCCTCTGGCGAATCTATCATGACTTGGGATCGCACGCGTCAGGAGGAACCCAGAGGAATGATCCCAGAAGAATGACGATTCAAACTGGTTGTGATGCATAGCGCGGCAAGCTACACTTTTCAAACGTCAACATCTGGCACTGGGCGGGTGCCTAAAAGTTTCACTTGAACAGGTAAAAACTCAATTAGGTAATTGAAAAATGATACAGTTAAAAATGACCAGTAGAATGACTTCCTCGCCTGCGACACCACCTCAAAACACATAAAGTCTATTTAGAAAAAAAAGGTATGTTACAAAAATGATGCGGCACCTTTCAGTCTCTCTGGAAAAGTAAATGTAAAAGGCACAGATCTGGCAAGCATGATCAGCTAGCGGCTAGGCTGGGCCAAAATGGCGGATTTGACATAAACCACTTTTATAGAGAAAGTACAAAATAGATACATATGTTGTATTATACAAGACATACAATCGGTTGATTTAAAGTTCACGCATCGTCATCCGAAGAATAATTTGATTCACAATCAGTTGATTCAACTTTTAAATCGCTGAAGCTTTCTGTACTTGCTGGTATACGTGGCGCAAGTAATAATAGAACTGCTTCTGAGAGCAATGGCTTTAAGTTTTGACGAGACAATTCGCGCGAACTTGAAATAAATGGATCGGATATTAATAATAAGCGTGAAATAATGTATTTCATTGTTTTTGCTGAAAAACACTTTCTTGCAAAATCTTCATGAAAGTTTTTAATGTATTTATTAGTAGACTCCTGAGCGTCTTCAGACATTTGTCCCATCGGCAACACCGATGAGTTTATCACTTCTGCGCCATTAATCAATACCTTATGTACCGAAGTTGGCATGTAGAACCACGGACATAACTGCGAGCTGTCTGTAAGGCGTGATCTTGAAATTGTATGATATCGTTTTTATGGCCAATCGAAATTGTCTGCAATATGGCATGGAAACGCTTAATCAAGTCCTCATCAACCACTGTAATAGAAGCAGAAATGCTTGAGTTTTCGAAAAATCGCCGAGCGGTATGCCCACCATTCGAGCTACCGAAACCAGGCTTTGGGTCATCGACTATCAGACCCAATTCGATACAGAAACCCTTCTGTATATTTGTTTTTCGGATTCTTATTCGTTCCTTTTCTTTATCAGTACGCGCTTGTCACTTTTTAATTTGAAGCCTATATACTACATGCAAACTTTCGAAAAACCGTATGCATACACGCAAAGTTGATAATCCAAACTGTAAATGATCTTTAGATACTTCCTTGTCTAGGATTGCATCGATACAAATTCTTTTGAAGTTGCTATGAATAAATAGCATCGTTGAGTAGACGTACTATGCGTGATGGCATCACAAACTTTACCGTCTACCATGGTGAAAGCAAGTCGGAAAGAAACTCATTTCTTTTCCATCTATGATCTTTTCGAAAGGGAAAAAATTGTTCTCTTGCTCTTTAATATAATCCATTGGTAAATATTCAGAAGTGTGAAGTGTGAAGTGTGGCTTCATACCTGTCAGAATCGAGCTGATTTTTTTGTGATTTCTTACAGTTAAAAAACATCATATTCAATATTATTATGACAGCGCATCAACAAAAACGATGTGAATAAATATTTTTTTAAAGATGTTTATTCGTCGATCGTTCGAACTTTTTTTTCAAGATTTATAAAAGAAATATTCTTTTCTTTTAAAATACAATAGAAATACAAACTATTTTCACACTTCTTCTTTATAAAATTGCTGAATAGCATCGAAGATAGCGTGTACGCGTTCACTGTGCGCGGTGAAAACTCGACGAAATAGAAAATTGGCAATATAACCAGCCATGTGGTAATCACGTCTTCCGAATTTTGGGATATTACCACGAGCATCGCGGCATTTTATTTCAATATTTTGTGTATATGCTCCCGAATCTGGATCGACGAAATTTAATAAATGATTCACTGTTAGATCTTACAAGCCTGTGTATAAATCAAATACATCAGTAGCAAATATAAAAGCATATAAAAGTCTGATAATTTTGCAATCCACCTTCTTCGTTAAGGCGATGTGCCACACGCCTCCGACCGCTACGAAATTTTGAAATGAAAATTCTCCCAAACGGAACAACCGATTGGAATGAAAATTGTTGTGTGCATGCAGGACACTTGCTTCGAGGGGATGGTCCACTCCATAATCCAAAATAAAAAAAAAAAATTAGTTATCGGTTACCGTGCGAAAAATGGTGAATTATTAACCATTGCATGGCATTTTCGGTAATTTTCTGAGAACCATCCTCTGAACCGTGAAAAAGCACACATCTTAAGCTTTGTTTCACCTGTTTTCATGAACAAATGGCGGAGAAAAATCATTTTGAAATTTTTACATAAATGTAGCAAAAATGTACCAACAAAGCTCAAAATATTAGATACCGGAGCGAGAATGCAGTTCATCCGTTTTCTCAGAAGCGGCGTGCAGCTCGATTCGTCCTGTTTTTACCGACCGCGCTCGCCTCCTCCTGGAACAGTTTGTTTTTTGACAGGTCGAAAACAGGAGCTATAACCTCGAACATTGGTTTGAAATATATTTCATACGATGTGTAATAGTGTGTGATAGAGTGAAATTTTTATTTTCGTCACGCTGTCGTGAGTTTTTTCGACTATGAAGAACGAAAGGAGCCCGTTGCCCGAGGGCTCCGACGAGAAATTACGACAAAAAAATAATCGACTAGAAAACCGCTGCGACCGATTACAAGGAGAAGATCGGGGAAAATAGCGACAGCGAGAAGCCGAAGGAGAACGGCGAGGAGAAAACACCGGAAGTCAAGGTACGTGCGTACTATCATACTCAACGGCTTTGCGGACATCAAGGGTGTAAAGGTGCTGAGAAAACCTGAGCCTCAACTCGCCGAGGGTGAAGTATTTGTGGCCTGAACTTCCAAGCTGCTATGACACACCAGGGTGTCATTGATTCTCCACCGAAAACTCCGTTCATCTCGGGCTCCAAGTAGGCTGGCGATATCCTGGCTGTTCTGCCCGATCACAAAGCCTGGTCAGAGCTCGTTGTGGTGCACTTGGATGCGGCAGCTATCACCATGCCGTTACCATTCAAGCTTGCATGTATTACGCCCGGCAAGACTTTTCTGATCCACACCGCCATCGGTGATGTGGGTCAGACAGTCGTTCATTGCCAAAGACAGCACACGGCATGATAATCTTTCGTTTTTACAGCCCATCGAAAAACGACGAGCTCGGATTGACCAGCACAATTGATCATGTCGTAGAGCGTGGAAGCGAATACAGGCATGAAGTGAGGAAAATATCGTCGGGGTCGTCGACAGTGATCTCGATTGTGTCGGTGGCAAGAAGCGCAACAGAAGATGTGCCTTGCGAAAGACCATGGGAAAATATGTTCTCTATGGCCCGAGCAACGTCGTAACCGGCGCAACACAGACTTTCTTCTCCGTTTCCCGATACTGGAGGACGATGGACAAAATATTGCTGTTGAAGCTCTTCGAGGAGAATAAGACACTGTCCAGGCTGTACCTCCGTCGTCTACTGCATCAGCACTGTCCGTATACCTTTGTGAGGCGAGCGGTGGACAAGGTGTATCTAAATAATGCTCGAGGTATTTGTTTAAATTGATTTTAAAGGATGGTAAGATGTCACCATCTTACCATCCTTAGCAACTCGGAAAGTCCAAATTTAAGTTGTCAAAAATTATTGAAAACATTCAATTTTGGGGAAGCGAGCTTTTTATTTCAAATTCGTCCGGGTCAAAGTGACCCAGTGTGTAAGGAAAGGAGGACACCACTGACACCACCCATTTTCGACTGTAACCTTTGAAATTTTTTTCAAAGAAAGCAATAAAATACCTAGTTAAAAGAACTTGTACGCTTTATCAGGTATATATTAAAGTATGTAAAAAACGTTTATTTGTTAAAAGAATAGAAAATGGCGGTGCACGAACCGCTTTACCACTACTGGTTTTCAGTCAATCCTCTCCACGCTGTTGAAGTTTGCATTATTGGAACGCAACGAAACGTCTTGTTTATGTTTTATTTTCCATATTTTTATTGTTACCGAAAATATTTTTTTGATTATTTATATTATAGATCGCTGAATGAATAGATATCTTGAAAAATGGTTGGAGGATTTTTGTAAGCAAAAGTTACTGAAATATAAAAAGGCAATTCACTAATATTAATTTTTATCGCGTTTCAAAGATGCAAACTTCAACCTCATACCCTCTCGGTGGCACGCAGTAGAACTATCGTAAATTTAATCGTGGAACTAAGGGTAAAATATTTTCGTAAATTACATTAGTTTTAGCAGTCTGGTATGAGGGGAAACTTAAAAATAATTTTGAAACAGAGACGAGTTTTTTTAACAAGTTCGTGTTTTCAACCATACTTTTTATATGCTACTCTAAAAGTTACGGGAACAGAAAATAACTTCATTTTTTCAGCGTTTTTCAAAGCGTTGTATCCATGTGAAAAATGGTCGCATGGAGATGAAAAAAGCCTTTTGAAGTTTCAAGCTTATAGTTTCGAGACCTTTTGGCAAAAAAATTGTCATCTACGGTTATCGCGCAATCATAAGAAATAGCAGGAGAAAAAATTTCCAAACTTTTTTTTTTTTCAGGGATCTACGGACTAAGGAATTTTGTTTCAGTTAACTTAATGTATAAGGACAGTTAACGTCTTTATGCACCTTTAATTTAGTTTTTTATCTCTCTACATCAATTTTTTTACTGAGATATCCGATTATGAATGAAAAACGATCCATTTGTCTTTCATTATCAATATCTCAGCAAGCAATTATTGCAACGGGAATTAAAAGGCAGCTTTGAAGAATTGAATAATGTCCTGCCAGCCCCTCTCGTTGATTTTTGTAAATTTTTTCTTTACCCTTAACCTTTATTTGGTAAAGGACAAAAATGACTATTTCTGGATTTTCAGTAAATCTACCACTAGGCTACAAATATTGATGCAAAAATAAATGTTGCCGCATTTTTTTTAGCTCGATGTACTCCCAATAGGCCTGTTAGTTATCAAATTGAACCATCGAACCGTTTTCCATCAAAAGTTGATCGCAGTTTGAAACAATTGAAGGAACAAGTGTTTTATTCCTAAACATCGTATAATCATCATCAAAATAAAAAGATTAATTTTCTTCGACTTTTATCACAATTTGGCACTGGTTGCTTGTTAAATATAAGAAAAAAATTCGAGATTGACATTTTTTTCAATTTGTAAAATATTTCAGGAAACTACTGACTCATTTTTTACACGATTCGGCCTTTGCGCACTATAATTTTACTCATTTATAATTGCATCAATTAAAGTCTATACTCCCAAGCTGTATTAAATAGTCGATCTAAGAACATTTATGCAATTAACTCTCAATATTTTCTACGAAGGTTATTAGGGTTATGGAAAACAGTTTGTTTTATAAACTAGGCATGATTAAAAATTGAAACAAAAAACAAGTTTGCAAAAACATTAGATTCATTTTTTTTACCAAAAAACAAAAAATTGATCAAAAAAGATTAGTTTTGGGAAAGAACTGCTGATTGGGTTTTTCTTCCAAACAAACGATCACTTTTGGAAAATGTTTTTTGTATCCCCAAAACCTTCGCAGAAAATATCGAGAGTTAATAACATACAAGGTCTCAGATCGACTACTGAATACAGCTTGGGGGTATCAACTTTTAATGGGTTACCCCCACTTGCGATTGAGAAAAAATCGTTTTTTTTATTGCATTTTTTTGAAGTATAAGTATCTGAGAATATGTCCTGAATTTCAAGTCGACCCGAACAAAATTGACTGAGATATGAGCGTTGAAAGAGAAGAATCCGTTCTTCGTATAAACTGAAATTGAAACTTTAAACGCGTTTTTCTCAAAATGGCATTTCTGAAGTCGGTGACCAAGATTACTCGAATACTAATGAACCGATCTTCTTGAAATTTTGCAGGCTTATTTAATACATAAAAATGTAGTCTTTAATCGTTCGATTTTTTTTCGAAAAAAATAGCGGTTTTATAGCCAAAAAACGCCCGTTTTTTTCCGTTAAAATCGAACCATCATCTTGGACTGTCCGCCATTTTGTGAAAAATGAATATTTTTTAAAATCCTTCGATTAAAGACTAGTTTATACTTATATTTGACTAAATCCATCCGCATTTTTTTCTTCATATGATCCACTTCGCCGCAATGTTGGTCACCGCAAACCGTGTATATAAAAACATTGTTTCATTGACGGCCATTTGCCACTAAACAATGTAATATTTTTCAATAAAAAGTTACTGAATGTTTTTCAAGATGTGCTCTTTAAGATGGTATATTGATCGATTAAAAAAGTTTTGTAGTTTTCTTTAAAAAATTCATGAAAAAGGCCTTTTTTTGCGCTACAAGTGGGGTTAACGCCTTAAACAATGCAATTAAAGATGAGTGAAATTATGGTGCGCCAAAGCCGAAGCATGGCAACAATGAGCAGTCACCATTGTTTCCTGAAAAGTTTTACAAATTTAAAAAGATTACAATTTGTTGGAAATTTATCAGTTTTTTTTCTTAAATTTAACAAGAAACTACTACAAAGATCTAAAACTAGTCGAAGAAAATGGGTTTCTTCATTTTGATCATGATTACACGATGTTTAGGAACAATACACTTGTTCCTTTAATTCTTTTGTAAAACTTCGATTGATCGGTCCGGAAAGACGGGTCGATGGATTAATCTGCAAACTTACACGGCTATTGGGGGTACATTAAGCTGAGAATAAAACGCGGCAACATTAATCTTTCCACCAATATACAGTAGTAGATTTCCGTGAAAACCATGAAATGTCATTTTTTGTCTTATTTTTTAAATTAACATTAATGGTGAAAAAAATTCTTTTTCTCAAAAATCAACAGAAGGGTCTTGTACGAAATTCATTCAAGTTTTCAAAGTTGTCCATTAATTTCTTGTGCGATCGTTGGTTGCTGAGATATCATTGATCAAAAGCAAAATAATCTTTTTTCATTATGCGTCGGATATCACAGCAAAAAGTTGACGTAGAGAGACCACAAAAAAAACCAAATTGAAGCTGAATTAACAAGCTAACGGACCTATGCATTGATTTAACTAAAAAAAAAAATTGGAAAAATAATTTTCTCGCTATCTCTCATGATTGCGCGATAACCGTAGCTCACAAAATTATTTTGCCAAAAGATGTCAAACTGGAAACTTGGAGCTTCAAATTTTTTTTTTCACATTGATACGACCTTTTTTAACATTGATACAGCCTTTCAAAAGATACTTTAAAAATAAAGAAATGTTCTGTTTCTTTAATTTTGTTGGGGTAGGGAATAAAAAGTGATATATTTTTTACAATTTTCAGTCAATCGAAGAAAGTGCTCGTCCTTGACGGTTAAAGCAATCTAAGAGGCTACAGTTAAAATTTCAAGTTGATTGGACGAAAATTGGTCGAGTTCCGCTACGTCCCGATATCAAAAACTTGGTTTTGAGAAAAACGTGTTTGAAGTCAGCGGTTTCATAGATGCTACGGCTGAAGAAGTTTTTTCCCGTAATCTACTGTCACCTATAGGTCGAAAATAAAATTATTTTTAGTCGGTGACTTTGTCCCCACAATAGGCTTACAAGAGTTGAGAACTGCGCCTACCGGCATGACATCGCCGAAGACGGTTTTCAGCACTGGAGACTTCCTTAAAAAATAACTCGAAAACCACTTTATCATTGTTTTTTCAGCTACAAACGAATATGCATCATATTTTTTAAGGTTCCAAGCATTTCTTAAAAGTATTTCCAACAAAACGATTTTTCAACATTTTTACACCGGTGTCCGCAAAACAATTCGCGATCGTAAAATGTTACCGCTCTTCTGTAGACTCCTGCGATCGTCTTTGTTAATAAATTCAATCCTTGGAGAAACCTACCGAAGATAAATCCCGGCAGAGAGAAAACATTCTAAACGCAATTGTTTAAACGAAGAGCAGTAATTTTTTAAGGTTGCAAGGACTTTTAAAAGTGCTTCCAATAAAACGATTGATCGAAAATTTGACACCGGTGTCCTCTAAACAATTCGCGATAGTAAAATTTTACCGCTCTTGAGTAGAGCGAGACTCCTCCGGTCGTCATAGCTAGAAAATTCGATCCCTGGAGATACCTGCCGAAGATAAATCCCGGCAAAGAGAAAAAATGCTAAACGTATTTTTTTGCGGTAAATATAAAATGTTACCACTCTCTCGCAGAGTGAGACTTGGTCAATCTCGTTAGCTCTCGAATTTGGTCGGCCGCAGGAAAACCTGCCGAAGATAAGCCATGGCAGAGAAGAAGATGCCGAACACAATTGTTTCAACGAAGAGCATTGTAAAATTTTATAACTCTTTTGTAGAGTGCGTCTCGAGCGATCTCGGTCGTGACTCGAGATTTTGGCAGTGATCGAATTCGTCGACGATGAGCGACATCGAGAAGCTAAATAGTCCTCGAGCTTGTTTGTTTAAATTAATTGTAAAAGAATGGGAAAATGCCAGCACCCTTCCACCATACGAGTCTAGCAAACCCCGTTTGCTAGAAAGTTCAACCATAAAGAAATTTCCACCGATGACCGCCGTCGACAAAAAGCATCGATTCGAGGGCATTTGTTTAAACAATGCGCGATCGCAAAAGTTCACCGCTCTTCCGTAGAGCGAGATTAGCGATCTTGATTGTTCGAGAAGTTGACCAGCAAAAGTGCTGCCAAATATGAAGCCTGTCAGAGATAAAAATGCTGTATGCATTCGTTAAAATAATGAGCATTGTACAATTTTGGCACTCTTTTGTAGAGTGAGTTTCAAGCAATTTCGTTCGCTCGAAATTTTGGCAGGGATCGAAGTCGTTGACGATAAGTGGCATCGAGGTTACAAATAGTGCTCGAGCTTATTTGTTTAAATGAATTGAAAAAAGCATGGGAAAATGCCGGTACCCTTGCACAAGACGAGTCTTTTGTTGGTGGCCGTCGTCGAAAAAAAAAATCGATTCGATAGCTGCACATAGAATGTAAAATGCAACCGCAAATACAAATGCAAGAAGTGACATCGCAGCCCCACTTACAAATTTAATTTAAGTTGCTAACATTTTCAGGAGACAAACTTTTGACAACATTCATTTGTGTTAATAATATTGTATCAGCTGTGTAATTCAGCAAAGCCGGCAATTTTACCTCAGTACTACATTCATTGACAGAAATATCTGACTTAGGCGGATAACATTTGAGCTTGGCTTGATATGGCAATTTATACGGTGGAAATAAATTACAGCTGTTCTGTTTGCTTCTATTACGAAGCCACTGATATTGGGATTTCGATAATTTTAGTTCCACTATGAGCGACAGAGCAGCATCGGCAGACAAAGTTGTTTCTTGAATCGCATCTATGGACTCCTTATACATCTTTGCTTTAGATGGGCTCCCCAATCCCACATCACGGACACCTTTCGCAGCATCTGATTTCGCAGATGAACGAAGACTCATTTGAGTTGCATACGTCAATTCTTCCATACTAAAGGGTTTTTCAATAAGGGCGGGTAGATGTTGAAATGGAATCAAACAAGCTGTGTGTGAGGTATTAACGAAAACCTTTTTTTTCTTTAAAAGGCCTATGTATGCTATTATGTATGGAATATAACATCGTTCGAATGTCCGCCGCGGCTTGTCACAGTGGCACGGATCCGAGTGGTTGAATTTTCAATGACTGCCGCATAGATCCGGCTGAATTTGAGCGATGGCCTGGGTTATGTTGACTTTAAGAGCATCCGTAGATTGCGGCTTATTGGCATAGATCTGCGACTTCAAGAAACCCCACAAGAAAAAGTCTAACGGGGTCAAATCGCACCATCTTGGTGGCCAATTCACGTCACTTCCGCGAGAGATAACCATACCGCCAAATCGTTCATGCAGAATGTGCATCGTGGCGTCCGCTGTGTGGCACGTAGCGCCGTCCTGCTGGAACCACATGTCGTCTACGTTCAAAAGTTAAATTTGGGCCAAAAGAAATCGGTTGTCATCGTTCTGTAGCGTGCGCCGTTGATGATGACGGCCTCACCAACGTCAATTTAAAAAAAGTACAGACCTATGACGCCACCGGCCCAAAATCCGCACCAAACAGTAACTTTTTGTGGATGCATTGCCACCTGGTGAACCTCGTGTGGGTTGCCGTCGGTCCATTTACGGCAATTTGGCTTGTTAACATAGCCATTCATCCAAAAAAGCGCCACGTCGCTAAAGATGATTTTTCGGCCAAAATTGCGGTCCTCTTCCGAACGCTCTGAAGCCCAGTCAGCGAACAAACGGTGTTGTCTATGATCATTAACTTTGAGCTCCTAGGTCAGTTGGATTTTGTGTAGGCCCGGGATTCGGGGTAGGCCCAAGTCCTGACGCAAAATTTGGCAGTTGAAGTCTGCGAAAGGCTGAGTTCTTGTGCACGGCGAGGAATTGACTGCCTCAGGTTCGCCTGCAAACTTTCACGGACCGCGGCGATGTTCTCGGTCGATCTGGCGTTTCTTTGACGTACGGGTGTTGGCTGATTATTTACCGAACCGGTGGTCTCGAATTTGGCTACCAAATGTTGGAGATTCGACTGTGAAGGGCCACCGCGTCTGCCATAAAATGGGTGCAACGCACGCAACGTTTGCACTAACGAACACTCATTTCGATAATAAAATGTTATCATTTGGACGTGCCGTTCAAGCGTGTAACTTGCCATGGTGATTTGGCATCAGTGACTGAATAATAAACAACAGATGAGACAGACGCTACCAAAACAATATGGCCGCCAACATCTACCCGCGCCAATTGAAAAACCCTATATGTCTAGCACGGAATTCTCCAGTCCTCCTTCGTTTTGTCCGGTTCACTAGACTTTGCAAATTCTGAAAAAGGCCGACCCAAATTATTGGATTTTTCTGAAGATTGTTTAGTTTCGTCGAAAGTAACAAACACGTTCAACCATTCAGAATATTTTTGCAGAAATTTGCTTTCAGTTTTCTGATGCTTGCTGCCACTTTTTATGGAAGTCATGCAATAACTTGCGGAGGACAGGTTTTGCCTTGCCTGATAGAGCAAAGTTGCAATTTAGCAGACATGAAATTTTCCATCACTGCATATGTTTCAGTGGCTTTGTCATTCAAATGACCTTTCAATATCGAAAAAATGTCCTCTTTTGTCAGGCCACATGCTTCACCTTCTTCAGCGACAGATGCTAAAATTGAAAAATATAATATCTGTATAGATGGATAATTCCATATTCAACCTCGTTACTATTATTTATTCCAAAATATTTTTTGAAAAGAAAAAGAGGATATTTATAAAAGTGAATTACGTATCATAGAAGTCAATACAATGAAGACCGCAGACAAATTCAATAAAAAGAGCAAAACATTCCGCGTCGTTAATATACGAAATTCAGAAAACTATGTTTTACATTGCAAGAACTCGCACCAATGACACAATGGCAGCTAGAGGCAGCTAATTTTAATTTTTTTCATTCAATAATAGTTCCTTCTACAACATTCGATCGGTCAAGTCGCAGAACTCTATCGAACTAATACACTTTTCTCTATGCGTTCAAAATTTTCCGTTGTAATCTTCCGTTCATTTGCGTACAAATGATTCGTTTATTGTTATCCCACAAACTTTTATTGTTAATTTTGTGTTACATAATGATTTTTTACTTACTTGTAGCTGCTGATTCCATTTAAAAAATTGAAATCAAATGATTTTTAGAGATTTGGCGTCCTCTTGAATATAGCGTTGAAATATTTGCTTACTGCACGATGCGTCTAGCTCACTTGAGAGTCCCCTTTCAACCGTCCCACACTAGCAGGTATAAGGGAGAGGGCGCGCTGAAGCCTGGAATCCCTTCGGACCCTTACCTAACCTAACCCACGACTAAAAATTACCGGAACGTAAACTCTATTTTTCAATTTTTGATCAGCTTTTTGGAATTTGGCCCCACTGTGTGGCGGGAGGGAGGAAAAAATCAACGAGTCGAAACACGCTTCGCGCGCAGTTCAGTGGCCCTTCAGCTTTTTGAACGAGAGGTTGTATTACGCTCATTTGTACGTTTCAAGATGGATCGAACTCGTGAAAAGTGGAAATGTCCGTTGTTTGGTGATACTTGTCATTTAAAAAACAACATGTTGCCAAGGTACGAAGATGTCATGAAGTTCTATGAATGGAGCCGTTGAAAAATAAAGCGGGACCAAGACACAAAGAAAGAACCCACGTATAAGGAAGTAGAAGCTATCGTGGTAGCAAAGATTGCAAAAATGTGGGGTAAAGCTTCTATTTCTACTATTCAACATAAAGGCATAAGAGTGATGTTACATACCATACCATCTCAAATGCTAAAATGTCCTAAAATCTCATAAAAAAATACCCGACAAGTAATTAGAAGAGTTCTGCCACACCAGTAGAATTTGGTTTGAAATTTCCTCTTGCAAATGTAAGAACATAACTGAATGTACTTGTCCTAGAGAGAAAAAAGTACCCACACAAGAGCACAGCTTCCTGATTGACCAACGATCGACTAGGGAAATGTGCATTGGAAGCGTAGATATTGTTACAACGAATAAACTAAGTAACACGTTGAAAAGGAAATTATTGAAGCCAAATTCAAAGGTCCGGACTCAAAAACCAAGCACACAGGAGCTCAATGTTCCTTTTACATCGGAATCAGAATGTACTACCGAGAATGTACTACTTAGATCGAGATGATGTATTTGAGACATCGAAGCAAGTCGAAAGAACGGCACATCCTATAAAAAAACTCTCGTCTGAAAACATACACTATGATTTGCTTTCAAACACTTATGACAGATTTGGTATCTCAGATAGAGCTGCGGCAGGCATTGCCTCAGCAGTGCTACATTCTTCCAACGCAGGAGTTATTGATAAAAATCGGATTCGCTGGACACGTAATAAAACAAGGAAATGTGCCGTGAAGCGAACAAAAATCTTCGATGTACCTGCTTTATACTTCGACGGAAGGAAAGATCAAACTTTGATTGTATCTTTCCTTTCGTCAAAGTATAAAGTAGGTACATCAAAGATATTGAATTCTTGAAGAGCACACTTTATTGATTAAAGAACCGGACACCAAGTTCTTGAGTTATATTGTAGCAGAATCTGGAACTCCTAAATGTATAGAAAAAGCAATCACCGACTTCTTCATAGAAGAAGGAATTTCTATGGAAACGTTGCTGGCGGTAGGGTGTAATGGAGCCGATGTGTAGTTCGTAAACATTGTTCGTAAACAAATCATTCGACTGCTCGAAAAACGATTAAACAGACCATTACAATGGATCATCCGTCTTCTTTACATAAACGTCACCTTTACATAAACGTTGCCTTTTCGTCACCTGTTCATACACATTGCCGACAGAACATCGGGACCCAAGACATTTTCAGGGACCATCGGTGAAAATCTATAAAACTGTGAGAAGCGGCCTATTGTTCAATTTCAACCTATCCCCGCGATGTTACCCGAGGTATCTGCAGAAGATATGAGCGTTGACTAAAAATATCTTTACAGAATTGTATTAGCGGTAACATCAGGTGAATTTCCGATTGATTTGAGAAACAAATCGCCAGGGAAAATGTCTCATGCCCAATGGCTGACTCGCGCTAATCGTCGATAGTCGATCCGGTAATTCAAAGAAACAGTTACTGCGCCCACCCTGACAACTTATTGCTGGCAATGGTGACGGATGCTCAACAGCATATCCGTGAACTGGGCGCACGTCGCATTTTGAAAGCTCGCAGCATTCGAAGTAATAGACTCCGACAGTTCCAACTTGCTCGTCTAAACCTGGAGGCAGCAGCCTACGTTGATCATATTGACTGGCATGATAAAATCACGGAATCCCCAATATTAAAATTGATACCCAATGAAGGCATCCAAATGTTCGTTACACAAAAAGGAGAAGGAAAGGCACCGCTACTACGTCTGCCATGCCACTCTCAAGCAGTGGAAAGACCAGTGAAGATTGTTACCGAGGCTTTAGTCAAACTGAGCAAGAAAAATTACCGAGAAGGCTTCATAAAAGCTCAAATTGAGTCTCGTAGAGCTATGCCAACGTTTGAAAGTAAACAAGATTTCCGCGTTACATAAAGCTATCATTATTATTTCTTTAAGTATTTTTGGTGTCTTATAATCTTTTAATACATACACATAACGTATAAAATATTTATTTTATTTCATAAAAACATACTATTAGGACTTTTTCACCTTACTGTAATGACTTACGAAATGCACGATTTTCTTTCAAAATTTCGCTAATTTCAAAATCAATCCGGAAGCAGAAGGTGAAATCCGAACTAAACCATATTTTACGTGTGATCTAAATACATCATTAGGCACCCTTTTCGCGATAAACCCGGCAGAAATCGAACAATTTTTTTTCCCCCATACACAAACGGCCCGACCTACTAGCGGCACTCGTCACACAATATATGAGCTGATTTACAGCTCTCCGGAGGAATGATTGAGTAAACCAGTAACAATATTTTGTTATTTATTGTGACGTACCTGTGCTTATTATTTTTTCAATTTTTCAGGATGGTATTAAATAAATTTCCAATGGTTTCAAGGAATGTTTTGTTTTGGTGTTTTTGAATTTTTAGTACTTCTTCAGCTTGCTAGTGTATATGAAGTCTGTATAGTTGCAACGCTCCAGATGGATGATTTTCATACTCAAAATACAGAAAAGAAAGGATAACGACGATTTTTCGGCCAGATCTGTTTTGTAGGAAGATTTCGAAATATTTCAATGTTTCATTTTTTTTTAACTTATAAAGTACCTATCGAATAGCATCTATTAAAAAAGTTAGATTACATGTAAATGATCATTTCGGGAGAATAACGCGAATAATAAAGAATGTCCGTGGAATTTCAACGACGCTAACTTCAACATACAAAACTATCTGTCGTACTTTGACTTTCCTACACGCGAAGAAATCCTTAACATTTCTTACTTATGGTTTTGCTAGTTTGCATCGTTGGAATGCAACGAAAATTCATATCTTTATTTCCTTATTTTTATTATATCAATTTTTTTTCATCATTTCGATGGAAGATCTCCCAATAAGCACCTTCAAAAATGTTTAAGGGATTTTTGGAGGTAAAATCTGCTAAAAGAAATTGGAGAAGATAAAAAGAAATATTTTCATTGGACTTCAACGACGCAAAATTCAATGTTATTCTTACTTTGGGAATGAGCATGACTGATTTCACATGCACTTCCATTGGCCAACGTCAATGGAAGTATTTCGGGGTCTACATTATTTTCGCCAACTAGGAGAACCCATATGGAACAAATATATTTAAAAATTACATAGATAATATCGTACATCATCCACCTCTCTATACCGTCATGCAAACCAGAGACCGCACACTCGCCAAAAGCTCCTGCGAAAACAATTAAAACGTATCGATCCACTTAATGCTGGCTGGCTAATCCCGATAGAGTACGGTGCAAGACAGCATGCATTAATGCGTTACGCCCCAAACCCCTAGGGGTAATATTCTGTTCAGCGTGAAAGGCAAGAGGGGAGCTGGTAGGAACTGCGTGTGAGAGAGCAGGACGAATGTAGTATAACAGAGTGCGCTCCATGCATCAGCGGAGGCTTGAAAATTCGTGTGAGTAAGAGAGGGGGGGGGGACGCGATACACATCGTCGGAGTACTACATTTCATGCGCATTTATGACGCGTTGCTTGTCGAGCGACTATGGAACTCGAATCTCGACAAGTAAATCTCTCGGTAGTTTGAAAAAGAGGGAAAAAAAACAATAATAACAAAATATTGCAATCGACAACCGAGTGAAACCCAGGAAATCACACATGTATATCCAATATTGTATTGCGAATTATGCAAGCGCATGAGTAAACTTCGTGCCCAAAAAGAGTGAAAACCCGCACCCCACACCGTTGTCATTCGTTTTGGCACGCGGACTCGCTGCTCGTACCGAGTGAGCGAAACCTAGTCATTTATTAGGGTTAACGAATAGACAATGGGCCTGATGACAAAAATTTGCGGTTTTTTTTTTAAACGAAAGAAAGTAGAGGGTATGAACATATTAATTCACGACTTCTCCCCCTGTCGTTCAGGAGCAGTATCTACACCAACGTGATGTGTTATAAATTTTTTTAAGAGAACAAGCAAAACAAACGAGATTTGTTGTTCATTTATTTCATTTTTTTACACATTCGCGATATTTCTTGAAACCATAACGATGAGAATATAAAGTTCGCGATAAAATTGTATGAAAAAGCTTTGAAGACCTAACGATGTTCAGTCAAAGAAATACAGTTCAAATGGGAACAATATTGTACTCTTCAAGTACTATACGTTTATGATCATAGTTTTGAATATAACAACAAATTGCTCATCATTTATTGAAATAATGTTTTTTATACGCGTATCTACGAAAAATTTTCTCAGGTCGTAATATAACTTTGTACATGTATAGAAGGTGAAAACGTAACCGACACATGTTTTTTTTGTTTTGTCGATATTTCGCAATGAGAGGGCGGAAAGAACTCTTCTTTCGTCGCTAAGATTGACGCACAGGTAGAGAAGACTTCTACGATATCGAGCAGCAAACTTCGTGCCCATAGGCTGGATTACAATTGTATATTTATGAAAAAAAAAAACGACCCCGTCCCCTCAAATGGAAAATACTTTCTTCGAACTTAGAGCACTTTATGAAAAACGTTCCAACAGCGGATCTATGTATTTCCGAATAGAAAACGTGGATTACTACAGTATATTTACGGAAAAACGGACATTTAAAAAAAAGTAGAAAAAAAAAACTAAAAATGCAAATTGGCGTCGTAAACCAATAATAGCACTATGTAAGAAGGGCACTCTATGATTTTTTTTCCATTTACAGAAGCCACACACGTCCAAACACTATCATTTCCGTTGTATTTACAAGAATAGCTAGTGTGTATTATGTATGTTCCGGAGTAACGCGTGAATATTCCTGCAGGAAGTTACAATATTTCCTACCTACATCCATTGATCAATATGCAGTCGGACATTGACCACTCCAAGAATACAGAAGTATTATGGACTAGTACTGGCAATGTATACTTCCTTAATCCCAGTAGATAATAGAGAATGCTGTTATAGTACTTCCAGTGGCGTTTGGTCATTTTTAGTTCTGAAAATATACAATTGTCACCTAGCTGTTGACAGGGGCACAAATTGAGCCAGCTGATACGCCAATATTAATAAAGAATGAAGGGTTGTCTTCGCCCGTTCACTGCGAGATACCGATTAAACAGAAAACACAGGTCGGCTACTTTTCCACCCTGTATTCTGTGTAACGTTGCGAAAAATATCGAGACTATCTAAGAAAAGTGTGAACAGCGGACTGGGGTAGCTTAGTGGTCAGCGCATTTAACCGGAAATCGAAAGGTCCCGGGTTCGAATGCCGGCCCAGAATCGGCCCGCATTGTTTTCGGATAGTTCTCATGGAGTTTATCCAGAGTTACAACTTGTACAAAGTTATGTTCCAAAATAACGAATGAACAATATGCGATTTATTGTTATATTCATCTTCATCATCATAAATGGATGGCGTCTCGAAGAATACCATATTTTCGCAATTTAAACTATCTTTGTATCTCGCCTTATTTATAAATTATATCTAAAAATGATTTGAAAAAGGAACCTAATATTGTCGTGGATGCGTTTCACCACCTAACCCTAGGACCCTACACTATCTGTACGAAACAATTACACTACACTGGGGGTGCGCACACCCCAGCACTTCAAATCAACGCTGCTAAGGAACTGTTTGTCGTAGCGTTCTTTTTTTAATCGAACGCTGAAGGACTGAAGAATGGAATAGGTTTGCGAGAAAAACCTAATATGAATTTTTCGACATGAAAAATGAGATCAGTCAAAGCAAAAAAAATATTTGAGCATTACGCACTAAAAATAATTTTAAAAAACATTACACTTTTTGTACGCGTATTTTTGACAATTTTTCGTTGTTTCTTGAGAAAGAACGCATGGACCAAGCTTGAAAGAATTGCAAACAAAAGATTCGAAGTTCTTGAAGAATTTCACAAGGGGTAATGACACTAAAAAAAAAATTGAATAAGCTTCGGCATGGTTTCTTGAGGGAAAAAGTGCATATCAATGTTCGGAAAAAATGATTTTATCATACAAGGTACAGGATATAGAACTGGGTTTACATAATAAAACTGAAAAAATCACTACATGTTGTATGATAAGGGACATTAGAAATGAAAAAAAAAAAAAAAAACGTATATTGTAGTAATAAATGCAAAAATGTAGATGTATCCAGTGTAAATACAGTTCGGTGCACATTTAGAGCACTGCATCTAGCGACGATCTTGGCAACGCGGGAATCGGCATTCAAGGCTTTGTCGGAGACAAAAGACACAACGCTACAACTTCGCTCTTTACACTGGCTTCAGCCCTGACGCCACATGGTCTATTCATCTTAAGAGCGGATGTAATGAGAGAGCGAGGAGCAGGATGGTCGAGTGACCATTTGTATCGGTTTTTCCCGTAAAGAAATTTACTCCCAGTAACACCGAGAGCAGATTAGGATGTGCAACGCGTTTTCATTTCCCCCGCTTCTCGTACGATCATGTCATTATTGCTGTCTGCACCGTAATGGGTAGAATGCCGTCCTCCTTTTAAAGAATCTTCATCAGAACCCTCCAATTCTTCTTCATGGTCCAATTCACTATTAGTCGAGTCGCTGTCTTGAGGTTCCTCTTTATTATTTTGCGGCTGCAGCATCCTCTGGACCTCGTCTGCTTTTCATACTCGCGACCAACTCTCCATGACTTTATTCTTATTAAAAGAAATCAGAATAGTATTAAAACGTTCGTAGTAGTCATTTCTGTAGATAACACACTGATTTTATAAAGAAAAATTATTTAAAAAACAATGGAAATAATGATATACTTACACAGAGCAAAACATCTCACAAAGTGTGGGGTTACGCTAACACCAAGGTCCTGAAAAATATTCACTGTGGCACTACCAAACTATAACGAATGGTTATCCCAGTACGAATCTGCTCTAGACAGTCCCCCTCCTAATGCGATCGATATTTTTACGTAACCATCGAAACTGTCGGAATGCCAGGGCCCCAAAAATGATCTGGGGTTTGGAGTACTCATGTGTAGGGCCCTAGGGTTAAAAATCACCTGCGGAGTTTTATCACAATCGAAGAGGGACACATTGCCCGGTTTCATAGGAAAATGTAATAGAATCACCTTCGAACATCTCTCTGAACGATTACGCTGATTTTTTTTCCACTTTAATCAACAATTTGTTTATCCAAAAATTGCAATATCTTTTACCAGGAAATATTGCCACTCCAATACCGTCACTGCGCTGAAAACGGATCCGTAAAAAAATATGTATTCTTCCTTTTTTTCAATGACTTTTAACAATTTATGTATAAACATTTTTGTTTTTTTTTCAAGCGGAAAAATTCTTACTATAATCTTATCAGTGAACGGCCAACCATTCGGCAAAAAAAAAAGTTTTTTCAATTTTTTAAACGACTTTTAACAACTCGTTTAAAAAAAAAAACTTGCAATACGTGCTTTTTTCGCTGGAAACAGTTGTCGCTATAATCTTGTCACTGAGTTCTGAACGATTTCGCTCCAAAAATATATTTTACCCGTTTTTTAACGACGGAACAATTTGATTGCCAAAAACTTTTTAAAAAATTTTCACCGTATAAGATTTTTTGCTATGATCCCTTCTCTTTTTGGTAATTATTTACTTTAGTCACTTTTCCGAAATATGAGCGTTAATTTTTTTTTTTTTCTATTTTCTCATTGATTGGGTTATAAATTATGATATTCAGTCGGGGGAAGCCGAATTCCACCTTCCCATAAAAAGTTATGGGGGTTTGAAGTTCGTGGAAATATGTGATAAAATGCGGCGTGAAATTTCTGAAAAATGACTTGAAAATATTTTCCAGTTATTTTCTTGTTAATTGGGTTGTAAATGATGATGTTTCGTCGGAGGAAGCTGAAATTCACTTTTTTCACGCCATTAAAGTAATAATAAAATAGGAATAGCGATTTTTCTAGATTCCGCACATTCGATTTACGTATATTTCGTACGTACATTATACATTATACATGTATACAATACAAGAAAATAAAAACATACATTTCTCGTATACTTGTAAACACAAGAATACGAATGTAAACACATGAATAGCACATTTCTTCAGTGCGAAAAATATCTTGCTCAGGGTGTAATATGGGAACCATCGAGGTGTGTCGATTTTTCGAAGAACGAGATCGGAGTGTCGAATTTTTACAACGTCATGGTGTAGTGTTGGTCAGTGTAAATTGTGCGTCGTGGGGGCAGCCAGCAACATTATCTAAAGATGGACAATTCTGGCGATGCCAAAAGGAGATAACAAAAAATACGTGGCTGCAACAAGCCCATTTAAAGCCGGAGGTGTGTTTATTTATAACAATGTACATATTGAGGAACCCTCCACATCAGTATGGTATGTGTGAAAAATTTAATAGCTCTTCCAAGACTGTAACAGATTGGATCAATTTTGTACGTGAAGTTTTGGAACATTGGTGTATGGAGAATTGTTCTGCACAATTGGGTGGCCCTGGAAAAATTGTAGAAATAGACGAAGCCAAATTTGGCCACCCCAAACATAATCGTGGACGCATCATCGAGGGGCAATGGATCTGTGGCGGCTTTGAACGAGATAGTCGTTCTATTTTTTTAGAACTAGTCGCCACAAGATCCTCAGCGACGTTGCTTGAAGTCATCAAGCGGAGGATTCGACCTAGGACAATGATAATATCCGATTGTTGGAAAGCTTATAGCTTCTCTCGCAGAAAAGGGTATGTATTAACATTTCAATTTGGATATTCGTGATTTATAATAATATGACACTTTTTCAGGATATAAACATCTGACGGTCAACCACTCCGTAAGTTTCGTCTATCCAGACTCGGGAGCATACACCTAAAATATCGAGCGCACCTGGAGATATATGCGCTGTGAGCTCCCGAAGTTTGGACGACGAGATTACCACATGAGCGGTTACATTGCCGAATTCCTCTTCCGTCGAACGTTCGTGAAACTGCGGGATCGAGTGCATGCCATGTTTATGGCAATTGGTGAAATGCATCGCAAATGTATGTAAGTTTGTCAAACTCACTTACTATTTTTGTCATATTCAATTCAAATTTAAAAAATATATTTTTAGCGCATTGGCCGTTCCCGAAGCCAACAGCTGTACCGAATCGAATCCAGTCGCTGGACCTTCCAGGATGCGACCACGACGAGCCACTTCAGAGCCACCGTATTGCGTAGCAAATTTCTAAAAATTTTCAGTGCCGTCATTTTTTCAGAAAATTCACGCCACATTTTATCACATGTTTCCGCGAACTTCAAAACCCCATAACTTTTTATGGGAAGGTGGAATTTAGCTTCCTCCAATTGAATATCATCATTTATAATCCAATCAATGAGAAAATTACAAAAAAATAATTTAGCTTCATATTTCGGAAAAGTGACTAAATTAAATAAGTAGCCTCTTTTTGAGTACTGATTCCGGTGTTGAAAAAAGAAAATAAAATCCGAAGTTGACAACAATTTTCTGTTCTGTCGCCTCCGCGTAAAATGGCTGTTTTGAGTATACAAGTGGCCGGGATGGCAGCGATAGGGAGGTGAAAAAAGGAGAAATAATAAATTGCACTATTCATTTATTTATGAAACCGTTAATTTATTTGACGATTATTAAATTGTTCGGGTGGAACATTTTTTTAAACACTGTCGACGATGTTAGCTACTGTTACATCCTAGCGAATGTGCAGGAGAGACTCTTCACTCGGTTATTCCCAATATCCTGATCTGCCGTCATAAGCTTATTAAGGATGTTGAGTCCCAAATCGCAAATGATGATAAAATTCTGAAAATTTGGTATGTTTTTGTATGAAGTATTTCAGAGGTCGTGTAAGAATTTTTTGACGACAATTAGGAAGCTCGTTATTGAACAATTAACATTCACAAATTAAATGCTGTCTTATGGAAACTGATGAAACTTTGCAATAAGTTTTTTTTTGACCTCTCAATTTTGTAATATCTACAATATACTGAAAGCAACGGAAACAAAACGAAGTTTATTGATACATTTTTTTTTATTTCTTTTAAAAATTGTTCTTAACAAAATGTTAATTTTTTAATAACGAGCTTCCTAATCTTCGTGAAATTTTAACACGATCTCTTAAATACTTCATACAAAAACATACCAAATTTTCAGAATTTTCTCATTATTTTTTATGTCAACCCTTAAGGAGGCCGAAGTAATGATGATAGAATTCTGAAAATTTCGTATGTTTTTACATGAAGTATTCAGGAGGTCGTGTAAAAATTTCATGACGATTAAGAAGCTATTTATTGAACAATTAACATTTACAGGTTTCAAAGGGACTCAACATCCTTAAATGTATAAATCTAAGAGTAAGACGTATAATAGCATAAAAAGGAACGTCCGAACGTTTTGTACGCAGATTCGAACCACAGCGATATATGCACGACAGCATCACCGCCAGTCATCGAATTTTCCTATCACCTTGACTTTCAACAAGATACGCAGAATCGTACCGTAATAAGCCTTAAGAAGCCTCGATCCGAGCTTATTGAAACATAACATAGACTGGACGGCTCCGACGTATTTATAACTCTGGCTAAAAAATAAGGAATCGGTCTCGCAGCGTAGTCTGATATATAAACTTCTCGATATGAGAAGTCACCATAGTCATACATTGGGAGTGCATAAATCAAGCGCATGCTTAGGTCTCACAGTTATCGAACTCTATAGCCCGTGCGCTTTTTCGCCGAAACACGGGACAAATGTCTCTTTCTTTTCATACGCAAAATAATCAGAACCGATGGCCTGGAATAAGACCACGCACGTTACTATCGATTCTATAAACTATTCGCACACTACCATGACCATTTACGTTTATCAACTGATATCTTCACGACCAATGGACCAATCCTGGAATAATTGTATTACCAAAACCGGACTCTTCCTAAGGTTCCTTCTCCCACTATTGAGCCCCTCCTCATTTTGATATCAAGACTTCCTTCCTGGACGCAGTCTCTTGTCAACTACCATCGCATCAAGTACTTCTATCAAGTCTCATTCCTAGTCGCTCGACAATCTTCATCAAATTCAGAATTTAGTCTCCCGTCAACCAACTTCGAATCAGTTCTTCTATCGAACCATATACCAACAAGTCTTCATTTTTCGGGTCACCATAGTTTTCTTTTACACTTGTATAATTTCATTATCGGTCCATAAAGATCAGTCTCAATTTATCGACTTTGCGCCCCGTTCATATTTCTATCCACGCGTAGTGCCGTCTTAGTAAGCAAATCAAGTATACACATGACCGACATAAATTCTTGCGAGTGTCTTACCAGCGATTGTATCAGCGAGCGCACCAGCTGAAGAGCGAAGGCCCTTGTAAGCTGACGATACATTTTTCTTCTTGTATCATTCGATGTAGCCCTGATCGCTTTGACCCGTCTAGTAATGATATAAAAAATAGCACAGTGTCAATCGTACACAAGTCGGTCGAATTATTTTTCAGTACCAAAACCTTGCGTCAATTTCTTAATTCTATTCTTTCCCACGCACTGCCCCTTTTTAATCTCATCCCGTGCTATTGCGTTAGGCGTAGGCAACAAAGAAGGAAACAGAACTATTATACTCACACGTCCCTTCCGGACGTGACAACACATTTGCGGATAAATTTTTTTTCATTATGAACAACAATGGGGAATAAAATGTTTTTGTTAATTTTTTTGGCTGGTTTTTATATGCGTATCAATACTTTCCTATATCGATATTTTCAAAGGCCATCATTTTTGGATGCTTGGGCATAATAAATAAGCAATAGAAACATTTGTTGACATTGTTTCTGATTGTTATTTTTATCGTATTTTTTTCGATTTGCCTCACGGATGTTGCAAAAACTCGAGAAAATTTGGGCCGTTTATGCCTCCAGGATGACTTATGATTTTTTTTCAGTGTGATAGCTGCACAAGAACCTTTCGAAAAATGGATTGGTTTAAAACCGTGAAGGTGACGGAAACTTAGGAAACCGCTACGGCGCACTCCGACTTTAGGGGCGTGAATATTAATCAATATTGATTTTTTCATTAAAATACCCTCAGATCGATTTGTAGGAAATATTAACCTTTGCAAAAAACGGTTTAGTAATTTGTTTCAGCACCCACGCCGTTTCACTGATTTCCGCGAAATAGCAAGAAAAACGTGTGTTCGCGATTGTTTTTCGCCTTTTCTTTAAAATGTCGCGACATGTCAGATTTCACATAAATTTTGATCGTATAGATATACAATCTGAAACGATTGGCGCTGCCCGCATTCATTGTAGATTTTTCTCGATACTGAAAGCCCTATTCACTGATATACTACGGTCAATAGTTTCCGTACGGACATTAGTCTACGAACCATTATTGTTTACCAACGGTGAATTTTTCTCGTTCAACTGGGCCCGACTACCGGGAAGGATTGAACGTGGTGTGGGTCTTAATATATATTATACCTATAGTCGAACCAAAGGAAATATGTCATGATAGGAAAACGAAGTTCGTAGCAATGTAGTCTTCCGACAATCATCAGTTTAGTTTCTACTTTTAAGCAAAGAAGACGTATAATCGCTGTTCAGCACTTAAAAGTTAATAGTTTTGTGTTTCAATTAAGTTGTGAAATAAAATAGATAGAAAACGTGAAAGAGAAAGTACTCCACGTGGAGATAGATACAAAAAGAATATTCTGCGGCAAACAATGTACTGTTGGGAAAGGCGCTAGCCCTACTAGTACATCAGTTCCGAAAGTAAAAAGAACGGGAGACGAAGAAGCTATTGTTGGAAACCATTTGGGATTCTGTGCTTTGGGATTATTCTGTTTTTTCGACGATCGCTTCCATCGAAACGATCGTCATGCTACGCGCAAGAAAGAAATAACAATTTTACGAACTGCTGCCCGTGGATTAGTACTTAAAATAAGAGTAGAATGTATATAGTTGTAAGGATGTATAATATGTAAATTTGTTAATAAAGCCATTGTTAATAAAGCCAAATTATGATGTTTATAGTATGATGAACGTTTGTCAAGGATTGGCAATTAATACTTATTATCAAATAGCATTATAGTTGCTTTTATAATTTACATTATTCTGCATCAGTTGTTTATGATGTTGTTTCAAAAGCTGTCGAAGAAGAAAGAGAACTATCAGAATCTAATACTAATAATAATCCGCTCCCTGTGGCTTTTTCCGGAGATGGAGCGTGGAAAAAAGAGGATTCCTCTCTCTGTTCGGTGTTTCTACACTTGTGGGTAAATGCAGCAAATTGTCGATACAGTAGTTAAATCAAGTTTTTGCCACGGTTGTGATGTATGGAAAAATCAAAAAGCAATAAGAAATCACAGAGGTATGTATTTTTTCATAGGCGGAAAAACAGTTTTAAGGGGTTAAACTGTCCCTCGAAATGACTTTTGCATTTTCGTTACGATTCGATTCAAGACAATCGAGTGAAACAATTTCGAGGACAATGCTTATGGCGAATAATGAAGAAGGCGCCTTTTCCAGTTTTAATGTTGAATTTCAGTTTTAATGTTCAATATCATTTTGTCCAGAAAATGTCTAGACAGTGCAGTTATAGGTGCATGGAGTTGATGTCGAACAAACGTAATATTCCCGATATTATTTTTAAAATCCAGAAGCAAGTAAATATCATTATTATCTTATCTCGCCGGCTTGTTTGGCTCGCACAATGTGGAAGGTGTGTAACATTTATGAAAAGTGCATCACAGTTGCTTATTGAATGCCGTGCAGGAACGTCGAAACACAAGTACGGAAATTTTGCTATTCGCGAGTTACCCATAACATTACGCACACGAAGAACTCGTCATGGTCAATTTAGTGGGTATCATGACAGTGAGCACTATAAATCGATTTTTATCGAACTCAAAGGTAGTACGCAAAAAAAATGTCCTACCAGTAATTATTCCTTCAAAAAATAACGTGCATCGAATGTTTCCTTATGTTGAAGTTGAAGGGCAACCCAATGAATGTTATACACCTACTTCTGACAACATTTGGAGCAACGCATCTTCTTTGATCGCCCATTAAGGATGTTGAGTCCCTATGAAACATGTTAATGTTAATTGTTCAATGAATAGCTTCTTAATCGTCATGAAATTTTTACACGACCTGAATACTTCATATAAAAACATACCAAATTTTCCGAAGTCTATCATCATTACTTCAACCTCCTTAAGGGTTGAAATAAAAAATGATCAGAAAATTCTGAAAATTTGGTATGTTTTTGTATAAAGTATTTAAGAGGTCGTGTTAAAATTTCACGATGATTAGAAAGCTCGTTATTAAAAAATTAACATTTTGTTAAGAACAATTTTTAAAAGAAATAAAAAAAAATGTATCAATAAACTTCGTTTTGATTCCGTTGCTTTCAGTACATTGTAGATATTACAAAATTGAGAGGTCAAAAAAAAACTTATCGCAAAGTTACATCAGTTTCCATAAGACAACATTTAATTTGTGAATGTTAATTGTTCAATAGCGAGCTTCCTAATTGTCGTGAAATGTTTACACGACCTCTGAAATACTTTATACAAAAACATACCAAATTTTCAGAATTTTATCATCATTTGCGATTTGGGACTCAACATCCTTAATGATGCGGAAGTACAATTGAAAAATAGTTTTTAAAGTATATTATTAAGTGCAGTGAATGAGTATACTGGCGTCGAAAGGATGGAAGAACACTTAGATGGAAGAACACTTAAAATATAGAAACGCAAATTGTAGAAGATGAAGAATGGGCACATGCTATTCATGAATCGAAATTACCGCCGGGCGCATGCTGAAGTGATGATAAAAATTGGTCTTACGAATAAAAGTCGAGAGCCGATGATTACTGGAGGCCGGGAAAAAAGAAAAATTTAAGCATCGGGACTGTTAGACAGAAGTTTGAAAAAGTTAGATCTGTTCTTCAATTAATACGTTGGACTCGTTATTTCAATAAAGGTGGAACTTATAAGGAAAAAAACGCGATAATTTGTGATTATACATTGCGCAATTTCAAGTCTGCTGTTGATGCACACTTAACAGATCATGATCAAGATTTACGAAAGTGGGCTTTGCAAGCACAGAAAGAAATAGGCCATGAAGACTTTCGGTTCAAAGAATCTGAATTTTGGGTGAGATTATTAAAAATGCCCATCGTATTGTATCAAGAAAAGTTAACAAATTCATCACTAGCACAACGATTGAGAATGCGGAAACTTTAAAAGAGCAAGCCGAAAACTTTAGATCTGATGTCAAGCAAAGTATACAAACATACGGATTACCAAATGTTTATAATTTCGACCAAAGTAGTTTCGAATTGGGTATGCATTCGGGAAGGACTTTAGCAGTCGAAAGCCAAAAGCCTAAAAGCCTTGTCTTGTACCGTCAGTTTCGTCTACTACCCATCGTTATACTATTCAGCCGACTATACCAGCAGAGGGAAAGCTTCTTTCACCTCTTTTTTTGGTTCTGAAAGAACAAGATGGTATGTTTGATCCAATAGGGGAACAGAGATTGTTCAGGCTAGATAATATATACATAGCAGTATCGAAGTCTGGCACACTTACTTCAGGTGTAAATATGTTCTTATAGATTGCACACTTATTCGTATATGTGTGTTACATGGTTATATAAATAAGAATACTTATATAAATAATATACATTTTTTATTTTTCAGAACACTCTAAAACTTGGTTAGAGCATGTTTTTTTTCAAAAACGTTGGTTCGCAAAGTGTATTGTTGATTGATTCAGAGCCATTGCCCTGCGGTTGTACGGGAAGAAGCACCGACGATTAAGGATGTTATGTTAAAGATTATACCTAAGAATACAACCGGCAAGACTCAACCTCTTGACGTTTTTGGTTTCAGAGGATGGAAAAATTTCGTCAGACATTTCTCTGATAGTGTATTATTAATGGAATATGATACTAATTTCCACTTAAGGAATAATAACACTAAATTGCAATCTCTAACTCATAATCGGTTAAGGGGAGGTATACACTTATGAGCCGGAAAACGGTCACTTTTGTGAATTTTTGCAAGTAAAACTATTTGAAATTTCGGATTGGGGTTTTAATTATTTAAAAGTATATACATTCAAAAATATGTTTAATTTTCTTGATTTAAAAATGTTAACAATATACAAGGATATTGTATGATCCTTGGAGCGTCGTAAAAAAATTGGTACCCAACATTTCTCGAAAACCAATGAACCTGCTGCCTTGAGGTTTTTTGTGGTTATTCTATACACCATTATTTAGTACTTGTCATAGCCGATTTTGAAAATATCGACTTATGACAAAATGGCGGACGTTTGAACATAAATTGTGATTTTTGGGCCAAACGTTAGTTATTATTTTGCCTATAAAACAAAAACTAAGTAACGGAAAAAAAATCATATGACAAGTACTAGATACTGATGTATAGAATAACCACAAAAAACCTCAAAGCAGCAGGTTCATTGGTTTTCGAGAAATTTTGGGTACCGATTTTTTTACGACGCTCCAAGGATCATACCCTTGTATATACCCTTGTATATTTTTGATATTTTTACCCTTGTATATTTTTGATATTTTTAAATAAAGAAAATTGAACAGATTTTTACAAAATATACCCTTGTATATTTTTGATATTTTTAAATAAAGAAAATTGAACAAATTTTTGAATGTATATACTTTTAGATAATTAAAGCTCCGATCCAAAATTTCAAATAGTTTTCCTTGAAAAAATTCATAAAAATGACCTTTTTTCCGGATCCTAGGTGTATATGTCCCGTTAATTAACATCCCCTCGATACGTCAATCTTATCAAGAATTCTTGGTTCGAGAGTGGTTATACAGATATAAGTATAAGCCAAACCCAGTTGAAAATCCTGTGGATTTTGGTTTCGGAGAAGTTTCAAATCTCGCTGTGAAGTCCCAGGATGCAAAAATGTGGCGGGGATTCGCTGTTCGTGGTGTAAGAAGTCATTATGTTTTACGCATTTTTTTGAGGATTACCATTACTGCAGTACTTTCGATGAATAATATAACATATTACTCCAAATGCCAAGATGGTATAAAAATACCACGGGCATGTTGTTTTTACGATTTGGAATATACGCAATTTGGCATATATGATTAACCCTCAACCCGTGAACCGGGATCGTTTTCGTCCGGCCCAAAATTTCTTCTCGCAATTTCTTGAACACCGTCGACTCCAGCGCCACCCGTGTGGTACTAAAAAAAAAGTATAGGGAGGAAGGTTTGCGAGTGCGCGAGACCAGTTGTGGCAGCTAGTTCCATTCGAAATAATGAACCGTGCAAATCGGAGCAGAACGTTTTCGACCCCGGTTCACGGATTACGTAAGTAAAAGTGACCGTTCAAGAAAAGTAATTTTTTTGTGCATATTTTGGCATGAAAAACTGCAAGAAAAAATGTTAACTTATATGTTTCAGTTTAGAACGTTATTATAGCAGTCAGAAGCGCTAAAGAAATGTATTCACTCCGGATCACAGTAGGAGAAAAGCCCAAAAACCTGGCCAAAACTTCAAATGACCTTTGACGGGAATGAAAATTGGCTTACAGGGGTTTTCAAGGTCGCTGATTACGAATCTGAAAGCCAAATTATCGTAAACAAAATGGCCGATCCAATATGGCTGACATGAATGTTAAAAAGTTGCCAGATGTCGACAAAAATTGGTATTTACGGGTTTTCAAGGTCGCTGATTACGAATCCGCAAGCCAAATTATCGTAAAAAAAATGGCCGATCCAATATGGCCGACATGAACGTTAAAAAGTTACCAGATGTTGACAAAAATTGGTATATACGGGTTTTCAAGGTCGCTGATTACCAATCCGATATCTATTGTTTATAACTTGCAACAAAGAGCTTACAGCAAATTGTTATAAACAAAATGGCCGAGTATCCTGCTAAATAGATAAATTAATATATTTAAAAAAATCATCATAATAAAATAAACGTGAACAGTGTATTCTACGCAATTATTATTTTTATTTCCAAAATACATACGGAACGTTTCAAAAATAGAAAATTTTATTCTTAATCAAAATCGTAATCGGAGTCGGAGTCGGAGTCAGAATCATTATCCGAGTTTGTATCTATTACAACTCCCGGCACGGCTTCAATCTCGGCGCAAAATTCGTCTGCTGCAGCAGTCACTTTAGGAGCGATCAACATCGCTACAGCTTCCGGCGACAAACTCTTCAGCTTCTTCTGTGGTAGTCTTCTGACACTTGAAATGTACGGATCAGAAGTAACTAAGAGCCGATGAAAAACATCTTCCATAGTTTTAACCCTGGAACTTTTTCGCGCAAAATCTTCTCGATATCGTTTGATGTCTTTGTTTCGAGCTTCCTGAGCATCTTCGGATAATTGGCCGATTGGTAATAGAGCATGAGTTATTATCACTGGACCATGAATTAATAGTTTGTGCACCGAAGTAGGCATGGAGTACCAAGGGTATAATGCAACGGTCTTTCTTGCCGTTTCAATAGCATACTGTTCAAATCTTTCACAGTTTATCTCGTGGCCACACGATATAACTTGTAGGATTACGTACAAGCGTTTAATAACTTCTTCGTTGACCCCCGTTATCGCAGCGGAAACCGTCGAATTTTCAAAGAATCGCCGAGCTGTGTTGCCATCATTGCTGCTGCCGTATCCAGGCTTTGGGCGATCGATATTTAGACCCAATTGCTTCTTGAATCCTTCTTGAATGGCCCTCTTGCGTTCCTGGGTAATTTTTTTTTCTTCGGCACTTCGAGCTTGCCATTTTTTAATGCCGAGTTTGTAAGACACGTGTAAGCAATACTCGAAGCACCGTATCCACGCATGCAGCGTCGACAATCCGAACTTCAAATTTGTTTCATTGATTTCCCTTTGCAATACAGTGTCGATGGCATTAAAATCTTTGCTGGTTGCTCCACACAAATAGCACCGTTGAGCAGATTTCGTCAATGATACAGCGTTGCAAACTTTACCATCTATCATGGTGAACAACAACTTGTACATTACGGAGATTTCTTTTCCATCTATTACACTTTCGAATGGACGAAGTGACTTTATTTGTTCTTCAACAATTTGGACTTCATTAAGTGTTGACTCTGTGTCTTCGCGTAGAAACAGTAGTCTAAGCGGTCTACAAAATCGTGGAGACGAGGGTCTGGGGTTCTTCCAAACAACTATTTCTTCCTTCGATTGTTGATCATAACACACGAGTTGTAATGGCACGACTGAAGTAAAGAATACATGCGCATCAGATTTGCTGTCATCACTGAACGTCTGCTTATATTCACTTTGCCCAGAACTTCCATCGCAACCCCACTTGCAAATCAAGTCCATTTTACGAACATTATCTGGAGTCAATCTTTGAATGAGTACATTTTGGACGAGTAAAATACGTTCAACTGTATGATCTAATAGTGCCTGTAGTTGGACTTCTGCACTACTCTCTGTAATCCTGATTGCATCACGTGGTGGATAACAACGCTTTTTTGCTTTCATCACTTTTTCGTAAGACGGATATAGCTTACAGTTATTTTCCTTCCCTAATCTTCTCATTCCCTGGTAAGTACTCTTGGAGAATTTATATTCAATCATAGCGGAAAGTGCAGCCTCTTCGGATAAAGTAATTTCATCCGTTGCTGAGTAAGCTTTACGATACTTGGAAGCTCTTAAAGGACTCGTCATTGTTACGTCCTTAATAACTTTTGCGGCGTCGGATTGTCCTGAAGAGCGAAGGCTCATCTGAGTAGCGTATGCTAACTCGACCGAGTTGAACGATGTACGAATATCTTGGGTCTTCCTTCGTTTAGATCTTTCACTGGACATTGTAAACTCAAGGGACGGGCGGCCGCCCGTATTACCCGGGCTTGTTACTACAGTGTCTGTAGGTGCGGCAAAACATACCTGCTTGCTAAGCCATTCACCGTTATTCTTGAAAAATACACAGGATTTTCTGTGAGCTTGTTGCCACCTCGTTCTCATTTGATTGAAGAGTATCGAAAAAGTCTGTTTCGAGTCCTCAGGCACTACAACTGTACGTCCGGTGTCCTTGGAAATTTTTTCTACCATAAATTCGATCAAGGAAGCGAATTTATCGGATAAATGCTTGCTGATTATCAGAAATACTTCTTTCCTTGTCAGCACCAATTCTTTGTAACCGGATCCTGTAATAAAGACATAAAATTGTAGAAAATTGGTGTTAAAGGAAAAGATAAAATTTTCAATTAATACAAAAACTTGAACAATGTACATTATTTTACCAAATAAATAACCGCAATAATTGAAATAATTTTAAGAAAATTAGACAGAAAATATTGACATGGATTTGGTTAAAAGAAAGCTTTGCTTACTATATAATATATATATATTCAAATATTTTATTTGAATGTTATAACATTTCATTCATATTTAAGAAATTTTTATGTGGTTGATTTTAATATGTATATGTATATATGCATACGTATATATCATAATTAAATCACAGAAAATTTATATATATATATATACACATACATATATATTAAAATAATTTATTTCAAGCGTATAACAGCCGTCTTGTCCGTTATGATGCTACTTCACCCATTCTCAGGTAGAGGCGCAGAGGCTGCTCAATAGTGCCGCGTGCACGCTCGGCTACCGCACGATGCGAAAAAAATCATAACGGACAAGACGCACGTTTTCCGCAGGTAACTCTTGTAAATTTCGAAAGCTTATACATTCAACTAAAGGCCGAGACTAGGAGCTTTGCAAAATGTGACAAAATATATAACTTTTCGGACCGTTGAAAATATAAGTTTTCAAAATTATTCAATTTTATTTATGCCGAAGGCTATACTACATTTCAATCATTTATACATAAACTTTAGATTCAACCGATGTAAAAACATGTTCTACATACCTCCAGAAGTCGTATCCATATTGCAGAATTGAAATTAAACCCGTCACTTTAAAGTTATGGGTTTTTGAAGTCAGCGTTATTTTCGTCTGTTCAGCGCGTGACACGTACACTCTTCACGAACACTAACTGCCAACTGACGCTGCGGCGCAGGTATACACTTAAAGGGCTTTCCCTTCCACAATAGAATGCAGTTACTAGTCCTCTACCTGAATGACTACTCAACTGACCCTATTTCGAAAATTTATTTTTTGGGGTTTTGGCCAGGTTTTTGGGCTTTTCTCCTACTGTGCGGCATGGCCCTCTACTTATCTCTCCGACTCCTTTCCCTCATATACCGCAAATCTCTCCCCTTTAATTTCTTACATGGTTGAGGCTTTCAGCTGACGCTCTCGCAAGTGCGGGGACCTCCTAGGAGTGCGATGCTCGCATAGTTTTATCAGCTGATCCACATGGTGTTTCCACGTCTCTCCTTCTTGGACCTGCACCTCGAACGTTACCGGTCCTAGACGTTTGGTAATTACTGCCTTTACTCTCTTCTCTCTTCGAGCGCGTTGATCATCTGCCATTACCGTGTCTCCTACTTTAAACACTACTCTTCTATGACCATCAACCGCTGCCAATTTTTCGGCTTGCCTTTCCACCTTCTCAGGTACGTTCAGTCTGATGAGGTCGAAACGCGTTCGAATTTCTCGTTTGTACGTAAGCCACGCAAGACTCCTACCTTTTGAACAGTGTTTTGTGCTCCTATAGTCATGGAGAAATCTATTCAGTGCGCTCCCTACTTTCTCTCCCCTTTTACCATTTTCGCGAGCTGTTTTGAAACGTCGCTACAACATTTTCTACCGCTCCCATTAGTGGCAGGGTGATAAGGTGGGGATAAACTCTGTTCTATTTTGTGACTTTCTAAAAATGATTTGAATTCTTCACTGATGTATGGTCCACCGTTATCCGCCACTACATGTCTCGGCAAACCAAAACGTGCGAAGTGTTGTTCCCCATCTTTATTACTTCTGGATATTTAGAATGCGTATCAATTACTATCATATATCTCCTAGAAATGGACCCAAAAAACCGCTGTGTATTCGCGACCATGCACTTTCTGGCCATGGCCACGGCATCAGCGCTACTTTCGGCGAGGTTTTTCGTTGCTGTGTGCGTATAATACACGAGTTGGATATATTTTAGATTTGTTGATCGAGTTGTGGCCACCAGAAATACGATCGGGCAATCATTTTCATCTTCACGATTCCAAAATGCGATATGTGCAACTTTACTAGCACTGCCTCTTGCAGCGCCTTCGGTACCACGATCCTGAAACCCCACAAAATGCATCCGTTTTCTGTATGCAATTCTTTTTTTTTCTGATAGAATTTCCCTTCGTTCTCTGGTAATTTTTTTTCTAGTGGCCAACCCTCTCACGAGTACATAATTATTTTTCTTAGAGTCTCGTCTCGCTCCGTTTCTTTCGCTACTTTTGCGCTGTCGATTGTTCCGATATCCATTTCTATCATGTTTATATTGTAAAACGATCCCTCGAAAAATGCTATTCCGTCGTCAATCGGGTGTTGCGACAGCGCGTCACAATTGCCATTTTCTTTTGTGTTTACATATTCAATCATGTATCGAAATCGGGATAGAAAGTAAGCCCATCTTCGCAATCGGTTTGCAGACGTGAGAGGTATTTCTTCGTAAGGGTTGAATATATATGTAAGCGGTTTGTGATCTGTTTTTAGTTTCGTTTAATGCCCGTATATGAAGTTATAGAATCTACGAAATCCGAATATTATCGCAGCTGCCTCATTGTCTATTATCGCTCTATTTCTCTCGGATATTGGAATAATCTTTGACGCAAATGCTATCGGCATCTCGGAACCTTCGCTGTATCGATAATGATTGATGTATCGCCGCTAAACAATACTCCGACGCATCTGTGGCTAAGACTAATTTCTATTTAGGGTCGAAATGTGCGAGTACTCGAGGTGAGGCGATTTCTTCTTTCGGCGAATCTAACGCGATCTCACAATCTTTTGTCTAATTCCACTGCCCTTTTTTCGTGCAGTCGTGCAGCGGCTTTAAATTCTTTGCTCGGTTCTCTGTAAATCTATCATACTAGGTGTTGAGACCTAACAAAGCTTGCAATTATTTCACATTCTTAGGCGCGGGTGCTTCTATAACCGGTTTTACTTTTTCCAGCGACTTATGTAAACCTTTTTTGTCTATTACGAACCCCAGAAGGTCTAATCTGTCCTTGAAAAAAGACATTTCTTCGCGTTGACTCTAAATCCGCTCTTTTCTAATATTAAAAAAACTTTTTTGAGTTTCTCAATATGTTCGGTATCATTTTTTCCCGTACAGTACATATTGTCTAAGTATGCGATTGTTTTATGTACTCCTTGTATCACTGATTCTATAATCTTTAGGAAACGTCCCGGTTCCGATACTACGCCTTCTGGAAGCTCTTTATATCGATATAGCCCTTTATGCGTTACAATCGTGAACAAATCTCTGCAACTTTCGTGCACCTCAATCTGCATGTACGCGTGTGTTAAATCAACTTCTGAAAATGTTTCGCCCCCCTGTAAAGCCGTGAAAATATCGCCGATCAATGGTAACGGATACTTATCTATTATTATTTGCGGACTAAGCGTAAGTTTAAAATTGCCGCTGATTCTAACTCACCCGTTGTTCTTGATGATGGCTACGATCGGTGTGCCCGTTCGCTGATTTCTATTTTCTATCGGTGGCCTTCACTTCCCAGGCGTTACAACTCTTCATGTACCTTGTCCCTGATCGCGTAAGGTACGTGTTTCGGCTTTAGCGCTTTCGGAACCGTTCCTTCCCTCAGCGAGATTCGTATTTGCCCTTTGTTGTAACATCCTCCGGTTGGTTCAAACAAATCTTTGAATTCGTTGCCGAATTTTCCGTGCTAGTCGACGGTTATAACAGCTTCTCGTCGCATGCAGGCTGGTCCCTTCCTTGTCTTTTCAACGGCCATTCTCCCATCGCGGCTAGCCATTGCCTGCGTATCAGTGATATTTTCGACCCTGGCATAACGAAGCAGTTAAGCGTCTCCGCTCTTCCATTGTACTTGTAACTCTTTCAATATTCCCACAGGCTTCAATGGTGTGTCGATGTAGTCCTTGAGCACTGTCGTTGTAGATTCCATGCTCAGTTGCAGGGAAAACGCTTTTTTAGTGACCTCTGTAATGACTGTGACGTATGTCCCCGTGTCTATCTCGGATTCAACTTTCCGCTTGTTTACTTTCACTTCTATGGACATTGGCGCTGCCTTTCCCACGTCTTGAATAAATTCCCCGGGCCTCCTGCTTCCTGCGGTTGCACCACGACCGCGTCCAGCATTAGAAATTCGTCGTTTATTCCATCCTCTTCTTCTTCATCGCCGTTGTCTGGTTCCTCTAAATACTTTAATGGTCGATTCCGTTCCTTTTGGTTTTGACACGCTTTCGCTATGTGACCTTTTCTATTGAATGTTGTACATGTTCTGCCTCGAAGGCTGTAATATCTCGTGAATTGGTTAGGCTCTCCGCAGCAAAAACATTGTACAGGACCATATTTTCTTCGCGTTTGTCGTGTATTCGAAACTCTAATTATCCGACGTCGAGGCCTTCGTTCTCTCTCTTGTTTGGCGTTCTCGCCCCTCCTTGTCCGCTATCCTCATTGCTGACTTCTACCATATCGCGGTCTGATTTTCACAAAATGAATTGATTGATCGACTTTTGCTTTTCTTGTCTCCTCTTGTTCTGTTTTTTTTCTCCTGTTGCCATATGCTCTGCTGTTCTGCCGTTTTTTGTGCGCTCTCTAATGCCACTGCAATGTCAGTCGCTTTCTTCAAGTTGAGTTGCGTTCCTTTAAATAGTTTCGTCCGTGTTTGCGCGTCTTTCAGTCCTATGACGAGCTGGTCTCGCAATGCTGTGTCCAAGTTATCGAAATTACAATAAACACTCATGTTTCGGAGTCTCGCTATGAATTCGGCTACCGATTCTGTTTGTGCCTGTGTTGTTATTTGAAATTTGCATCGCTCTATTGATTCCTATGGTTTCAGGCATAAGTGATCTTTGATCATTTTGAACAGATCCGCGCACTGCTTATCTTTGGGTTTCGCCGGGTGGCACAAATCTTTCATTAGTATATAGGTTCCTTCGTCTACTCTCGTCAATACGTTTTTAACTTTTTTGCTTCCTGCGTACTCTCTATTTCGGATAATAATTCCAGCCTCTCGGTAAATACATTTCAGTCTTCTCCTTGTTTATATGAAATTTTCACCGGTTTACTTGTCGTGGTTGTCTCTGTCTTCTCGAATACCGTTTCTGCGTCTGAACCCCAGCTGTTGTTATCTATATCTTCTTCGTCGTCGTCCACAACGGCCTTTGATTGCTGATCCTCGTTGCTCTGTTTCGCCTTGTCTCCTTATTTTATATACGGCGAGAGTTTCAGCCTTAAGCTTTCGGTAAACGATGATTCTTCTGCGTCCAAGCCTCTCCGTTTTATTTAATTAATTAACTGCGGTTCCGTTAAATTGTATATCCAGCTCACTTCTCTTCTGCCCGCTCTGTCCATTCGATACTTTTCTTTTTGTCCGTCTACAATTCGTTGGCACTGTTCAACCACACTTCGCGTACTCCGTTTGCCTCCTGTTCTTATGCGACACTGATTTGGTCTTCGTGCACGCTTTGTGGTTTCTCGTCGCCAAAATTGATATTATAGAATAGTTATAGAAAAATATACCGGCGGAGGGAACTTGGGTTGTTGTGTGTTGAAAATCTTCGTTAGCTATTAGAGGGAGAAGATAGCGCTGCAGAAGCGGTCTGATGGTCCCTAAACTGATGGCTAGCACCATCTATAGGGAAATTTCGGTTTCATACTTCTACGCCTGGTATGAAAGACACCCGCCCTAGTCCTCTAGGTTACCCATTGCCGACAGTGTTTATTATCTGAATTGCCGTATACGCCTCTAAAGAGCCCCGAGGCAAACCTTGTCACCCACCAGGCGAAACTGCCTACCCTGGGCCAGGCTCACGGCATGCGGCATGGCCATCCTTATCTCTTGCACTCCTTTCCCTCATATACTACACATTTTCTCCGATACTACGAGACGGCGATTCGAACCCGCGACCGCCCGATGTGTTGATTTCAGAGGCAAGAACGCTAACAACTAGACCAGCACACCGGTTCTTATACTGTATATATATATATATATATATATATATTGTGACGTGATACTTCAAGTCACGTCACAGAAATGCTGCCGATGATCTGTTCATGCTCTCGATGCCCGGATCGCAACCGTTTTCTTTTTGTTAAGGGCCCTTTCTCTAGCGTGTTTGTCTTGTTGCGTTTTACGCTTTCGGTTTTGTTTTGGTTAGGTAAGGTTGGCGTGCAGAACTCGGTCGAGTGGCGTATGGCTCAACGAATCGAGCAATCCCGACCGAGCGATGCACCCAACGAGGCTTCTCGGGAAATCGGGGCATGCCCGGCCGAGACGCCGGCACCCCACCGTAGTGGTGCATCGTGCTGGAGAGCGGGCGGTTTGGGTTACGGGCGGAGGCTGGAGATCTCCGTGCCGCGCTTCGGGAAAGAAGCTTTGTTGCCCGCTCTCGCACGGTGACCCGGGGATGCGATCTCCGAGAGCCTCCATGTTATCGTCGAGAAAAGGTCCCGATTTGTTACCGTTTCATTTGCGGGGTAACTTGGGCAGAAAATATAGATTCCGAAAGGAATATTCTATCAGAATAATCCAGCTCCCGAAATAATATTTCAGCTCGATATTATACGAGATAATATATTTTGGCGGATTTCTTTTTTGTGAAAAGGGAATTTTATTGTAATACATGCTGGCATATTTGTTGTAACACATTGTTATTTTCACGACGGTATTTTTTTCTGCGCTTCTTACTAAGTAATAAAGATTCGAGTCTAGTATATCGAACGTAATAGCCAAATACACCACGTAATGAGGTAGCGTAATCGTGATCCGGGATGCATCGTGATTCGATTATAGCAATAATTATACTTTATTCTGCTAGTTTACAACCCTCGTGCACAATTGAAAAAAATTGAACGCTAGAAACGGCAGGAAAGTGTAGGATAGTCGGATAAAAAACAGAGCGAATGAGGAAGGATCGGTACCGGTGCGTTTGCTGTTGAGGCCTTAGACCACAATATCGGGTATAAAATCGTGTGCGAATTTAACAAAAAAATTTCGTATGAATAAGTGATTCACTCATAAAATTAATTACACATCTATTTAGTATGAATATCAAGCTGTTAGAAATTTTTTTTTTTCGATGAATAAAATGGACGACCACTAATATCTTCTTTTGGTATCTTTTTTTAGGCGCTCCGCGGCTTGACATTTAGCATCCACAATTTTTAACCTAGGACAAAAAACAAAAATGCTCGTCAATCTACATTAGAATACCTAGAGAAGTACGTACGGAATTGAAAAAGTATTGTTTTCAAAAGTTGTACGTATTTGAACTTAAGAAATGAATTTTCAGTGAAAGAAATTCGTTATAACTGCTCGTAAAATGGAAAGTTTGTCATTAATCCGAAGTTCCGTACGTACTTCTCTGCGAAGTGGAATTAGGAACATAACTTTTAAATTTGAAGTATATCGAGTGAAAATTGTTGAAGTTAATTGTCAGGCCAATAGGAAAAAATCTGCTTCGAGAAGTTTCGAGTAGGCGGCCATTTTGTACATCGAAAAAAAATATATATTTTTTTTAACAGCTTGATATTCATACTAAATAGATGTGTCTAATTTTATGAGCGAATCACTTTTTAGTATGTAGCATCGGCCAAGTAAGTATAACGAGCACACGTCTCGTGTGACCTAGGAGGCGTACGCAAATTACCTCATGCAATGGGGGGGGGGGGGGGGTCCGGCCAAGCGTTACGGTCTACGTGCGTGGGGAATGGGGGTGGGCAAGGTCTGCGTTACGTCACGATTTTAGAACTGTCAGAACGAGCAAAGTTTCTGTATAGTGAAGTTTTTAATTTATCACTCGCGCACAATTGTACCGCGGGAAGTTGACAGCTTTCTGTACGAACTGTCAGTTAAGGGGGGAAGTCACTGTGCAAGAACTTGCACAGTAGCTTTAACACTTTCACCAAACAAAATTGAAAACATTTTTTTATTTTCCATGATTCTTGAAAGTACATATATACTAAAATATGTTGGCAACATTTTTAGTTCCAGGTCCGAAAATTGACGAAGTTACAGACACTTTAGTGACAACAGGTAGTGCGACCGGTTAGTTCCCTCAGTCCCTACAGGTGTGGCATCGTTCTCTATAGATGAAGTGCAGGCTCTTATTATTGTGTGAAATATTATGAATATGAAAGAACCGTCATATCGCCCGGGACTAGATACTTTGATATATCAATATTCTCGAAAAACATCACTCTATATCCAGAAAAACGGAACGAAAACGTTTTCGAAAAAGTATATCGAGAAAAACAAACCCGTTTTTGTCGAAACTACTTATTTCGACCTTGTCCCAGCGAATACTCAAAACCTTATCAACCGATTTTCAATTTTTTTTGTTGACATATTTGTTATCGCGGTGACAGAGGTTGTACGTAGCCGATTTTTTAAATTTTGATAATTACTATTTTTAAAGACTGCTTGGAAACAAATACAGGGCCTTGAAAATATAAACAAATGTCTATTCCGTTGGCATTCTAGGAAAAAATCCAAAATAAAAAATGGGCTAAGCATAATGATAGCCACATTTGTTTGGGTTTTAAATTTACAGATAACCTTTCATAAAGATATCGGTGAGACAATTAAGCGAATTTTTTTCGTCGTCAAATCAAGACATACATCTCAGTTAATTATTTGAAAAATTATAAAAATCGGTATAAAACTGGATGTTTATGTTTTTAATAAAATGAGTATAACCCTGACCCTTTTATAATTAGTTATCTCTATGAAAAAGATCGGAATTATTGGCAACAAAGTACCTTTTACGTAAGCGAATAGAGGTGGCCAGGTGTTATGGTCCTGACGTGGGTTTGTTTGGGTGGGGGTGGGGGTCGAACATTTGGGAATGTAGCGTGAAGGAAGAAAAGGACAAAAATCCCACGTAAGCACATGGGATAATGTAAGAAAATAGAAATTTTCGGATACTTTTTTTTCAAAGTTAGCGCATAGAAATACACCAGTTAATGAGAATAAAAATGATGGTTGAAAACGAATTCATTTCACAGGGAAAAGAACAAAAAAAACAATATTATTAAAACTGCTGTTTAATTCCTGTAACTTTTTTTTACCAGTCTTACCAGTACTCTTTTTTAAATAAAAAAATATTTCTTATAAACGATTTACTTATTTAATCAACTAGGAAAATCGATTAAGAAACCTTCATCCAACAAATCTTGTCAATTATTCCCCTTTCATATGAAATAAACTCCGTTTTTTTCAGTACTCATTAACTTTTTTACACTTGACTATGTTGATGGAAGTCCTATTAAAAAAAAATTACAGAAAAATCTGGCCTTAATTGTCAGTTATTATTTTTCATCATTGCCAATTTTGATTAACTATTTTGCTAAGAATTTTCCGAGAAAGTAGACAACAAAATCCGCCATTTTTCGGTCGTTTTTTTATGCCTGATCAGACAGAGAAGGTTGTGAAGAAATTCCTACCAATAAACGAAAATGAAAAATTGTCTCATTTTATTCAAATTTGTATTCGAAGTGATATTATAAAAATTACAAATTGCCTTCAAAATGTATTGGGCTAAAGCGGCAATTAAAAAAGAATTCCATTGTTTAATTGCTCTCTTAAATGTCCATTTAAAATCTTATTCATCTTCATTTTACCACGAAGAAAAAAAAATACGTACGGAGAAGCGCGCTCCTACAATCGGGCCCTCACACCGATAGTGCCTTCTCCGTCGCACCCATCCAACGAACACGTAAACGGAGAACACAACTAAACTCAAGCACTTACACAGATATGGCGCGCTGAGTTGCACCCATACCTCGAACGAACGTACTGCGAGGCCCACACTGCGATGCAAGCGCTCACACCGACGAGCATGAGCACACGCATGGTGGGATCACCGCATCGCCAGGCACCACTACACGCGCGTATCACTTACCGACGTACGCCGGCCTGATTGGCCCGTCTTTAAAAATTATTAATAATTCAGGGGTTGATCTCAAACCCATACATACTTATATCAATCGCCTCAGAATTTCGTCTGCAACTCCCCGTTTCCGGGACTACCGTCCGTTCTGGGACATCCTGTAGATTCGAAACATCCCAATACGTTAGGAAGTGATGCCTCCAAAAAAGTCTGGATGTATGCATGTGAATGCGAAGTTTTCGTTCCTCGAACGTTGACAAACTTATTGTTCGACATATCGGAATGAAGTTTTTTGCACATCAACCGCTAAGGGGGTGTACACAAATTACGTAACGCCAAATTTCCCAATTTTTTACCTCCCCCTCTTCTCCCACGTACCAGGACCGTAACGCCTGGTCGGACGCACCCCCTTCGCCCCTCGTTCTATTCCCTGACGTAACGGGTGCTTCGTCGTCAATAATTGCGATTTTTATCATAGACATAACTAATTCTAACAGGCTCGGGTTTATACTCTTTTTATGAAGTATACAGGGTGTCCCTTTTATCTCTGCCACCCGAAATAACTCGGTAATGCTCGACGTCACAAAAAATGTTCCAGACAAAACTTGTACGGTGTGAAGGGGGCCATCAGACGCGACCAATTTTTTTTATTTTGAGAAGGCGCTGACGCACAGTGACGGTCACCTCCACTTTTTTAAATGGAATGGTACATTTTTTCAACCTTCTTGTGAAGCACCTCAAGCCGCATAAAAAACATTAGGGGTCGAAGTCGTTCAAGGTCAGTATCGGTGATACAAATCTAAATATCTCTGATCACTACCAAATATTTTACAGTGATCCGAGATATATAGATTTGTATTTCATTTTAATAGGTGTTTGAAATTAGCTTGAAATTAGAGATATCGGAGATCGTAGTCATCGACAACACTGCGAATACCTTCTGTTTATTTACCAACCCGCGTTAATCTGTATCTTATGTAGCTCAATCGAGGTTGTCGTTCAGTTTGATTTCAAATTTGGATAAGAGCTATTCATAGTTTGAAAATGAACCAGCGAAATGTATCTCGGTAAAAAGCAAGGCCTCATCAGGGTAAAAAATCAAGGCCTGATCAGGGTAAAAAATTAAGGCCTGACATACAGGCCGAAGAGAGAAGTCCGCTGTTGCTTCGGAAACCACCATACCTTCACATTCTTCATTGTACCGCAAAAATATATTTGATTTATATAGAATCTATTTAAATCAAATAGTCTTTTTCCTTGTCTCACGGCCTACTACGATCCTATTTGTTTCACATCTATTTTTTGGAATACAGAATATAGAAACGAAAATTTCATAAATACAAAGTAAAATGCACTTCTTAATTTGAAGTTCTACCACAATGATTTTGTATTATATTTCGTCATTCCCTAGTTTTCTGAAATGTTCTTTGTCAAAGAATATATTTCGCTGCCCCACAAAAAACGTATGTATAGAGTGGATAACATCTCTCGACATTTTGGCGACGATATATAGTTTGTCTGGTGTTTGACAAAAGGTTAGGCGTGCAAAAGGCGCCAAATTGTATATAGGTCCAGTTACTTGATGATTGCGCGAAGCTAGCGGGATCAGACGAATTGGCGTAAGCCGTAAGTTCAGTTGCCTGACCAACGCCTGAAGGTAGCCGGATAAGGCGATTTCATCGAAGCCGTAAATCCGATTGCCTGACTGATTACCGCCTGAAATTGGCCAGCTCAGACAACTGGAGGTTACCGTATATTCGGCTGCCGTATTCGGTTACCGTATTCGGTTACCGTATATTCTCTCTATCGCCTGAAACGAATCGGATCAGGAAAACAAGACACACCGTGCCTTTACGGTAGGAGTTTGATACCTAAGGTTGAATCTGAGGGTGAAGTTCCGAAAGGGTCCTACTTCCGCCCGTGATATCGATTTCTGGAATGCATTGTTTACTGCGCTCCTACCTTATACAGGATGAGGCACGTAAAATGTTACAGAGCAATAGCACGCAATTTATTAAGCATATAAAAAAAAATTCCAGACACAAGTTTCAGTGTTCGAGAAGGCCGTCATACTGGATCACCCTATCTTTTAATCGGTGGAGGCGCTGAAGCTACGTCAAGGTCAACTCCACTTTTTTAAATGGAACCATGTATTTTTTTTCCGATGACATTATTACCGATTTTAAGACGAATTTAACGACCTTCAACAGAAGGTCATTCTAGTCACGCAAAATAAATACATGGCTATATTTAAAAAGTGGAGTTGACCTTGACGTAGCTTCAGCGCCTCCACCGATACAAAAATAGGGTAGTCCAGTATGACAATGAATCTTTTGTCTGGAACATTTTTGGTTATGATCAATAGATTCAGTGCCATTGCTCTGTAATACTTTATGTGCCGCACCCTGTATATAGCTGAGGGGCCCGGCTCCGGCTATACTCATATATGTTATCGCGCTCTCCGTTTTGTGCTGGTCTTCGCTTAGCCCACGACTTCGCCTCCTTCCACATCACCATCGTTTTCGCTGTAACGCCCACTTTTTATTCTGACGTTTTATGGTAAATTAGTGGTGTATAGAGAGGGTGCTTGTGGTATGCATGGCGAGGGTGCCCATGTGATATTGGTATACTGGTGTGGACGCGGGTCCCCTCAAATGTGCAAGTACAATTGTGGGGTGCGTGGAAAACTGGCGTGGGCGCAGGGCACCTCGGACGTGCAAGTAGAATTGTGGGGTGGGTGCAACACTGGTGTATGCGCAGGGCCCATTTGGTGAGCGTGCAAAATCGCGGAGTGCGTACAGCGCTATTCTCATTCTAAGCAGCGAACCTCCTTATAACTCTTGGTAACCAACCGGGGTAGCGATGGTGGGGAGGTTTCGATCGCCCAAGCTTGACGAAGATCAGCACAAAACGGAGAGCGCCATAACATATATAGGTATAGCCAGAGCCGAACCCGTCAGCTATAGGTATAGTAGGAGCGCAGTAAACAATATATTAGGTTGATAAGAAAGTGCCGTCGCAAAAATTTTTTAAATGTTTTTTTACGTATTGACGCAATATGACATCAAGCTATGTCGAGAACATTCTAGAATGTTTTCTACTCTTCCGCGTGACGGGGTATAAAAGGACGAGCGCGCGTTTTGGTGGACAGAAATGGCTTCGATCTCGCGTGGCGGCGCGACACGAACGCAAGCACAACTGCTAAAAATATTCAGGATGCATTCAGCGAGAACATAGTTTCTCATCGAATAGTCCAGCGTTGGTTCAATCGTTTTAAATCTGCCCGCGTGAAAAACGTAACTCATCGCCGCCTAGCCACAAGCTAGTAAATTTATGTTTCGAATCGCCATTAGCTAACCGTTTTAGCTATCGACTACCCAGCCTTGTAACGCTTTAGTCCTCTAGTGACTGAATACAAAAAATTATATGCTGACTAGATAGAAAGAAATATCTCACGGCTGCATAATATTTCCGACCTAGCGATGACTTACTTTTCTTCAGCTAGTGACTGGGAATAAAAAATTAGGTGACGGCTAGATACAAAAATTGAATTTTTGTATTAACGTTGTTTACATTACTGCACAGTATTTCGCTGAGCTTCGTGATGTACTAATTACAAATAGGGTATGTTTGATGTAAATAAATTAACTATATTAATTTTGAATTATATTAATACCGCTTACGTGTGAGGTGGTTCGATCCCGGGACTCTGAATTGGGGGATGGCGACGTTGTCCACTGAGCCAATCTTACTTTCTTAATTATGATATTTCGCATCGGGTACATACTCGTATGTGGCAATGCACAAAGTTGGGTTATTAAGAAGTAGGCGTAGTGACAATGTATGCAAATAACATTATTGAATTAACATGATAATTTCTTTCTTATTGAAAGCTATATTCGTGTGGAGTTACATAACCTCAAATTAAATTTTTGTACTTATTTTGGCTAGTGGCAAATGAATAGTTTTAGCATTATATAAGCTATAATGTTATAACGATGTAAATGTATCGTCAGTCAGGAAGTGAAAAAATTGTAGCGGTCACTAGCGCGTGCTGTTCTCTTTGTTTTTTTTTTTATTCATAATGCTATCTCTATCTCGGGTTGGCTAGGCAGGTACGATGTAGGGGCTGCATGGAATTTTGATCATAATGCAGGGACATCTATAACCACGATCGGCGGGACGGCGACTAGCCAAGGAACACAATGCCGCCATTACGGAGTCTTGGCTAGTTCATGGCGATTTACCCAACTGAATTTTATTTTCTATTCGTAACGCTATCGGTAACTCGAGTTGGCTAGGCAGGCACGACGTAGACACGCGTGGAATTTTTTTCATAAAACAGCGACATCTATAACCCTAGTCGGCGGGACAGCAACTATGGAAGGAACACATAGCCGCCATTACGTAGTCTTGTCTAGTTCACGGTGATGTACCCAACACTGCATTTTGTTTCCTATTTGTAACGGCATATATAACTCGTGTTGGTGGGGTAGGTGTGACGTAGACACTAGGTGGAATTTTGATCATAACCCAGCGACATCTACAACCGCAATCGGCTAGATAGTGACTAGCCAAAGAACCCATAGCCGCCATTACATAGTATCGGCTAGTTCACGGCGAGGTAGCCACGGGATTTTTTTTTGCATTCGCAACAATCGCTCTGCGTCAAGTTAGCTAGCCTGCCGTGAGCTGATCGTTAGACGGTACTACATGTATTTCATATAACTTTACTTTGTCGTTCGTAACTAGCGTTGGCTAGTTCATCACGTTCGAGTCACTAGGTGGCACGTTTATGGTAATACAGCGACATCTGCAGTAACGATCGCTTAGGCAGTGGCTAGACCAGGGCTAGGTTACAAAATGTTCACAATATTACTAGCTCACAGTGACGCAGCCACTAGGTAGTTCGTATGATATCAATTGGGCGAACCAGTTACTAGCATGTAACTCAGACAGGCTAGCGCAATTTCTGCTCGGGTGGAGACACAAGCCTTGAAGATAGGGAACGTTCCGGACGACCGTAGACCATCGATGAAGACGCATTACTCCGCTGCATCAAAGAAAAACCGGAAGCAAGTACGCACGAGCTAGCAAGAGAACTTTGCTGCACCCAACCGTCAATAGTAAATCACTTACACAACTTGGGATACAAGAAGGTTCTAGCTTAATGGATAGCACGCCGTCTCACCGACACCAATAAGAACTGCCGCGTGACCATCTGCCAGTCTCTCCTACTTCGCCATCATCGTAAGGAGTTTTTAGAAGATCTTGTGACGGGAGATGAAAGCTGGGTCTTGTATGATAACAGAACGCGTCTAGCCTACTGGCTTCCTATCGAAGAAAAACCGCCACACCAACCGAAACCTGATCGTCACTCACAAAAGATTTTGTTGTGCTGTTTCTGGGACGCAAAGGGAATGCTGTTTCACAATTTTCTCCCTGTAGGCAAGACGATCTTCTCTACACGATACATCGAAAATCGCCAGGAATTGGCAAAAGCTATAAGGGAAAAACGGCCAAGACACGCGACTGTGCACCTTCTCCACGACAACGCGAGTCTTCATGTCGCAAAGGAACCCCACAAAACAATCACTGAGCTTCACTGGAATACCGTTCCTCATCCACCATACTCTCCCAACATCGCGCCATCTGACTACCATTTGTTCAGACATTTGAAGGCATATTTGGGAAGAAAACTTTCAAAAACGTCAACGATCTGAGGAGGGATGTTTCAAATTTCTTTGAGTCCCAGCCGCCGCAGTTTTGGGCCAAGGGAATAAATGAGTTGCCAACTAGATGGTCGAGTGTCATAGGAACCGATGGCGAATATATTGTTGATTAGAAATGTTTTGTATAAGATATAAATAAATAAATTATTGCGACAAAACTTTATTATAATCCTAATATTTCACAAATCGATATCTGGAAAACTGTCCTGGAACTCTCTGGAAAACAGTCCGACCGGAAATAGGACCCTTTCGGAACTTCACCCCCAGATTCAACGTGACGTATCGAATTCCTACCGTAAGACACGGTGGCGGGAATATTGAAGTTCGTTGACCATTTTCTGACGACGGCGTTGGTCCGCTGGTAGAAATTCAAGGCAGTATGGACGCTATAATCTACAAAAATATATTGCAAGATCATATGCTCCCATTTGCAATTGAAAAAAATGCCGCGTGGTTAGGTTATTTAACACGATAACGACCCCATACATTATTCACTTCTTGTAAGAGATTTTCTTCGACGACGCAAACCAGGGTAGGCTGGGGTCAACTGGAACGTTTTTGAGAAAATCGGTTAGTGTGACTTCATTTTATACCCTATCTGATGGGTAATGGGCTTTAATTATAGCTAGATTATCTGGCTATGGACAGCGTTATTGATTTTGCTCCTTATATGCCCCTAACTTAAGTAGAAGCTATTTAGAAACCCTCGGAAAACGTTTCATTTGACCCTGAGTCGGGGTCAATCGAAAACGTGCCTGGGGTTAGTTGAAATACGTGTTTTCAGCTGATCAAACTCATTTTTCTACTAAATACAGGTAATATTAATGTGTATGAAGGGACAAGCTATATTTGTTGTGAATAAAATACACTTTAAATTAAAATAGTAGTTAAATTGCTTTCCATTTCTGTTTTAGTATCACTGAAGGTATATAAAGATTCTCCAATATTATTTTACTTTCCGGACGATTTCTTGGCATCTAAAAAATTAAGCAAGGTTTGGGAAACTTGCTTACGTACGAAATGTTTTTATTGGGGCCAATAGACACACGTTTCAATTGATCCTGAACTGTTTGTTTCCATTGCCCCCACACCCTCGCTTCAAATAAATTATCACACAGCAAAAAACCTAAATGTTGTAGGTAGGTACTGACTACAATAAACTCAACTAGGATATTTACAGTAATGATTGTAAACAACACTGAAGAAGGAACAATAGTTTTGGAGCAATACGCAAGATATTAATAGGCAAAAATACTTACTTTTTGTGTCGAAAAAGCGATGGACTACATAAAAATGTCCCCACTGCTGTCACTAACCATCTTCGAGTTGTTCAAATTAATTCATTCGACCCATGTTTCTATCAACTCGAGCCTCTACCCTACACCTGTTCGACTGGTCATCGCAATCACCGGACTTGATGAATCTGATTGAGCACTTGTGGTAAGACCTAAAAGGTTGTGTTGGAACAAAAAATCACTCTAACAAGGCAGATTCGTGGGATCATTTGCGACGTGAGTGAGAAAACGCCACAAGAACGGATCTAACAATTAATAGCTTCCATGCTTTACGGATGTGTCGCGGTTATCGCTGCTACGGGCATGGCCCCAAAGTACTGAATCAAGTGAAGAAGGTTGAATCTTGTTTTGATATTTTCAACATTTTTTGTTATATTTTTCACATTTAAGATGTGGCTCAAAACTTTTGTACCCTCGCTAAATAAGAAGCGATGGACAATCAAATATTTAGGAACCATATCAATATGCCTGAAAAATAGGATTTCCCGAAACTTTTGTACCAAACTTTATGTTACCAGAAATGTATATAAATACTAGGAAATATACAAAATACCGATATGATTCAGGAAATGAGTCAAATGTATTAAGGGGTAAGGCCACTGTAAATTTTTTGAAAAATCGATTTTTTTTTATTGGCTTAAAAAATAGTTTAAACCCTCTAGAATAAGAAAAAAAAGGTCCTGTGTGAAAAAAAATTTGTTGTCCTTAGGAAATGAAGGTCGCCGCCAAGCGTGTCAAAACTTGCTCCGAAACGACTGCAATTATATCGGAGATGGCGATTCCAAAACTTTCAAAGGCATCGTGGATTCGAAGCCTTATGAAAATGTTGATGTTAAAAAAAAAGAGTGCATAGATCACGTGCAAAAAAGAATGGGCACTCGATTGAGAAACTTAAAAAAAGGAACAAAAGGTCTCGGGGGAAGAGGAAAACTCACTGCCAAATTGATTGACGAACTAAGCATTTATTACGGCTTAGCAATCCGTCGAAATTCCGATTCCATCAAAAATATGAAAAATGAGATCTGGGCAACCCTTTTTCACAAAATGTCAACGGATGAAAAGCCTCAGCACGAAAAATGTTCGGAGAATTGGTGCAGTTGGAAGAAAGCGAAAGCAGAAAATGCCTTGGATGCGTATCATCACAATCAGCCAATGAGTGAGGAGGTTTATCAAGCCATCAAACCCATCTACATGGAATTGAGCCGGGACGAGTTGCTGGAGCGTTGCTTGGGGGCCTATACTCAAAACAATAACGAAAGTTTCAACGCTACCGTTTGGAGTTTGGCCCCCAAATCATCCTCAAGCGGAAAAACTGTACTAGATATTGCGACGGATATCGCTGTTTGCATATTCAATGGCGGCCTTACCAACGTCTTGCAAATATTCAAGATGTTGGAGGTGGAAATTGGTGTACAGTTATATAATTTCTGCATCGAAGCCGACGCCAAACGCATCACGCACGCGGAGACATCTCTGAGCGACGCGGCCAAAAGTGCGCACGCGCTCCAAAAATCAACCAGGAAAGACGAAGAAGACGAAAATTTGGCTATCGAAGGACAAATGTATGGTGCTGGGATTGCAGACTAACGGTAAACATTTTTTTTTAACTTCTTTTTTTAATTTTTTCCAATAAAAAACTATTCGCAAAACTTTAAACGCGTTTTTCTCGAAACATGGTTTTTCAAAATGGCACGCAGCATAACTCGAACAATTTTCATTTTTTTTACTTGAAATTTTAACCAGATGTGAACATTTACATTATCTTGAGAATGTCGATCGGAATTTTCAAGAACTTTATTTATTGATTTTTTATTAACAAAAAACTTGCCGTTTTTTTCGTCAAAAATCAATTTTTTTTTCAAACGCACGCCAAATCCACAAAAATTGATACTTTTTAAAATCCGATCGACATTCTCTAGCTATAGCCCTCTAGATTAATGGTTTTTTTTTTTTTTTTTTGTTCTAGATTCAAAAGTGCACCAGTGGTGCTGCGTGCCGCGGAGCCCTGAAAGCAAAACATGTCCCGGGAAGATAGCTGTGGAACCGCCATTTTGTTTTTTTTTTACTGTAAAAAAATTTTATAATAAAGTTTAATTTATGCCCGATAACACCATTAAAAGTTTTTTTTTCAAATACCTTCAATTTCGGGAGCAAAAAATTAGTGAAAAAGCCTTTTTTTTTTGGGCCGTTACAGTGGCCTTACTCCTTAAGAGGTACATACAATGCCTAGGAATTTTATAAACTTACTACTGGTACAAGAAAATGTATGAAATAGATGAACACCGGTCAGCTAATACTAAATCATTTTATTTTTTAATGAATCATATCCTCATAGTGATTACAAGCTCAATGAGTAATTAAAAAAAAACAACAGATCATCTATTAAGCAAATCCGTTTTTTTTAATTGGGGTAAAAATATTCATACAAAATCATGTTTATATTTTTTGTGATATTCTTATTTCTTTTTACAAGTCGAGCTGAAATGGTCTTTACAATTACACAACATCTTCGTTTTCACGCACAAACGTTTTGAGGAGCTACGACCTTTCTTGCAAGTGCATTTTTTGAATCCTTGGCCGGTCCTAGTTGATCGTCAGTTAGCAACTGAACGTAGGCTAATTACGGCGCCAGGTACGTCCGCGCAATCACTGCTATCCCGAATTTCACGCATTTCCGATTACTACTTTGGATATGCATACAATTCGCACGAAATGTGTGTATTTAAATTTATTTTGCACATTTCTTGACTATTGTATTATATATATTTCCTAGGAATTATATATAACAACAAGTTTAACATGTTTCCTGTAGCATATACACTCTGAAGCCCTACTTCGCCCTCTCTTTACGTTCACATATCGTATATTTGAGTATTTTTGTCTCAGTTTTCCTTCTCTGACCCATTCGTTTTCTAGTATGGTTCATGCGGACAAGTTACAACCGTTGTGTTACCGGAATTGTATAGTACGGTGCATCGTAGACTCAGGACTCGGTTGCGCCACTTGTGAGGCCTTTCTTTCTCGTTGAGAAGTTCTCAATATACAATTATTTGTCATCACGATTCACGAAAGCTCGTTTTTCGTTGTTATTTATACTGTTCGAAAATGTTCATCAGAACTCGTGATCCTCTTGGTTTCCGCGTAAGCCATGATCGTTCCAGCACAGTGTAAGGTGACGACACCCGCCGTGTCATGTTTAAATGTTTATTTTTTTATCGGGCGTTTCGAGATTTTTAAAATGCCTGGGCTCAAACCTCGACGCGCAATCATCGCCACGCCACCACAATCGATCACCATCATTACATTCAATCTTAGTTGATTGCGTGATCATGACTAAGGGTGATAGCGAGAAATTATAACCCGTGTTTTGCATGGACAGTCGGAAGTCTATTCGACTTTCGCCCACATAAACTTTACGCCTGCATTGCAGTCCGGACACGCAGACACGCCACTAGCGGTGATGACAGCCCCGTGTCAATTGCTCCCCCCTAAATTGCACTAGTTAAAAGTTTTCACGTTGTTACATGGTTTTGTGTGCTTGTGTAGATTCGCTCGTTTTCATTTTGAAGATGCTGTATTAAGGCCTTAGGCTACAGTAACGGGTATAAAATCATATGCGAATTGAACCATTTTTTTCGTATGAAAAAGTTATTCACTCATAAAATTTATTACATATCTATTTAGTATGAATATCAAGATGTTAAAAACATATATATATATATTTTTTCAATGTACAAAATAGCCGCCTACTCGAAACTTCTGGAAACAGCTTTTTTCCAATTGGCGTGACAAATAACTTGAACAATTTTCACTTAATTTACTTCAAATTTGAAAGTTATGTTCCTAATTGCATTTCGCAGAGAAGTACGTAGGGAATTTCTGATTAATCGAAAACTTTTCCTTTTATGAGTAGTTATTATATAACGAAATTTTTCACGAGAATTTTTGTTTTTTGTTCTAGGTAAAAAATTGTGGATGCTAAATGTCACGCCGCGGAGCGCCTAAAAAAAGATAACAAAAGAAAATATTGCTAGTCAGCCTTTTTGTACATCGAAAAAAAAAATCTAACAGCTTGATATTCATACTAAATATGATGTGTAATTAATTTTATGAGTGAATCACTTTTTCAGACGAAAAAAAATTGTTAAATTCCGACATGATTTTATACCCGTTACTGTGGCTTAAGGCCTTAATATATACTACGTGTCTTTTTTAAAGTAACGTATTGGCCGCGTAAAGAAGATGAGTACTGATGTTCGGTTTGGTTCCACACTTCGGCAGTGCAACATCCGGATTCACAACATTTATATTGCCTGCAGTATAGAACATATCAGCATTTTATGAAGTCGAGCGCTTTTGACTCTAATATTCTCCCCTAGACTTCGATGTGTCATTTGAATTTTTAAACTGGTTGATATGCGTATTATATATGTACAAGGGCGTGTAAAAGTTTCGGGCCACCCCACTTATTTTTTAGTAAAGTAATACAATATTTAATTCCTGAATTCGTTAATCATTACAAATTTTTAAGAGAGCTATGAGATGAACGTGATATATTTTTTTGTATGGCGTATTATTTGTATACAGCGTCGAATGGGTTTAATCGGTGTGCAAAAGTATCGGGTCACTATCGGGCCCGGCGTCCTACGCTCAGTTTGTTTGCATTTTCTTTCGTACTAGTTCCAAAACATGCATGACAATGAAGGATCAGTATTACTTCTGTGATGGAAATGCACACGAATATTAAGGTTCATAACGTCGTGTTAGAACTTCCTTCAGAAAGATAGAAAGTTCTCGTGATATTGCGACTACGTTATCCATCGAAAAACGTACGGTCAATCGTATTATTCGTAGATATAAATTAACAAATTCGTTGTGTGACAAAAATCGAAGTGGTATACCGCGAAAAACTACTCAATCCGTAGATCCACGCAAAACTGTAGCAGGCATTTCGAGAAAATTACGCAGTGAAAATCCTGCCAACGTTAGTCGGAGTAGAGTATCCCGAAGTCTGAAGGGTTGGTTGAACGCATTGGTGTAAAAAAAACTACTCGTCGAGAAGAAGAATCAAAAGCCAGATTGAATTTTGCAAAAAAAATATCAGCATTGGACAGCATCAGATTGGCGGAAAGTGCGTTTTTCCCGATGAAACCAAAATTCAGTTATACGGGAGTGATGGTCAGAAGTACGTGAGACATCCAACATGTACCAGATTCAACGTAAGGTATCAAATCCCTACCGTGAAATACGGTGGCGGGAACATTCAAGTTTAGAGAGCATTTCCGCCGTCTAAAGGCGTTAGTCCGCTGGCAGAAATTCAAGGCATCATGGACGCTACAATGTACAGAAATGTATCGCGAGACTATATATGGCAAAGAAGTACTGAGTCGAGTGAAGGGGCTCGAATTTTTTGTATTTTTCACGCGCAAAAGGATGTAAAGTAGAACCTTATTTATCCGATTCTCAATTAACCGACATTCCGCATTATCCGAGTCACCTAACTCATCAGAGTTCTATAAAAACGCGGATAAAACGGACGAATCTGCTATGCTTATGCGTGGCGTAGTCCTATATTACTTGTTCCACACTTGTCATTCGAGATACACTTCATAGCGTCATGCTCAAAAAAGTAACGTATGAAGCGGCGTTTTTCAGCTCTCGCCCCAAACGACTCGCGTCGTCTGCTCGCCGATACGAATTCTCCCGGTGGAAAATTCCACGTGGCATTAGATTGTGACAGATCGTTTAGTGAAAAAAGCAGTGAAGTGTAATAAAAGTGCAAAAAAGATAAAACGGCCCTAATTCGGCCCAAAAATTAATTTGGCAGAGGGCACTTTCTGCATATTACGTCAATAAATAAACGACCCTTCTCAGAGCCAAAGTTAATGAAACACGACCATCAAATCGACATCGCGATATATGATTTGGAAAACAACTCGCATTTTGTCGATAAAATAGTTGTCAGTTGGTTACGGTCGAAACGTGCGAGTGCTCGGAGAACAAGGACGTCGGCACAGAGAAACGGACGGACCAGAAATTGTTCGAATCCGACGTTTCACTTTTTGGCTGCGATGAAAATCCTCACGCTTTACCCAAAAATGTAAGCAGTCTTTATTCTCGGCGTTTCTTTTTGGTCAACGTGCTCTCGCAGGATTTCCCGTCTCTCGCTTTTCCCCACAGTTGTCGCTCCGCTGTTTCCAGTTCCTCAGAGAAGCCTGTCAACAATGTTATTCATAGCCACTCGCTCCTCGATGCACCATCTTGAGTAAAACTGCTCAGTTGTAACTGCGTCAGTGGAATTTTCTCAGAAATTGGATTATTTGTAATGTTCCTTCATCCTCCTTGGTTGCTTCATTCTTGACGCAACTCAAACAACCCATCACCACTGAGCCGGAGGATTTGTTGAAGCTGTCGGAGTCGAACTCCGATCGCGTTCTCACCGTCGACGAGTTCTGCACCAGAGTGACTTTTCACACGACTCGCAACAGCGAAGTCACCGAGAAAGAAGGGCAGATTGACTTGAAATTTGGTACACTTATTCAATGTAACAGTGGCTTAGCTTCAACCGACGTTTTTCTTCTTTACATCTTTTTTTCATTAGTTATAAACAATATTATTTTTTCTTAAAAATCGGAAATAAAATTCGAACATATTTTTATGAATGAAATACATTTTTTTTAATCGGTCAAGTATTAGCTAATATTAGTTATTGTAAGAAAAAGATCGTTTCTATTGTTTCAGATCAACCGGGTTGCTAAAAGCAAGTACACCGTTCAGCCCCTCACGGTCAAAGGTCCGTAAGGCGTTTCGACACCAAAAATTGAAATGCTTGTAGACGATTGAAATTCATATCACGGAGAGACTAATTTAGGATGCATAATTGTGGAAAATTAATCCGTTTCACCACACAGTGTCGGAGATTTTTAAGGTTCAAGTTGAACCTTTATCCACTTAGTAATACACGGGGCACGTCGTAAACACTACTTGAAGGGCTGCAGGGATTAAAATAATGCTTTGAATGAAAAAAAAAACAACATACTGCGATTAGTGTGAAAAAGGCGTGTTAAAAAAGTAAACGGGTTCTTCAGTTGGTTACTTAATACTAAATGATTCAATTATCAATCACATTTCATAGGCGACGAAGAGATGTCCATGATGATTCAATAAAACGGCCCTGCTCAGGGCTAGCAATCAATTTAACGGCGGTTCTTCAGGTCGTGCATTCATAATTCAAAGAATTTCTTGAAATTTTTTCCGTTTCAAAAAAGATGTGATATGCCCCTAAAAACTTTAAAAAGTAAAAAAGGATGCCAAGTAAAAAAGTTCTCTTGAAAATTATAAGTTCTTATACTATTTACAAAATTCTAACTGAACTCGAAATATTTTTTATTCTATTTGAGACAATGGTTTTATTGAGATTATTACTTTTTCATTTTAAGGCAGAACACCACTGTGACCCCCTGTTTTTTTGCCATTTTTCAAGAATTTTTTTTTGTGGGAAAAAAAGATATTCGAAAAAAAAATTTTTGTTTTGTTCATTGTTTATTGAAGATACATAAAAAAAAAATTTCAAATTTTTCAAGCCCCATGGTGACGCTAGGGAAGCTCCCGCGTCAGGTACTGTTGCCTCTGCAGTGGTTCGCGGCACGCAGCAGAACTCTCTTCAAAGTCGATCTGAAAAAAATACCGAGTGTTTTCGTTAATAATATGATATTTTGAAGAGAAGTACACAGGGATTTTAAAAAATATTGATTTTTAAAAAATAGCGCGCTTTGGAAATTAGAGGACGATTTTCGAGCAAAATTTCTCGTCGAAAATAGGCTATAACTTTTTTTTATTATTGAGATATCGAAAAAATGCTATGTACTTCTTTAGATAATCTAGTTTTATTGATGCAGTCAAAATTTGAAGTCGATCGGATAAAAATTGCTCGAGTTCTGCTGCGTGCCGCACTCAAAAAAGTGGTTTTGAGAAAAACGCGTTCAAAGTTTTAGGTTTGTTAATTTATGCGATAAATTGGAAAAAAAAATGTTTACCTTTAATCAGCGATGCCGGCACCATATAGGTGGCCTTCAAGAAGCAAATCATTGTCCCTAGCATCTTTTCTCGAACTTGTAGAGGCTCTTCTTGCCTCTTTTGCAGCGTCTGTGAGCGAGCGCTCCGCCAGCTCGATCCGCGCTGCGTCGGTTTCAACGCAAAAATTGAAACAATTTGGGCCGATAGTTATCCCCAACGTCTCCAAAACTTTCATGAGGCTTCTCAGGCCATCATTGAATAATAATACCGCGATATCAGCTGCAATATCGACGATTTTTTTGCTCCCGGACTGACACTTGGGGGCTATTGACCAAACTGTTTTGTTGTAGCTTTCGTGGTTGTTTTGCGTGTAGCCGCCCAAACAATGCTGCAGCAAATCGTCTCTGCTCAAATTTTCGAAGACTGGCGTAAGTGCCTCCAATACTTCCTCAGGAAGAGGCGGCTTATGGCGATATTCAGAAATATTACCGCGCTGCACCGCTCCACAAAATAGTCAATATCTTCGAAAACAATTATTTTTTCGACCTGGGTCGAACGGCATCTTAATCTTAAGTGAATTTTAGATTTTTCTAGATGGTTTTCAAAAAATCGATTTTTTTAAGCCGTCACAGTGGTGTTGTCCGTTAAGCGTACAAAAAAAGTCAAATATTTTTTTATGAAAAAGCCAAGTTTACTAGAAATGTGCACAAGATTATTAAAACCTGAACACAATATTTTTTAAAGATTTTATTTTGACAACCAGGACCGTCACTGGTAGATGGGCGATCAGTGTTCGGCTCTGCCGGTACTTCGAAGTTAAGCAGCATTGTGCGCGGCTAATATTCGGATCGGTGACCGTTTAGCCCTGCATCGGCTGGCACATCAACCAGCGAGCGGGACGCAAATACTTCTGATACCTTGTTGTACATGCCTGAGTTGAAGCCTCTGTACCAAAAAAAAATCAGAAGAATATAGGGCAGTCTATACCGGTACGGGTATTCCTCAGTTTTCCCGCCCCCTCTCCCGAAACTCTGCAGTTCTAAACGCACATAAATAAAACCCAGTCAAATATTTTTTATGTCAATTTATTACACCTTATAAAAATAACGAAAAATTACAGTGATTAATGATAGATATTTTCGAAGTGCGAACCGTTAGATTGTGCACAAAAATCAATTCGCTTTTGAAAACTGTGAAAAACTGTGTCCAACATATCGTTCGTCATGCCGCGAACCACTTCCTGGATGGCCGCGATCAGTTCTTCTACTGTGCTGGGGTTTTTAGCGTAACAATGATCTTTAATGTAACCCCACAAGAAAAAATCACAAGGGTGCGGGTCCAGTGAGTACGGAGGCCATTCTAGTCCGCCTTGAGCAAATTTAGGCTACCCCCGACCGATTACTCGAGTCCCATATACGCGATGAATAGCTTGAAACACCTCATGAGTCCGGTGCGGCGTCGCTCCATCTGGCATGAAGTAAACCATTTTAACCAGTCCCCGCTTTTTTGCATAAGGGAAGAATTTCGTTTCCAAAAGCTGTTTGTAACTCTCTCCTGTTACCGTAGGTTCTAAGAATTGCAAATAAATTCCTTTTACTGAAATCGGTGCCCATGCCGTTACATTCTGTGTATGAAGGGACTTCGCTAGCGATATGTTGGGATTTTTCGTTCCCCAAAACCGGTAATTTTGCTTGTTTACGTACCCATTCATCCAAAAATGTGCTTCATCGGAATAAATAATCAATTTTTCATTAAGTTCTTCGGTTTCGAACATTCCCGTAATAGTGTTACAAAATTCGATGCGTTTCGTCATGGCATGTTCAGTTAACAATTGATGAGTGCTTATTTTATACGGATAAAACTTTTAAAAATATTTAAAAATGTTGTGTAATGATGATTTGGTTATTTTTAATGCTTGAGCAGCTTTCCGACTCGAATCATTTGGATTTTGTTTGAAATAATTCTCAACTTCGTTGATCTTCTCTGGTGTAGTCACCGTAACAGATGGACCTGGCAACGCGCGTCTACGGTCCTGGAGTGTACCATACTTCACGAAGTTATCGATTATCCTACAAAAATTAACGTAAAATTACTTTAATGCAGTTTAATTGAATTGAAACACAAGTTGCGCGATAGATGAATATGAATAAATATTAAATTCTTACCTTTTCAGAGTGTTTTCGCTGGCAACTCTATACGCATTACTATAAATTTTTCCCCTCGAGAAGAAGCACTCAATAAGATATACTTTTTCTTCCGTGGTGAGCTCACTCATTTTGACGCGCGCGTACTTGCTCTAACCACGGCTGGAATAAAACTGCGGGGCCTCAGGTATGCGCTTTAGAAAAAGGGACCCCTATTGAATTCATGGAGGGAAGAGACACTTATTTAGTTTTAGCAACTTCCTATTGGACGCCCTGTAGTATAGTTCCAGACGGCTGTAGACGCAACGAACATTGGAACATTGTTCGAACATTGGAAAAAAAACGGCATACCATCTCACTATTATAATTAAAAAAAAACGAATCATAATTATATATAAGTTCAACGTATGTGTCACACAAGTACACCGGAAATGCTGCGCAACGACTTGGAGTGCATAGTTAAGAATAAAAGATCGGCAAAGGATATCGTTTTCTCAATAATTTAACTATTAGGCTAAGAAAGACACAAATTAATGCAATTCATTATATAAGTGCAAACCAAGTTTCTGATTCCGCAAAGTATAAATCGACTAAGTGATCCTGCTCCTAGACTACACCGTTCGCGAAATCTCATTTTATTTGTATAATTTAAAAAGTTTGGCGAAGTATTCATTTTTTACACTATTGCTAAACCACCGTACATCTTATGAAGTCTATTGCGTTGCATACATTTTGATGCAATGTCAGATTTCTGACAAATTTAAATTACCATGCACCCTTCTTGTTGGTGGAAAAATAATATCGATAGTGGCCTCGACATCTATCGCTCCATTTTCGATCATCTGTCCAAGTTTCAATCGAACATCTCATTCCTAATAATTGTAAAATACTTGATACGGTAACTAATGCGCCGTTACAATTGGAAATAATGTAAGTAAATAAATTGTTGCAAATGATATTTAAACAAGCAGTAGACCGGTTTTGTAAGAAAAGTGTGTATCTTCCCGAACTTTTATTCTTAACCATGCACGCCAAGTCGTTGCGCAGCATTTCCAGTGTACTTGTGGATGTACAATTGTGTACATACGTTGTACTCATATATAATTGTGATTGGTTTTTTTTATTATAATATTTAACTGGTATTCAATTTTTTTTATTTCCTATGTTCCAACGTATACACTTGCGGGCCTTCACGTGTAACCCCTTCCCAATTGAACCCTTTTCTATTACTCCCTACCCGCACTTCGCTAATCTAAACTAACTTCCGTTGCGGCCACAGCCGTCTTCAGCTACACGATACCGCATTTGCCGGGGGTACGCGGAGACTGTGGAAAACCCGGACCGGTATAGACGGCCCTATATTCTTCTGATTTTTTGGTGCAGAGACTTTAACTCAAGCATCTACATCAAGGTATCAGAAGTATTGATCCGTCAGCCGATGCACGGCTAAGCGGTCACCGCTCCAAATATTGGCCGGGAATAATACTGCTTACCTCGGAGTACCGCCAGAGCCGAACCCCGATCGCCCATCTACCAGAGCCGGTCTTGGTTTTTAAAATAAAACGTTAAAAAACATTGTGTTTAGGCCTTGATAATCTTGTGCACATTTCTCGCAAACTTACTTGGCTTTTTCATAAGAAAATATTTCACTTTCGAACGCTTAAAATGAAAAAATAGTAATCTAAATAAAACCATTGTTTGAAATAGAATAAAAAATATTTCGAGTTTAATTAGAATTTTGTTAATAGTAAAATAACTAATAATGTTGAAAAGAACCGTTTATTACTTGGCCACTTTTTACTTTTCAAAGTTTTTAGGAGCATACAGTCTTCTGGAATTCCATCGAATTTATGGGCTTCACGAATTTTCCTGTGAGAAAAGATCTCACAGGAAAACTCTTCAAAAATTCCAGGCTACCCAGTATAAACTCACGCTACTTTTTACATGTTTGACATTCCCTCTTAAACCCTACAGTTCCTGTGATCCTTTGCATTTTCCAGAATTAGTCTTTTTTAGCCAAAAATGATATAACTTTGCAAGAAAAAAAAATCGTACGAAACTTAAAAAAAACGATACTGAAGCTCCTGCTACCCGGTTCAAGTTTATCATGGATAAACATGACAAAACAAATTTCCATAACTCATGTGCCTAATTTTCGATGGTCAAAAAAAGCCGAAAATCAGTCACGTACAAAAGTGCGTACCGGGTCGAAAAAAAATCATAAAAAAATATTTCATAAAAGTAAAATGAAGCTGAGTTCGTTCCCTTCTAAACGCTGGTGGGTAAATTTAGTTATCTTTTTTTTTACGATGCCATGTAACTTTTAGTGCGGCTAGAAATATTGACTGGTGTATCCAAACTTTTGAGCTGCAGTGTATATTATATAATACTATACAGGGTGTCCCACTTATCTCTGCCACCTGAAATAACTCGGTAATTATCGACGTCACAAAAAATTGTCCCCGACAAAAGTCGTACGGTGTAAAGGGGGCCATCAAATGCGACCATTTTTTTCTATTTCTGTGGAAGCGCTGACGCACAGTGAAGCTCACCTCCACTTTTTAAAATGGAATGGTACATTTTTTTGACCATGTTATAGAGCACCTCAAACCGCATAAAAAGCTTGCGGTCAGAGTCGTTCAAGATCATTCGAGGTCAGTATCAATGATACAAATCTAAATATCTCGGATCACTACCAAATATTATTGTCTTAGTCTCCGCTTGTATCATTGTTACTGACCTTGGATGGCCTTGAACGACTTCGACCCCCTAATGTTTTTCTGCGGCTTGCAGTGCGCCACAAGATTATACATAAAATATGTAGTCTTCTATTTAAAAAAGTGAAGGTGTCCTTCAATGTGCGTCAGCGCGTCTACCGGAATAAAAAAAGTGGCTGCATTTGATGGCCCCCTTCACATCGTACAACTTTTGCCTGGAACATTTTTTGTGACGTCGATAATCACCGAGTTATTTCGGGTGGCAGACATAATAGGGACACCCGGTATAAATATTACTTGAAATATGTGGTTGTGTTAATACACTCGAATATACACTACTGGTCAAAAGTTTTCAGACTCAAAAAGTTTTGGATACTTCATATAATTGCAAAACTTTCAATTATTTTGCATAATTGCAAAATTATGTTAAAATAATTAATTATATAGAGCTTTATAGTATCTTCGTAAAATAATAAATTAAATAAATGACACGAGGTGTGGCTATTAAATAATCGGACTAATGCTGCTCCCAGCAATCTGCGAGCGTGCCGCGACATGTTTGAACATGACTGTGTCTGATGGTCCTTCCCCCACCCTGAGCTCGCTAGACAAGCCAGCGGGACGCTCAGGTTGACTGTAGCAGTCTATCGACTAGGTTGACTGTAGCAGTCCACGCACTAGAGACGCGCCAGTAAAATGCCAAGCGGTCAGACGGAGCAACGGGTTAACCTCAACTTTCTTGTTAAATTAGGGAACACTGCCACAGAAGCTTATGCAATGTTGAAAGAAGTATACGGGAATGAATGTTTATCCCGCACACAAGTTTTTGAGTGGTTTAAACGGTTTAAAGAAGGGCGTGAAACGACCGAAGACGATGGGCGTGGAGGACGGCCCTCAACGTCAAAAACGGACGAAAACATTGAAAAGATTGGTAAATTAATCCGCGCTGATCGTCGTCCGAGCATCCGAGGGCTTGCTGAAATGACAGCAATCGACAAAGAAAGTGTTCGACATTACCGGATTAATTTACCAATTTTTTCAATGTTTTCGTCCGTTTTTGACGTTCAGGGCTGTGCTGGGCGCCGATCATCTTCGGTTGTTTCATGCCCTTGTTTAAACCGTTTAAACCACTCAAAAACTTGTGTACGGGATAGACATTCATTCCAGTTTTCCCTAGTTTAACAAGAAACTTGCGGTCATCCCGTTGCTCCGTCTGACCACTTGGCATTTTATCGGGGCGTCATTAGTGCGTAGACTACTTCAATCGACTGCTACAGTCAAACTGACCGACCCGCTGGCTTGTCTAGCGGGCTCAGTGTGGGCGAAGGACCATCAGACACAGTCATGTTCAAACATGTCGCGGCACGCTCGCAGTTTGCTGGGAGCGTGCCGCGCTGTTTGCAATTATCCAGCGCACGAAAGTTTTGCAATGATGTGAAGTGTCCGAAAACTTTTGTCTGGCAGCGTATGTCTAAATACTATATAATGTTGATATCTGTATAAAACGTTTGGGTGTTAATAATAGTCTATTTTATGTTCTGAAAGAATAACATTGTCGGTTTGGAATTCAACCTCATTCATATTTTTGTTCCTTTTCCCTTTTGTTTTTGTTCTTTTTGCTTTTTTTGTTCATTCAATAATGAGTTGATAAATGGTGATGGCCGATTAACGTCGACTTCGAATAAAATGTTTGATTTTTCTTTGATTTCATTTTTAATACGTCGGAAATAAAAAATATATTTCCCCGCGTATGTGTGAAGCATATTTTTATTTCTTTCCGCTACACTGCCAAAAAACATATTTAATTTAAATGGGGATCTATCTTAAATAGAATTGGTTTTTTCCTTGCCTCAAGGCCTACTACGATCATTTTTTTTTCAAAATGATGGTAGATTTTCAAAATGATTTCAAAATAGTTCAAAAATATTTGTTTTATTTGTTTCAGATATAGTTTTTAAATTTGGAATATATTCAAATTGAATAAATGAAGATTCGATTCAAATAAATGTTTATTTGCTTACACCGTACACGGTAAATCCAAGTCTACTATATGTTATTTAATTAATAATCTCAATTCGCTTCCCCGTAGGGCTGCAAAGGCCTCCCATTTCTAAACTTTCGTACATCTTCCTTACATCCCTTCTTAACCTACTTAAACAAACTCCCCACGCACCCGCTCTCTGCCGCCTCCTCTGCTCTGCCTATTTACAGCCGGATATTCCTTACATCTACTCCTCTCCCCGCTGGTCCGACTTGTGTTTCCCTCTTTCACTCCATTCTTTTTTCATTCCGTCTTTCCTCTCCTTTTCTCCCAATATCCCTTTCCCTCTTCCTTCTCCATTCCTCCAGCCCTTTCATCCAGGCTTCTCCTCCACACCTGTTCAGCACGTGCTCTCATGATTCTACCTCTTCACCGCATATCCTACACTTCCTGTCTTCCTCCGCCTCCCAGTATCTACCTTCTTTCATTTCGTTCCCCATCCTAAATCACGTCACTCTCTTATATCTCTCTTCCTCCTAGCCCGCTATCAGGTACCGTGGAATCTCTTCCGCTTTTATTGCCTTGTACCATCTACTGTACCTCGATTCTCTTATCTTTTCCCATCTCTCCCTTTCCTGATTCTCTCCGTCTTCCTCCTTTTCATACCTCATTTTCTTGCTCTTGTCTCCCCTCTTCCGCCCCCCCCCCTTAGTTCCTAAACACTCCCCTGCCTTTCTGCCAATTCGGTTTTCCCTGCACTCCCCTTCTCACTCTTTCCCTAATTTCTTCCCAACATCTTGCCCACTCACTCCCTCCCCCCTTTGTAAGCTTTTCCTCGTAATTCCACGCTCTCCTGCCTGCCCCAGTCCTTATTTTGTCCCTCTTCATTTCCTCCCTCACCATATATCCCGCCGTTCTCCAGTCTAGCCGCTGTATCCATCTCGGGAATTTTTCCTGTGCCCCTTCCATTGCCCCTCTCCCTCCCCGCCCCCAAATGTCTGCCCCGTACCCCATTACCCTCCACACCAACGTGTCAAACAGCCACAACCTCCTACCCACGTCTTTTCCAGATGCCCTTTTCTCTATTCCCCATACCTGTTTCATTACTGTTTCCGCCTGTTTTTAACCTATCCTTCATGTGGACTTCTTGCCCCCCCGTTTCTACTAAAGACGTACCCTAGGTATTTGAATTCCCCCACTTCCTTCATTCCTTCCCCCCTCCATTTCCATTATTTTTTCTTATACTTTCCCCCTCCTTTACTAAACCTCATTACCTTCGTCTTTCCCACATCATGTTCAGCCTTTTCCTCTGAAACTATCTCTCCAGTCTCCTAATCACATTTTCCATCTCCTCTCTTTCTGCTAACACCACCATATCATCCGCGTACGCTAGCGAGAACATTTTACTAATTCCTACCTTAACTCCCCCCATTCCGCCTTTCTAAGCTCCTCTTTCAGATCCACTGTCAGCAGGTTGAAGAGAAACCCTTCTCAGTCTAAAAGACTTCTCCTGTCTCCCCCCTGCCTCCACTCTGTCCCTCGTCTCTTCATATATCGCCTTTATCCTTTCTCTTAGTCCCTTTCTTATTCCCCTCTCCTCCAGCGCCTTCCACAACTTCTTTCTAACCACCGAATCGAAGGCCGCTTCCAACTCTATGAACAACGCCACCAGCTGTCCATTCCTTTGCCCCACCTGCTTTCCTATTATATAATTTAGGACGTAAACGTTGTCTGTCGTCCCCATCCTTCTTCTAAAATCCGTCTGATTTTGTGGCACCGCTCCTACCGCTTCCACTTCGCCTTCAAACCTTTTCGCCAGAACTCCAGCATATACCTTGTATAGCGAGGGCATCAGTGTCACCCCCTATACTACTCTATCCTTGTCCCTTGCCCCTTTTTCACTATCGGGGCTATTATCCCCTCCTTCCAGCCGTCTGGCCAACCCTCTCCTCTCCACACCGTTCTACATACTTCCCCGGCCCATTCTATCGCCTCCGCCCCCCCCCTCCCCATTTCCGCGCTTCATTTGGGATTCCATCGCCTTTCCCTCCTTCAGCCTTTCCACCACCTTCCTTATCTCCTCCTTTCCTAGTTCCTCTTCCGCATCCCCGTCTCTTTGTCCTTCTACGCCCTTTCCTACTCCTTTTTCCATTCCTCCTATTAGCTCTGTGAAATATCTTTTCCATTCCTCTGTCTCCTCCATCTTCTCATTTACTCTCCTCCTTTTCTTTCTTCCCCTGTTTACTATCTCCCACACCCTGTTCTCTATCCTAGCTTTCGCTGCCTCGTTTACTCTTCTTTCTCTCTCCTCTTTTTTCCTTTCACATAGCTCCCCATACTCCCTCTTCCTTCCCTTGTATGCCTCCTTTGTGCCTGCACCTTTTCTCCATCTCCGCAATTCCGCTCTTACCTCTCCTTTTCCCTACTTCCCTCGTCCCATCATCCTTCCCTCGTTGCCCTTCTCTCTCTACCCCCTTATTCCTCCCCCGCTTCCATTACTTCTTTCAATTTTCCCATAATTTCTATCACCGTTTGTTGCATCTCTCCACCCCCACTCCTGCTTCCTCCATCCTCCTTCCGAATTCCTCCTTCATTCTTTCCGACCAGCTTCCGCTTCCTACCATTCTTTCCTTCTTACTTTGTTTCTTCCTTTCTCTTTTTCCTCGCTTTATCGTTACGATCATCGGATGGTGATCTGAATCCACTCTATCCCCTACCCTCATACACTCCACTCCTTCCCTTGTTTTCCTGCCGCCCAACACATAATCGATTACCGTCTCCTCTCTTCCCCCTGTATATGTAAATTCTCCTTCCTCGTCCACCTCTATGTTACCGTTAAAAATTTCCCACCCTGTCTCCTCTATCATTATTATTTTCGTTCCTTCCGCGTTTATTTTCCTCTCCTTTGATCTCCTCCGCTCCTCTTCCTCCTCCTTGTCCTCCCTCCCTCCTCCCTTCTCTTCTGTCCATGCGTTAACCCCCCCCCCCCTCCACTAACACCCATCCTTCGTCCTCTTGCCTTTCCATCCATTTTTTCTAGCTATCCGCTTTCCCTTCTGTGTTGCCATTCACATATACCGCAATTATTGTCCACGTGTCCTCCCCCGCTTTCACTTTTACTACCATTAGCCTTTCTTCCTCCCTCCTACTCTCCCTCTTTTCCGCGTCTATTTTCTCCCTTACTCCTATCATCATTACTCCCATGGCTCTCCCCATCCTTTCCATTTGCGGAAGCTATTTTTTTTACACGGCTCGACAAATCTAAAGGCGCATTTAAAAAAGTATGGATTGGCACGTGTTGCAAGGATTCTTCCAGATATGAAGTGCTTCAGGTATCGTGACTATATTGTATTGGTATTCGCAAAAAATGTATGTAAATGTACGCTCTGAAGATACCACCACACTGTTTCCGCACTCTATGAGCCTTGTGGACAAGTTGCTAAAGCAAACATCAGGTTTACGAAAATCGGTTATTATTGTTAAACTCTGTAACCTGACTGGATTAAATTGGAAGATATACAGGTCAGTATGTTCATTAATAACCGAAGTACATATAATAAACAAATTTTTAAAATCGTCCATCGGTGATTTTTCCGTTAAGCTAACAGTCCTACGTGATTTTTGTATAGGACTTATTTTGTAGATGCATTGTGCCGCACAATTTTTATAGGAAACATTTTTTTATAAAACCCATTCCAAAAAAGATAATCTTACAATACTGGTTTTTCAAAACAATTTTTGGTGGCCGCAGAACATGAAAGGATCGTTGAATTGAAATCATCTAAATTTTTGTACATTCCGACTGGATTAATGGGCTATTGTGTTATTGTGAAAACGATGCGGTCCAATGATACTGTTATCGTACACGAGAGTCGAATATTCGTCGGAACATACGATGCCCAGGGAATCCAAAAGCAGGAGCGCCGCAGCTTAAGACGTTAGGCTATTGTGAAAATCACCCATACTCGTTCGTTGCTTGGAGCAACTGAAAGATTGAAGGTAAACTTCTGATTATGACAATAGAACTACTAATAAAACACGATTTCCAACATCTTATGAACGGGTTGTCTCGAAGTTTGATAAACTTATTCAGTGTAATAGTAGTTAAGGCTTGACCAATGCTTTGCTACTTGAATTTTAAAAACTGATTCATTAACAATTATGTGAATTTTACTCGAAAACCGACAAACGAAATCAACATTTTTCTTTGATGATTGATACACGATCATAAAAAAGCTTGGTCAACTCATAGCCAATATTAACTTATTTACGAAAAAAATCTCGTCCTTTTGTGTTTCAGATTAACCGGTTGGTGAAAATCGAGTACACCGTTGAGCCTTTCACGTTTGAAGGTCCTTCACGAGTTGCTTTATAACTTCTTCAATTGTTGATATTTTTAATGGAATTTAGTATACAACTTTGTTGGTCTACACACAAATAAATGTCAAAACAATTTCTCATTCTCCTCATTTATTTCTTCAAAAGTATTATTTTTTTACATATCCCTGATTTTTGGGGCCGTCACCGTAGAATAACCCCTTAAGGCGGTCACCCTGTGTGATTAGTTGAAAAAATCGATTTTTTTTACATAAATTGATTCCTAAACATGAGTATAAAATGCTGGTAAAGAGATTTTCCCATATACGACGTCATTGAAAAGTTACAGCAGTTAGAAGACCAGGTGTTCGGAGCACTTGGTCGAGTGCTCGGCGGGGCAGGGCACCGGGACTTTTGTGACGCTCCGGTTTCTTACCTGTGACCGTTCAACACACATGTACACTCATATATATATGAATAGAGAGAGCTTTAGAGGGTCGCTTCTTTGCTTAGAGGTCGCTCAAACAATAATGAATCTCCGAATTAATTGATCTGGACTTACGCTTCAAAAAATCTTCACTCTGGCGCCAAACTCGTTGAGATTGCAATATTTACAGCTGCAATTATTTTCAACGAAGGATTTCACGGCGTAAAATTTAAAAACATTGGCGACAATGGGATGTATAATTGGCCACGGAGCGCATGCTTACGTTCACCGCCATGATGAAGCACGTATCGCTCGCTCCGAGCGGCGCGTCAGCGATGTCTTGAAACAAGCAAGAATTAAAGCAAGAGTGGAGCAAGCAAGCGGAGGAACCTCGAAGAGAAAGAAGAAGGAATTCTCTATGGACCAGGCATAGCAAATTAATGATGAGTAAAGATATAGTTTAAATCGGATTTGAACTTTTAAACGCGTTGTTCTTCAAACTGTGTGTTTCTAACTGGTCTCCACGATATCTCAAAAACGGTTTGACCGATTGCTTTGAAAATGTAATCGTAGATTCGGTACATGGATAGTCATCGATTAAACTAAAATGATGTAAACATTCCGAGCCGTTTTTTTTTCGTAACAAAATAATCAAAAACAAAAATCATGAAATTTGAAAATTAACTTTTCAAAAACAGGTCAATTATTCAATTTTCAATATTTTCGAATGATTCTAGTTCGTTTGATAGCCACAGCTTCGCATATTAAAATGCCGTTTGGTTTTTTTTTAATTTGAGGTAAGCCAATCAGCCGGAATCTTGGAGACTTTCCACAAACTTTTTTCGACATGGGTGCCTTTGCAGTGGTCCAATACACATTGTGATGAAGATTTTGGTCTGAAAATATTCTGACTTACTGCTGAAATGTCAATAAATATATAGTAAAAAGTTCTATATTTTTATTACTCGTAAAAAAAACCCAACAAAGCTCCAAACAACCAGCCATCACACGGGGTTACCGCTTTAAGCAGCACCAGGGAGGCACGAACGCAGACTTGGCCAAATTTAGGAAAACAAGTTCAATGAGGAAGCAGATTACTGCTTTACTGTATGGGCTTGGAATAGCAGGTTAACCTCAGAGTGCTGTAAGTTTTCAATAACCATTACTTTTTAGTACCGACAACTTGAAACGCGTTTTCTTGAAAACAACTATTTCATACTTGTAGAAAAGATAGAGATAACATTTTTTCGGCCAATCGACTTGCCCCCATGTGTATAACTAAATAAACAATAGCTAAATAAATACGTTTGCAAAAAAAATCAAAATGAATATGTTTTTGTTGTTTTTTTCTGGTTTTTTAGGTTCATCGACGATGTAATGATGTTCGCAATTGAAAAAAAGTCTTGGTTTCTTGTTCCCAGCAAAAATTAAAAGCTTCGTATTTTCCTCAAGATTTATTTTCCTTCCTTTCCTTAAATTGAAATAATTTATTCGCATTGTTAAAATGTCTGATTAAATATCCTGGAAGATTTATAAGAACACGCGTAATATTCTATTATAAAATCCATAAAAGCACGACATTTTCAGCATATCAAGCTAGGCGATAGCTATTCTCTTCAACTTAAACAAACACTTTGAACTATTTTGATGGTATATAACTGGTGCATTTTTTATTTTCTTCGGTTTAGTATTCGATGACAAAAATATTCATTGATCGAAGCACATATGCTCATAATCATTTAGGCTGTGAATAGTAACTGAAAGTGATTGTTATTTCAATCATAGCGAACACCGTAATACAATTATGCAACTGCATTACAACGAATATTTATCACATCGGGCACCGTTGTTTCAGACTTTGTGGACTTTTTGATTTGAACTCTGAGGGTCTCTGAGGAACTCATCGGTATTTGTCAAGCTCGTTACGGGTTTAAATTTTTTTTATTTTTATAGAAGTGCTCCGATCAAATCTTAAAGCACAAGTAAACCAGAATAGGAAAGGTTTGATTTAAATTTTTCATGAATTTTTTGCTTGCCCACAATTTGCCCACATTTCCTAAGGTTTTTGTGTTGAAAAAAATTATAAGACAATATCGTGTTATACCAAAATTGCATTGTAATTTACGCTTATGTCGCAATCGTATCTATTTACATTCAAGTTTCACAATGACAACCTTATACAATTGAAAATATTGTAAATCTGCATTTCGAAAAAAAAAATTGCAAAACATTCACGTTAACCATATTTAGGGTCGACTTGAACAGATTCGTGCTTCAGCGTGGTTTTTAGCTCCCTTAAGGGATTCTATTTTCGCTCACCCACTATTGTTAATGATCTTTAGGAAACCATCTATACAATACTAAATACTATATGGTTGTTGCTATCTGTACGAATTATGCGATCGAAGTATGAGAGGTCTTGTTGGACATTATCATTCTACCTCGTCAAACTTCTTTTCTATTTAACAATTTCATACGCATTTTGCCTGAGGTATGACTGCCATAATATCATTTCCTATTTCAGGGACGCACGATGCCTCATGAGTTCGCGGTAAATTGGAAATTAGGGACGTGGCCAGCCACAGTAAAATCGGGTAACAAGATTTATGGCGCAGTCTGTACCGGCGGCCGTTGACGCCGGCATACGCGCGAAACCTTTCACCATTAAAGCACAAATTACTTGACATGTGAGGAATGGTTCGACCCATTCCCTACTTTACCACGGCAAAAGACTCGACCGCGTGTTTCTCCTTTTCATTCGTTTCCTTTTTCTCACGCAGTATATTGAATTTTCTCTTGTCTCCACGAAAGATTGTTTTCTTTTCTCTTCTTCATTTCATCGCGACTTATGAGTCGAGGGAGTGAACCTGAAAACACGCGTTGGCTCACGGTAAATTTCAATTGGCAAACTCTCACGACATACACGCGAAGGTAGTGGCTTACGGTCGCACGGCTGTATCGACTGTTTATGATGCTAGCTTTGCAACGCGATCGCGCTTCGACCGTTGGCACACTCTACTTACCGGTCACTTCCACTTTCTATTTACCTTCTATATGCAAAGTGGTTCGTTCTTGTTGAAAATAAACAGGTACGGTCGCGTACTTCCTAAACGCCCGGGTTTCAAGAAACAAGATTTATTCAGACTTCGGTTAACCTCTAGGCGGCCGAGATTATGCCGATCGGCATCACCTCGAGGTATCACTTGGGCACATTCATAAATGCCAGCCGCCTGGAGGTTAAGGCGGAGGTCTGGTTTAGCTGATGAAAAAATCGTTTTTTTTTTTTAATTGATACTTAAACTATAGGAGAATAAATTCCCAGATTTTTGGAGGCTTGTTCCCGAGGAGAAACATTGTCAGGCTGGTCTGACATTTGATCAGGGCCTGATCGGGTTCGAAGGCCTTACTTTTCGGTGTGCCTCGATTTGCCTGTTCCGGCTGGTTCTAGGTGATAGTTAGACAACCGGATTTACGGTTACCTGCAGTTGCTTGAGCCGGCTAATTTCAGGCGGTAGTCAGGCAAACCGATTTACACCTTGCACAATTTCGCCTGATCCGGCCTGACCTTCAGACGATGGTCAGGCAAGTGGACTTCGGGCTTACGTCAATTCGCCTGATCGCGTTAGCTTGACGTAATCATTAAGTAACTGGACCTACCCGTGCAGAAATTTCTTAGAGTAAAAGTTCCGAGTGGGATTCAAATCCCGGTCACCTGGGTTGCCAACCGAGCGTCTTGCCGTTGCGCCATACTCATACGCTTGGCGCAAATACGTAAATTTACGGGGATAAGAGCGGCACATGAAACTTTGGCGTCGTTTTTCACAAAAAACCAGGGCACAATAAAAAGAATCCCTTTAGCGTGGTACTCTGGGGGAGTGCCACCACAATATACCTGAGACCCATCAAAACCCGTTTGTATCATACTTGGCACTCCCCTTATGAGCACTTTCCGCTAGATGCCTTCAGTGAGCCATATCTCACGATGTATACAACGCATGGGGTCATACAATACGGCGATTTAAAGGTGACATTACGCTTCAAAAACGTTATTTTGTAGTTTTGTGTTTGGTAAAGCCAGTTATGTGTTACAGCGTTCCAAAATGGAAGTATAAAAAGATAAAATTCGATACATTCTTCAGTACCACTGCGACCAAGGTGAGAAGGCGGAGCAGGCGACCAAAAAAAATTGTGATATTCATGAACCCAACACACTATCGAATGCAACAGCAAAACGGTGGTTCCAACGATTTCGTTCTGGTACTATGGACGTCGAAGCTGAGCCACGCTCTGGTAGGCCCATCGTTGAAAATGTTGATAAAATCATGGCAATAGTCGAACTGGACCGGCATGTGAGCACTTATTCCATTGCCCAGAAACTAAGGGTTAGCCAGAAAACCGTTTGGAACCATTTGCATAAGGCTGGTCTCAAGAAGAAGCTTGATGGATGGCTGCCATACGAATTGACGTAAAAGAACCTTTTTGACCGAACTGATGCCTGTGATTCTTTGCTGAAACGTAACGAAATCGACCCATTTTTGAAGCGGATGGTCACGCGATGAAAAATGGGTCACATACGAGAACAACAGCTGACAAAGATCGTGGTGCAATCGCGGTGAGCCGGCCAAACGATTGCCAAATCCGGATAAACGGCCAGAAGGTTTTGCTGTGTGTTTGGTGGGTTGAAAATCATCCATTATGAGCTGCTCCCATCGGGCCAAACCCTCAATTTGGACCTGTACTGCCAACAACTGTCCAGATGGAAGCAGACGATTGACCAGAAGCGGCCGGAATTGGCCAATAGGAAGGGTGTTGTGTTCCATCAAGACAACGCCAGGCCGCACACGTCTTTACCGACGCGCCAGAAGCTCCGAGAGCTAGGATGGAAGGTTATATCGCACCCGCCGTATAGTCCAGACCTGGCATTAAGCGATTATCACCTTTTCAAGCATTTGCAACATTTTCTTGATGGTACAAAACTGGCCTCAACGAGGCTTGTGAAAATGAGCTGGTCAAGTTTTTACCAATAGGGACGAGGACTTCTTCAATTGCGGAAGTATGAAATTGCCGTCAAAATGGATAAATGTTATCGAACAAAACGGCGGATATTTTATTCAAATCGGATAATCCTAACTATGTTCATTTCATCGTCGAAATAAAGCAAAAAAACGCTCAGAACTTTTTACTTCACCTAATATGCTATAGATTTTTCAAACATAACCTTCTATACATGGATAAGGTATATATACAGGGTGAGGCACTAACTGTTGCCACCTTGAAGATCTCTGTAATTATCGACGTTACAAAAAAATGTTTGAAACAAAAGTTGTACCGTACGAAAGGGGTCATCAAATGCGGCCATTTTTTTTTATCTCAGTGCAGGCGCTGTCGCACAGTAAAAGTCACCTCCACTTTTTTAAATGGGACGGTACATTTTTTTTCAGCTATCTTGTAGAGCATCGAAAACTGCATAAAAAACATTTCGGGGCCAAAGTCGTTCAAGGTCATTTAAGATCAACAAGTGACATGAACTTTATTTTTATGTGAAATTGCCTTTATTCACAGTAGATGTTCAAAGTGATTGCCATTGGAATCAATGCAGTATTGCAATCTGCTCATCACGAATTTCTTATCACTTCGGCACTTATCGCCGAAGTCTTGCCATTGTCTTGTATGTAAACAACGGCACCAAACCTACAATGTACGCGGAACATTGTACAATGCGTCGCCCAAACAAACCCAAGATAACGATAGTAAGAATGGTGAGACTAGCATTAATGAATCAAGCGAATGTAAATGATGTATTCTTTTGAAGAGCAAACCGATATGCTTCTAATTGACGGAGAATGTCAGAAAAATGCAGTGAGAGCTAGAGACTTATACGCTGAAAGATTTCCTGACCGTTCTCATCCTACACGCCGTACATTTCAAATTTTGTACACTAAACTGAGGACAACTGGATCCTTAACCCGTCGGGAAAGTAACTGACAAAAGCGAGTTACTAACGAAGAAACGGAAATTGGTGTTCTTGCCGGCGTTCATCGAGACCATTGTGCGAGTTCTCGTCAAATTGCGAGGGAATCTAGCGTAAGCCAAAGAAGTATTCTACATGTTCTACATCGTCATAAATATCATCCTTACCACATCAGTCTTCACCAGGAATTAACTGGTGCGGATTTCATGAATCGCACTGAATTCTGCCGATGGGCTCAACGCCAGATTCAGAGAGATGACTCATTTATTAATCGGATTTTATTTACTTATGAGGCAACATTTACGAATCATGGAAATATTAACTTGCATAACATGTATTTGTGGACAACTGAAAATCCACATTGGCTGCGGCAAGTTGCACACCAAAGACCGTGGTCGGTTAATGTATGGATTCGGATTATTGGGGATAGAATCATAGGCCCTTGTTTCTTCGAAGGGAATCTTAATGGTAGGAAGTACACCACATTCCTTCGAGAAACATTAGGTCCGTTATTGGAAGAAATACCTTTAGAAACAAGAAACAGAATGTGGTATCAACACGATGGGTGCTCGGCACATTTTTCGCTGATAGCTAGAAGTGAATTGCAAAAGAGATTTCCAAATCGTTGGATTGGACGCGGAGGAGCTGTATCACGGCCGGCTCGCTCGCCAGACTTGATGCCTCTGGACTTTTTCTTGTGGAGATACTTGAAAGATCTTGTTTATAAAGAACGTTCAACTACGCCGGATGATATGCGTGAGAGAATTCTTCGAGCCTGTGATTCGATAAGTGCCGAAGTGATAATAAATTCTACACAATCCGTGATGAGGAGATTGCACTACTGCATTGATTCCAATGGCAATCACTTTGAACATTTACTGTGAATAAAGGTAATTTCACATAAAAATAAAGTTCATGTCACTTTTTGATCTTAAATTACCTTGAACGACTTTGACCCCTAACTGTTTTTTATGCAGTTTTCAATGCTCTACAAGATAGTTGAAAAAAAATGTACCGTCCCATTTAAAATAGTGGAGGTGACCTTTACTGTGCGACAGCGCCTCCACTGAGATAAAAAAAAATGGTCGCATTTGATGACCCCTTTCGTACGGTACAACTTTTGTTTTAAATATTTTTTTGTGACGTCGATAATTACAGAGATATTCAAGGTGGCAACAGTTAATGCCTCACCCTGTATACCTTATAAGGTTCTGTTTGAAAAATCTATAGCACATTATTCGATAATACTCTCTAATCATCACAATGATATTAATTAATTAATATACTTGATGCGATACACTAAATAGTTATAGGAATTGATTTGGTCTCTTATCCCATATGTGCGAGCGATATGGTACATGCACTCGGTAGCATAGAGGCAGCGTGCGTAGCTACAAGTCGGTAGGTTCGGTGCCATATAGGCGAAATATTTTCTTCGAAAATAATAATTTCAGAAGGCCAGGGAATGACGAATTATGGTACAAAATCATTTTGCATGTTTGAAATATTGTATGCATACAGTATACTTGGATTTACAGTGTAGATTGTAAGCAAATATAGATTTATTCGAATCAAATCTTTATTTATTCAATTTTAATATATTTAATATTCAAAAAAATAGCTGAAACAAATAAGAACATAGTAGGCCGTAAGACAAGGAAAAAAGATCCTATCCAAATTTAAAAAAATTTATTAGCAGTGCAGGAAACCCCATAATGGCCTGATTATAAATCCCGATAAGGGCCTCAGGCTACCAGATCATGCCCATATGTGACACAACGTTACATTTTCTAGCAGGGCGCTCTCAGGCTGCCTTATAAGTGACCTACCAGAGCAGTCAGGCAGCCTGTGAACGTGCCCTGAATCGACCCTATCAAAATTTATACAGTTTGGCGCCTTACACACGGCTAACTTTTTGTCTAGCACCAGACGAACTATATAGTATGTCGTCGTCATAATTTCGAGACATATTGTCCACTCTATGCATACATTTTTTATTATTCCTAATTTATTTACTACTAATAAATCTGTGATTCGGTTTCATCTGTTTGAAAAACAATTTAGTTAAATCCACTGATAGTATCTATTTAATTTTTTAAATTTGAATGAAACACTTTACGTAGAGACAAACATTTTTCAATTTGCTTGAATTAAGGAGTGAGATGCAGTCAGAATTTTTAAAAAATCATTTTTTTAAACATTTTCTTGAAGTATGATGTTTCCAAAATATTCCCTGAAAATTTCAAGTCAATCCAATAAATAGTTTCTGGGAATGGGCCACAATTAGAAAAGGGGCGTCGGGGGTCCCCATGGCAGGTAGCGGACGCCAGCTACAAGCAACCGGTTTCGACCCCCCTCCCTCCTATTAATAACGATAATACCCGGGAAGGCAGAATGCTTCGAAGACAACAACAAATTGATATGTTGGAAGCATCCCCATCGCCAGAAGCCCTATTGTATGGGCCAAGAATTCATGATTCGATGTAAGTACTTTTTTAATCAGTATTTCTATACACAAATCAAGTGTGAAATTGGAAAACTATGAACTTGAGCAAAATTTTATAAAGAATACTTTCGTTTTAAAATTGCCCAAAATGTTTAAAAAAAAAATAATTCATCCCGAAAAACTTCAATTTTTTGAAAAATGGTTTTAACAATCGGCTATAAACAATTTAATGCTCGACTTTTCGGCAACAAATTGTTATATTCGCATTCAGCGGATCAAAATATATTTTTTTAAAGTTTAGCTCCATCCATAGAGCTCAAAAATGTACAAACATATAATACCGTATCCACATCGAAAACTTTAAACGCGTTTTTCTCGCAACTATGTCGTTCAAGTCGGTGACCACTATAATTAAAAAACCACTGGATGGATTTTGGTGAAATTTTGTGTGCTCATTGATAGCATTAAAAACTAGTCCTTAATTGGAGGATTTTTATTTTTGTTCAAAATTTATATTTTTTTTCCAACAGTAAACGAGCGATTTTTTGGTCGAAAATCGAAAGTTATCTGGCGGAAGCCGCCATTTTGTTAATTAAAGAAAAAACTTCGATTAAGGACTAGATTTATTATCAAACTCATGAGTTTTTTGTTGGTTTTTTTAGGGGTGTGCGGGTAGCAGAATTGGTCGGGTCGGGTCGGGTCGGGTAATTAGACTATGATTCGGATCGGGTACCCGAATGTTTCGGGTAGCCCGAATTGTTCGGGTAAATTCGGGTTCAAAAAAATCAGTTGGCACTGAACAATTCATAAAAACTCACCGGGTGGGTCGATTTCAGCCCCCCCCCCCCTGTGCTTATTCGAAGCGAGAAGAATGTAACTTTTATTTGACGTTTTGAAATTAAAAATACGCTAGAAGAACTCCTAGCGAAAATATGTTTAAAATTGAAATACTATTTCGATACGATCCGCGAAAATTGACCTTTTTCACTCCACCCTACGGACACACACACACACACACACACACACACACACACACACACACACACACACACACACACACACACACACATACACAATAACCGCACTAGTCGAAATCGCCAAATCGGAATCAGTATGATTTGCCTCGTACATCTCCAAATTAAATTTTACTTGCGAATGAGAGGCATAGTTTTAATTTTGATGTTAAATTGAAAGAAAAATTAAAACTATACGTCTACGTATCAAATCAACCAAACAATATATGCTTCAAAGGTATCTCCGGTTTCGCTGCCAATCTCAATCGAGCAACTCGTGGATATAGAAATATCTAAACTATAAAAGTAAATCTATCGTCGTCTTCTGCAATCTTCGACTAATAATTAAGGTGTAACGGCTTATATTGAATTGCAAAGATAAAGTGACAGAGAAGAGGGTTGAAAATGAAAAATTAGAAGTTCATAAAAAGATACACTTCGAGAGTCACTTACAATACCTACGCAAAAGTTTCACGAATACATGGATTACTGTAAAGAAGATGCTAGTTGAATGAATGTAATAATAACAATCATTGAACAATTTTTTGTGTTGATCAAATTCAACTTACCTGTCGAATCAACCGCAACGAAAAAATCCCATACGGGACTCCTTTTCTTTTCCTTCAATATTTTCACAGGCTCTGAGTGGCTACCACCTGCCGTACCGCCACTTTTTTCGGATTCTTCTTCAGTATCACAGTCAGATTTAGTTTTACTAACGATCAATCGATTATCACTCGATTCTGAAGATTTCGCGACTGACATTATTAAATTATTAAGATTAGGTGAAACAAGAAACAATAAAGAGACGTTTACGAGTGCTCGCTTGCTCAGCAATTTAACGATTGTCACACAAATCGAAAAAACCGAATAGTACGTGCACGAGACAGACAAAGATTATAAGAGTGGTGCGGCGACGCGTGGAGACAAGACGCGGGAGAGAACTCTCGCGGTGGTGAGCGCGAGAAGAAGAGAAGTAGCTGTGGCCGTTTGCTTCCAAGTTCCCAGTGTTTACATTGTATGTAAGCGAAATACGAAACATAAACAAGACAAAGAATGAAAGAATAAAGAATAGAGAAGTGAGACGAAAAAAGATCTTTACAGCATTATGATTTATTCGATTTATCGCCTTCTTCGAGTTTTCGTTTTCTCCCATTATTCAATCGATACATCTAGATAAAAAATAATAATAAACATAAATAAAAGATACGGATTTCTGAGTCTGTTACGAATACCCGAAAACCAAATTCGGGTACCCGATAGAGGCGGGTAATGCAAAAACGAAGCCCGTCGGGTAAATCGAGTTGCTCGATTGAGATTGGCAGCGAAACAGGAGATACCTTTGAAGCATATATTGTTTGGTTGATTTGATACGCAGACGTATAGTTTTAATTTTTCTTTTAATTTAACATCAAAATTAAAACTATGCGTCTCATTCGCAAGTAAAATTTAATTTAGAGATGTACGAGGCAAATCATACCGATTCCGATTTGGCGATTTCGACTAGTGCGCTTATTGTGTGCGTGCGTGCGTGCGTGCGTGCGTGCGTGTGTGTGTGTGTGTGTGTGTGTGTGTGTGTGTGTGTGTGTGTGTGTGTGTGTGCGCGCGCGTGCGCGCGTGCGTGTGTGCGTGTGTGCGTGTGTGTGTGTGTGTGTGGGTGGGTGGGTGGGTGTGGGCGTGGGTGTGCGCGCGCGCGCGCGCGCGCGTGTGTGTGTGTGTGTGTGTGTGTGTGTGTGTGTGTGTGTGTGTGTGTGTGTGTGTCCATAGGGTGGAGTGAAAAAGGTCAATTTTCGCAGATCGTATCGAAATAGTATTTCAATTTTAAACATATTTTCGCTAGGAGTTCTTCTAGCGTATTTTTAATTTCAAAACGTCAAATAAAAGTTACATTCTTCTCGCTTCGAAGAAGCACAGGGGGGGGCTGAAATCGACCCACCCGGTGAGTTTTTATGAATTGTTCAGTGCCAACTGATTTTTTTGAACCCGAATTTACCCGAGCAATTCGGGCTACCCGAAAAATTCGGGCTACCCGAAAAATTCGGGTACCCGATAGAGGCGGGTAATGCAAAAAGGAAGCCCGTCGGGTACCCGACCCGACCCGAACATCGGGTACCCGAGTCAATCGGGTACCCGCACACCCCTAGTTTTTTTTATTTCAGATGATCCAGTAAAATTTTATGATGGTCACCGCAAAGCACTACATGCCGAAGGGGGTCCGACAAAAATGGCGATATTTTTATAAATAATCAATATTTTTCTTTGAAAATTTGTACAAGTCAAGTTGAATAATACCATAATAAGGCTGTGTAACCACTTTTGTAAAACAAACTTAATTATTATAAAAAAAGTTATTGAAAATGCTCGTTTTTTCACGCCTCTGACTGCATCTTACTCCTTGATGGTCTGCCCTTATTGACATACACACATCGATGGGACGGCAGGTAGAAAGGGGGGAGAGAGGAATTATATATATATAGGTATGTTTGAAAAATCTTCGTGATTTTCGTGATATTCGATGATAACATGATATTCGATGATAACATGAATACATGATATTCGATAAAAACTGTTTAATTGTCGCAATGGTATTAATTAATTAATATAGTTTATGTGATATAACAAATGATTTTCGGAATTCATGTGGCCACTTATGCCATATTTGCGACTAAAATACTACAAACACTGGGTAACGTAGAGCCAGCGTGCGTCGCTGCAGGTAGGTAGGTCGTGTAGGTTCGATTCCATGTGGAGGCGGCGAAAAGTTTTCTTCGAAGAAGATCACATCACGGAAGGCCAGGAAATGACGGATTATGATACAAAGTCATGATGGTAGAACTCTAAATTAAGTATTTTATTTTATTTTGGATTTATAAAAATATATTTGATACAAATAAAATCGTAGTAGGCCGTAAAATAAGGAAAATACATATTTGATTTAATCGGATCCTATTTTGATGACATTTTTTGGCAGTGCAATGAAGAATCTGAAAAGATGGTGGTTTGCGAAGCAACAGCCAATTTCTCTCTTTGAACTGCATGTCAGGCGTTGATTTTGTACCGTGATCAGGCCTTGATTTTTTACCCTGATTAGGTCGCACTCAGGGATGGCGTTTAAAAAATGATCATGTTTTGATCGAATAACCTGATCAGGGCCGGAAAAGTAAATCAGGTTGCTTGGTCAGGTCTTTATTGTAGCCGGAGCAAGACTCCTACGCGGGTTTGAAATATTTCGAAACATGCAGGTCCGAGACCCAGGAAACGTTAAGCAAGCGTAAAACTGGAGTGACTAGTCAATTCGGATCTTCCACGCAGCCTTCTTTTGTAACTTGACCGAATATACAGAAATATATTCTTCCAGTTTATGAAGGTCTCTCCAGCAGCGTCCTTTTATCCAGATGTTCGGGCGGAAACACGCCAAACTTCAACGAATTTTTCAGTTTAACCGTGTGGCGCATCGCTTTGAAACGCTTATTCAGACGATCAATCGTCTGCATCTACGACTACAAATCGCCGGCTTTGCAACACTGGCATGGTCAATGAAGACTATGCAGCAGTTTCAATGATATAGGTTTAATGATGCTTCATTTGAATATTCGCCGACCTGCGTGACGCGTAATCAATCTCGCGGAAGACTAATGCCGAAGAAGCAGCACTAAGGAAAGTCGTGCTGCTCGCAGAATTGTACAAATTGTACAAAAACAAAGCAGTACGAGTTTTTTTAAGTAGCTGAGAAACTGCCGCATGGACCAGGCATAGCTGAATCAGCCTTAGATTGCTGTAAGTTATCAATGATCCATATTTCTGACCGAAAACTTTGAAGCGCGTTTTCTAAAAATCTCCACTTGCTGATGTTTTTCAAATTATTGGCGGATGTGATAGAAAAGAAACGGTCGACCCGACCGAACCAAATCAACGTTTGTTCTCTAGAGTCTTGAAAACCACCCTAAATGAACTGCATACGTTGGCAAAAACTACATTTCATAGAATTCTTTTGAATTAATGAATCATTTTTTTCATCGCTGGCACCTGGTCGTTGAATCTTGAAAATTTTGATGATTTCACGCTTTTGTCTAAATTTGTATAGTTGATAATAAATATATATGTAAATTGAAAATGATTTCGGTTTCTTTTTCAGTCAAGAATTATTCATCTTCCCGCAAATTCAAGGCTTAAGCGGCGAGGTCCGTCGACGGTCAGCTAATAGCTCCGCCTTTTTGTGAACATTTTATGATATACTTGTCGTGTTATACTTCTTACATATTTTTTAAAATACACTCGAAAATTCAGAGAATTTCCTGTATTCTCTCCCTTTTTTTTATTCCCTGCCAAAAATTGAGGATAATCACCTTTGCTAGTCCTCTACAGTAGTGCACGTTTTAAAATCTGTACATAAGAACTTGTGTTCGCAATGATATTCCCCAAATGTCTATTTTTGACAAGTAAAATAAGTAGTGAAAGATTTTTTTGTAAAAATATTTATATATTTTAGGAGCTTTGTGTTTTTTTTACAGTTTTGTAATGTAATCGAAAAAAGTCTTATAAATATTGAGCAAAGAATCGAGTTTGTTTTCTTTCAGCTGTCAAAATATTACGTAATTGTCTTTCATGCAATTCAGAACATTATAAATCAAAATGCTAAACATACTTTGTGTATCAAGAAAAATGTTGACATAAAAGTGCGTTGGCCATTTTCCTTATATGCAAGGTAGGTTAGCGGATCTGCATAAGCTTGGGCCCCAAAACAGGTCGTTTTCCAACACTTTCTGCTGGCGAGAGTATCGGGATACTGATATGATGTCGGGATTTTACACAACACATACTTTTTTCGAATTTGCTTTATTTTTTTTATTGAAAAATGTTGATTAGGATCAAGTTTATTATATGAATAAAATGCCAAAGAATAGGCTCATTGCTTATCAAAATTTTGACCCAGGTGGTTCTAGCAACTAGGGTGATCTGAATTGAAAAATAATGCACTTTAAGGGTTACGGTTCCCTACTGGCCTTATTCTCAATACCATTATCACGCCAGCATCCGATAATCCATAGTCGCTATCAGCAGTTCTTCAGAGCAAAAGCCCGAACTTCAGCTAAAACAAATATCATTCCCTAGCAATCTTTGACTGCAACTTCGTCGTGTCTCTATGTCTTTGTCCTTGATCCCACCGATATTGTTACGCTTGTTTGTGGCATCTCCTCTACCTTCTTCGGCCCCTCCGTTTCATTCGTACTTCTTTCTTCTGAAGCCCGATGGATCAAGTTAATCTCTAATCCTCATTCAGCCAGGACTTGCACTCTCTACTTGGTAACGAAGAACAATAGACACAATTTTTGCTTCTGAACCTTGGGGTCTCACTTTATTACCTCCCGGAACATCACATTAGCATAATAATGTAACTTTGGTATGACCGGATACTTATTTAAAATGTGGAAAACTACAACAATGGCAGGCTGTAAAAAAAAGTTTGATGGTCAACTTAAAAAAAACTAATGTCAATCATTTGTTAGCCACGAATGGTTCAACATATCATAATGTCAACCGGTTCTACGATAATAAATGTTATGAACTCTGCTCTGCCCGAATTTCGAGCGAATCAGCCAAATAGATTTTAAACTACGACTTTCACCGTTTCATAAAACATAGTTTCGATAAAAACGTAACAGAAAAACGTTTAGGAAAGTCTATCTCTTCCGTGTACACTTTTCGTATCGGTTTAGAGGTTTGTTGAATATCTTTGCCATTTTTCACATGTTTTTTTGTATGGGCAGTACGAATATGGAGTTATCTTTTTCTAAAAATTTTTTTGGATAAACAAATTATTTGGTGAGATCACAGATGTAACGAAACAATGCATTTTAGGGAAAATGGTTTTAAATTAAAAATGTTCGCTGATCAAGACTTTTTTGTTGTCAATTCGTAAATTGACAACAAAATAAATAAGACCTTTTTGCAAACTCTGATAGTAATGGAGTTATAAAAAACGACAGTTCTAATGAAAGAAGGAAGGGGTGTGCCCGATGACGAGATAAACGTTTTTTGTTTATAACTTCATTACTAATAGAGTTAGCAAAGAAATTAATGAAACGTTTTCATCGTAAATTGAGAAAAGAACCTTTTCTATATGGATTTTTATTCTACAATGCATTATTTTATTACAATCTTCATTGAAACATTTGAATTGCAAGGAAATGCCTTGGCGGGTAGGAAAATAAAGGGTATCTCAAAATGACCCGATATTAACATTTATTATTAAAACCGATCATGTATCAAAAAAATCACCGTTATTGTAATTTTAATATAAGGTACACCATGGAGGTTCTGTGTAGAACAATATCCGATAAATGGCATAAACGGCATGGACTTGGAAGACATTCTTCCAACAAGATGGCCCAATCTGCCACACTGTGGGCGAAACAATGCAGTTATTGCCGACGAAGTTTCATGATCGTGTTATCTCGTGCCATGGCGATGTGAATTGGTAACCAAGATCGGTGCGATTTGACGCCATTGGACTTTTTTCTTTGGGGTTTTCTGAAAGGAAAACTGTATGCCAATGATTCACAGACCATTCTAGAGCTCAGGGAAGCAATTGGACGCGCCATTAATGAAATTAGTCAGCAATTATGCCAAAGTGGTATTGAAACTTTTGTTAAAAGAGGGACCGTTTGCAAACAGGGATGAGGCGGCCATTTACCGGATATTGTGTTCCCCACGTAACCTCCATATTTGTACCTTGTATTGAAATAAAAATATTCGTACTTAAAAAGATAATACGTTTTATTAATAAATTAAAATGTCAGGCCATTTTGAGACACTCTATACTTTGAAAAAAAAAATGAAAAAATAGTACTTCCAATCTACGATTCCTGTTCCGTTGAATGGTTCACATTTCACCATTTTACTATTGGCGGAAAAACCGAAAGAAAGTTCAAGTTGCGGTAGCTAAACGACGCGTCAAGTTGTACATCCAAGTCGCTTCTGTCGATTTATTCACTAGAGTACTCGTATTATGATCATCACTCCAATACTCAACCTTGTAGTGGAGGGTGCTATCTTTCATTATCGATGCCGGGACGTTCAGCACAATCTGTGGAACCTTTGCATTCAGAATGTGTTTCTTTAATTTTCATGTTAGCTAACCGAACAGACCGAAGAACATCTGTTTCTATATAGAAGAAGGCGTATCGGCCAACTTTTACCTGCGAGAGGGCGTATCATTGGATTTAATATAATATATTCCGTCAGGTATAATTCGGAGAAAGTTCCCGAATTTGAAGGGCATCACCTTATTTCGTATCGCCGTAGGGCACGTTCGCTATGGCGCCATCAACGCTCTGACCCTTTACGAAAATTGTCGTACCTCGGCCGATTTTCGAAATTTTCCCAAAATCGTTGTTATAAATTAAAACTAAGACCCAGGGCCATAAAACTGCTATAAAATAATCGGATTTTAGAAATATCAAGCACACTAATGAATGAATTTGTCGTTCATCTTCGTTATTGATAGAAACATTTAAATAGCGTGTTCTGAATGTATTAGGAAAGTAGTATCAATTGGTTGTAAAATGGGACTAATACTATTTCAACAAACTTTTGAGTTACCGATGTAACTCTTACATTTGTTCCGTTAACTTCTTTTTTTTCGACTACTGAATCCAGATACATATACCAGAAACGCGAATCAAAGAAAGACCCTTTTTCATCGTGTACGGAACGCTCCTCTGTCAATTGAAGACTTTCAAGCAATACAACATCGCAGTACTACTGCAAATAGCTGTTTTTCGGTTGCTTAAATAAAATATTCAGCTTCTTCTTATTATTGATTTTTAGTTGGAGAATAAAGTCTATTTGTTGATGATGGAAGAGTGTACAATTTCGTGTGGCGTTCAAGCATTGATTCCTTTCTTCAGCACTAAAGACGAAGGAATACTGGCTGGAAGCGAAATAAATTCTGCTATCTGATAGGGTTTTATCGAATAGGGACTTCAATTTTCCTCTACAAGTTCACAGAGTATCCAAATGCATTTCGCTACTTCACTACTCGATACAAATAACAATAAAACTAATGCACCAAGTACCAAAGCTTATATTCTTAACATTTGTATTTTACTAGTCGATAGAATGAATTTTTTAAGCCTAGAACTCTGTACATGGGTCGTTTGCGTCCGTGCCAAGTTTTTAAAGAGTGAGTATTACTAGATGCTTGCAGGTACGACGCTACCACCCCGGCGTAAATAAAGTTCGGGGTAAGGTAGTTATAAGCTTCGAACCCCGCCAGCTTTTGTTTGTTGACGCACAGTGGTACGAGCAACCTTGCAGCGGACAAAAGTGACCCGTGTTCACGGTTTAGGTAGGTCAAAATGTGTCAGTGAAGTTAGCAGAACATTCGCCAGCAGATCAAAACTAAGTTGAGACTTGTCAACTTGGCATGCAGTTGAGTTCTAGAATTTTTGACGACTTTTAGCAATAGTTCTGGTCATTTTATTTTAAAAAAGGTGATCGAAAAAATGATCTGCTAACTTCTCGTAGTAGAACATTTTCCGGATAACCATAAATTACCGGGAGCTGCTTGTGCATGTGGCTGAGTTCTATAGTTCCTGATAGTGTTTAGCAATAGTTCCGGTGATTCGAGAAAAAAAAGGTGACGGATTTTTTTTCCGTGTAACTTCCTATAGAAATATGCTAACGGATAGGCGTAAGTACCAGGTGCTTTTTGTGTGAGATATTATATTGTGTATGACTTAATTTTTACAGATTTTTCAGAAATATTATTTTATAAAAAAAATAGATAACAACGAACTTAATCTTGGAAATATTGTCCATCGTTTTCCATGGCCTTGCGCCATCTCTCAGGTAACATACGAATGCCGTCGCGAAAGAAACTTGCAGGCTTCGAGGCGATAGAGTCATCGACGAATTTACGGACATCGTCCAGCGTTTTGAATATTTTTTCCATCAAGGCGTGCTGCATTGACCGGAATAAATGGTAGTCGGATGGGGCCAAGTCCGGTGAATATGCCGGGTGCGGGAGAACTTCCCATCCCAAATCCAAGAGAGTCTTCTGAGTCGAGCGAGCAACGTGAGGTCGAGCGTTGTCATGCAGCAGTATGACTTGTCTGCTGCCTTGCCCAGTAAATGGCCTTTTCTGATCAAGTTCCTCGCTCAGTTTGTTCAATTGTTGGCTGTAGCGTTCCGCAGTCACCGTCTGACGAGTTTCCAAGAGTTCGTAATAAAGTACACCCTTCATATCCCACCAGATACACAGGAGAACCTTCTTTAAGTGGATGTCTTGTTTCGGAGTCGATGTAGTGGGTTGCCCGGGATCTACCGACGACTTTTTACGTTTGGGATTCTCGTAAAAAATATACTTTTCATCACCCGCCACAATTTTCCACAAGAAGTCCTTTTTTTGTTGCCGAGCAAGCAGTGAAAGGCACATAGTTCATACGCTGACCTAAGTTGTGTTCGGTCAACATATGTGGGACCCACCTTCCAATTTTTTGAATTTTTTCCATTTGGTGCAAACGCTTGTAAATAGCTGTTTGGGTGACTCCGAGCGGAGCTGCAAGTTCTTGTTGCGTTTGCGTTGAGTCTTCATCCAGTAGAGCTTGCAATTCCGCATCTTCCAACTTGCGAGGTTGTCCAGGGCACGGTTGGTCACTTAAATCGAAATTATTATTTCTAAAACGTCTGTACCAATAATTACACGTTTCATAAGACACAACGTCGGCACCAAGAACATTACAAATTGATTCCCGTGCTTTAGAAGCATTTTTTCCTTGTCGGAATTTGTATAGTATGCAGTGCCGAATGTGCTATTTATCAGTTGCCATTGTAAATTCTGCTATTCTGAGGGGTTATGTAACTTGTGTAGACTTGTCGTTCGGTATTCTGAAACCTTACGTCCGATCCTTTCAAACCCACAAAAGACCGCGAAAATATTTCTATTTTAAATATAATATTAAGCTCGAAGAAAAATCTGTAAAAATTAAGTCATACACTTAATATATAGTTTTGGTATTTCGTTATGTATTTGAGAATAGTTCTGACTTCCAGCTATTTTTAACTAATTATTAAAAATGCCAGAACTATTCTCAAATACATGAAACAATACCAAATCTATAATATCTCACACAAAAATCATCTGGAACACAGGCCTATCTAGCAGTAGAGCACAATTGTAAAGATCAGACGCCGATAAACATTCTTAATTATTATTTGACAATCGCTGGAAGCCAGAACAATTCTCAAATACATAATAAAATATTAATACTATACCCAGATGTCAGTCATGATGATGACGCCATGCATGCAATTTATAAAGCAAATTTTACAGCATATCAACGTACATGTCGTGATGCAAAGCCGTAAACTCATTTAGTATAATGAATGTACAAAACATTTTGATCTCAATATGTCGTTTACAAATGCGTCGTACGTTTGGAGCACGGCGAACTCATATCACTGCGCTCCAGTGTCCGCAATTAATATCCGCAATTTTTACGTCATATTAAAGTCATATGTAGATATTTTGGTGTGTGTTCACTATGATAGCATTAATTGTTTTCATGAATTCTACTTAATAGGAACGTAATTTCGTTTAGGTTGATGAAGACATTTCATGACCTCATTCAATATAATGAACTTGTGATACATTGTGACTTAAATATGTCGTTTCCAAATACATCATCCGTTGACTACAAGATGAACAAGACTACAAGATGAACTCATAAGATGATAAATTTGAGTTTTGCAATGAATATTTACAGATTGACGTCATATGGAAGTCATCCAATGATAAATCGCTATTTTGAAGATTCGGCTTCGGTCTGGCCAATAGAGTATTCCCAAGGTTGACGATGGAAATAAACGATGTTTACGTTACGTTTCGACCCTTTGGTTAGGGTCCTCTTCAGAAGTTTTATTTTTTTCCACTTCTTGTCTACATTTAAGTAGGAAACGAAGTTGTTGTTTTAGGCGATTCTCGATTCGATGGCGAAATACTACATCTCTTCGGATACATCACCTTCGCAGCTTTCAAGAATTGGAAACACGACGCTGCTACGAAGAATCGCCTAAAACAACAACTTTGTTTCCTACTTAAATGTAGACAAGAAGTGGAAAAGAATAAAACTTCTGAAGAGGACCCTAACCAAAGGGTCGAAACGTAACGTAAACATCGTTTATTTCCATCGTCAACCTTGGGAATACTCTATTGGCCGGACCGAAGCAGAATCTTCAAAATAGCGATTTTTCATCAACACGGCCGCACACCTCTGACTCATTTTTGTCATTCAATGATTTTCGTTGGTGTATTCTCTGGTGTAACACTGGTAGTAGACATGCCATGCAAGCAATATGATGGCGATATGCATGTTTTTCAGTGGTACATTCGTTAGGCGCAATATGACGGCGATCTGCATGTTTCTCAGTTAAGCATACTATGATGGCGATATGCATGTTTTTCAGAGATGTAGTCATAAAATACATGTTTCCCAGTAATACGTTCGCTGAACACGATATGACGACGATATGCAAATTGTTAAAAATTACGAATGATAAAAATAGGCAAAGAAACAAAGAAAGTTTACACGAGTGTTCGTATGGCTAAGTAGGTAGCGTGCTCGGCTGTAGAATTAGAAGACGTAAGTTCAAACCGTCGGTACGTAAAAAATTCAAGGAGGCAGGATACGTTTTCATCCATTTATCATATAGGCAGGAACATAAATAAAGGACATGAGAACAAAAAATACTACTAGATTTTATTTATTAAAAATTGTTGGATTTTTTAAACTTTTTACGCCGTGACACCTATATGAGCCCATCATAGTTCCATCACGCCAGGCCGTCAAAATGAGCTCCATATGAACACAGCAATTTCGTCACGTCCTGACGTTCGTATGAAAACTACAATTTCTTCACGCCATGACACTCATATGAGCTGCATATGGGCACAACATAGTTACGTCACGCTGTCACGCCCATATAACCTCCACATGAGTACAAGATATTTAGGTCACGCCGTAACACCCATATGATCCCCATATGCACTCACTTATTGTTGGATATTCGTGAGCCAATTTTGGTAGTGCTGATGAATTTACTGCATGCATACTCGCGTGAGAACAACTTTGCTTCATTTGGATGATTTATTGTGAATCATCATGTGATGACAATGTGGCTTCAAGGGGAGCACTCATAAGTGACACATAGCTGTGTGACTTTCTATGCTGCAGAGAAGATGTACATATGAAGCCAATATGAGCTACATGTGTATCTGGGTATTACCGCACACAAAGATCACCTGGAACTCACACCTATCCAGCACCAGAGCACACTTGTATACATGAGACGCTGATAAATATTCTCAATTATTAATTGAAAATACCTGGAAGCCAGAATTATTCTCAAGTACATCAAGCAATACCAAAACTATCATATTTCACACAAATAGCACCTGAAACTCACGCCTATCCATCACCAGAGCACACTTGTACAGTTGATATAGATTTACATCGGGTGCACCTCATTAGCTCGCCTTTGAAAATTAATAATAATTCAGGGGCTGATCTGAGACTCACACATGCTCATATTAAGGGACTCAGAATTTCACCCTCAACCCCTCATTTCAGGGAAGGCATTCAGTTCTGGGACACTATACAGGGTGAGGCACATCATGTGTTACAGAACAATAGCACTCAAACTATTGATCATATCCAAAAATGTTTCAGACAAAAGTTTCAGTGATCGAGAAGGCCGTCATACTGGGCCACCCAATTTTTTTTATCGGCGGAGGCGTTGAAGCTACATCAAGGTCAACTCCCCTTTTTTAAATGAAACGATGTATTTTTTTCTATGATATGACCGATTTTAGAACCTAGAATTCAGCGACCTACAACAAAAGCACTTAAAATCGGTAATAATGTCATCGAAAAAAAATACATGGTTCCATTTAAAAAAGTGGAGCTGGTCTTCACGTAGCTTCAGCGCCTTCACCGATTAAAAAAATACGGTGGTCCAGTATGACGGCCTTCTCAAACCCTAAAACATTTTTGGTTATGATCAAAAGTTTGAGTGGTGTTGCTCTGTGACAATTTATGTGCCTCACCCTGTATATGAGTATAAAAGCCCACGGCGAGAGAGCCTAGTACCATCATAATATGGTTAATACTACTATAAACGAAAAGTAAATCTAAATATGCGATTTGTGTAGCGTGTTTGACTATCCATTATCCCCGAAATAATTATTACCAATAGTAAAGTCTTGGCAATGTAAACAAGGTTTATTCAGTGCTATCACAAAGCCATATTAATGAAGTAGGCATAGCTGTAGAACATATACACGCTTTCATTTTCCAATTATCTAATTTCTTATATAATAAAAAATATCTTTGTGAAATCTCACCTAAATCGGAAGCAACAGCTGTTCGGAAGTACAGCCGAATTCGCTTTTGTCTGTTATTCCATGTCTGCGATTAAGATACCACAAGCACTCGGTAGCGTGGTGGTAGCGTGGTGGCAGTGTGCATAGTTATAGGATTATTCGAAATGAATCATTGCAGCGGGTAGGGGGATGAGGAATTACAATTTTTTTTAATCGTTGAGGTAGACCTCTCGGTTCAGTATTTTATTTTATTTTGGCTTTATGCAATATTCTACGTATTTAGTATACCGGCTGTGATGCGTTGTATATCATTACTGTGTATCTGTATGCGGAATAGCGTGTATGGCCACATCCTACTTGGCCCCTAAGAGCGGAGAGAAGGGAAATTTGTTCCCGTTTAAGACGTTATGGAGTTCATTTTACATGAAATTTTCAAGCTACTTTACCACCTTCATTTTCTTCCATTGTGAGGAGCTGCAGGGTCAAAATAGGCTGAACATTTCGACGCATACTCATACACTAAGAATATTGTTCTACACGAGTTGAAATTTTCAGCTTAGTTTAAAGGCCGTTAACTCAATTTCAGCCTATTTTGAAGGTTTTTGACTCGATGTAATTCTCACTTCAGGCTACTTAAGGATGGTGAGTCCCTATGAAACATGTTAATGTTAATTGGTCAATAAATAGCTTCTTAATCGTCATGAAATTTTTACACGACCTCCTGAATACTTCATGTAAAAACATACCAAATTTTCAGAATTCTATCATCATTACTTCAATCTCCTTAGAGGTTGAAATAAAAAATGATAAAATTCTGAAAATTTGGTATGTTTTTGTATGAAGTATTTAAGAGGTCGTGTTTATATTTCACGACGATTAGGAAGTTCGTTATTAAAAAATTACCATTTTGTTAAGAACAATTATTAAAAGAAATTAAAAAAAAATGTATCCATAAACTTCGTTTTGTTTCCGTTGCTTCCAGTATATTGTAGATATTACAAAATTGAGAGGTCAAAAAAAACTTATTGCTAAGTTACATCAGTTTCCATAAGACAACATTTAATTTGTGAATATTAATTATTCAATAAAGAGCTTCCTAATTGTCGTGAAATTTTAACATGACCTCTGAAATACTTCATACAAAAACATACCAAATTTTCAGAATTTTATTATCATTTGCGATTTGGGACTCAACATCCTTAACCCTCAGGGTTAAGTCTATACAAAAGTACTATTGAGTACAATCATGGGTTAGGCTAACCCAGGAACTTTGGTCGGCTATATCTTGGGCTGTAATTCATTAAGTACATTTTTTTCCAATCGATCGGACATTTCCTTAGAAATGTGATGTTTTCTCCGAATAGTGATCTTTTTATTTAAAAAAAAGTGATAGTTGAAAATATCCACATCCGTCCTAAAATGTTCATCGAAATACGTTTTTTTTCTTCTCCAAAAACTTAACGAAAAAAAAGATATCAACATTTAATAAGCGGCTTCAGAAAGCTGAAAGGTTGTACTTTAAAAGAGTTTCGGTCATTTTCCGATTCGTTTCAAAAAGTATTTTTTTTTCAAGTACAAGAATTGGCGATTTTTTATATCGCAAAAAAAAACTTGTCGAATGAATTCGTCTTCGTCATACATAATAATGATGGGTATAAAATAAATAAACAACATAAATTGTTCAAACACATTTTTCATTGAATTGGCGTCGGTTTCCGAAGCATAAGTGCTCTCGGCTTGTTCGTCCTCGGTATCATTTGTGTCACTTATATTTTTATTTGGACTATCGTCCTCGTCTTCTCGATACAATTTCTCAAGGGCCGAAACGCTACGCGTTCTCTGACGCGTCGCCATTGTACGAAAAACATACTAACAATATATACGAAAAATGAATATTAGAATACACATATAGTAGTTTCGATAGAAATAGTCCTTATGACGTCCGTCGCATGGAAAGTAAATCAAAATTTCGAGCTATCGGAATTAAAATTATCTTGCATACCGACGCTTGCACGATCGTATAGGGATCACTCATATAACCACAGTCAATTTGCATTTGCCGATAATTACAATGTGAAAGTTTGACGAATAAATTGTGGGAAAAGATCGTTTTTATTTTTATATTTATTTGAGCTACAGATACCATATCATGACTTTCCCGACATCTATGTAACAGTGTGAATAATCTCGATTTATCATTGTTAAATCATAGAAATATGCGTGTAAACCCCCATTGCAAGAGAGGGGTTAGTCAAATTCCTTATAGTTTATTGACGGCTCAAAGTATCGAGCCGCCCGACAAAGGTCCCCAAGAATCGGCGAAGGTCCGGGCGCAATACCGGAGCCCCACGGATAAGGCGCATGAACATTGGAAAACAGGCGGAGAGTCGTGGAACTCCGCCCTGCGGATTTTTAGTTGAGTCAGATGTCCTGTTTTCGTTGTGTACCAGGAGATGCGATATTTGGCAATCTCCATAAGCTACCACGGGAATATTTTCCGATAAGTTACCGATAGCGTATAGAGAGGCGTCCGCGTCAGAGGGTAGGAGTTATCGGTCAACGGATTTGACGCTTAGATCGCGATTTTGCGAAAAGGTCTCGAAGCAGCAATCTACGTCGAGTCGCCGTTCCAGGAACTCGGCTTTGTTCTCGCGCTCCCGTGTTGGCAGTCTTTCTGTCGACATGCTCGGTTTCGATCTCGATCACGCTATGTAAGCGCGCGTTACCGAGTGCGTTTCGGTACGTTTTTGTAAAGTGTGTGTTAACGTGATTGAGGAATTCACGAACGAAATTCCTCCACCGACCCTGAGAATTATCAGTGCAATTTTGGGTGCGTTCCTGCATTTCAAACATTATGATTTCGTTCCCGTGTAGCTCTCGCAATAAAATAACAAATGGTTCGTTTGTGCTCTCGGTGATATCGTTATCATTCTCCCTATCTATCGAACTCATATCCCGACTCTCTCTACCAAACTTTGCAGCCTGAGCGGCCGCGCACTGCCGTGACCGTCCGCTCACGCTGATGCACCCAGGTGCGGTTTTCTAGTTCCGAGACCCCAACAATTGGACAATCCCATTTTTAACCCGCATTTTTGTTTATTTTATTTTTCAAATTTCGTGTTCGTGCCGTTTGGTGGGGATGGAAGTAGTTCGACCCATCCCCCAGGTCATACTGGTCGCTAACCCGGCGATACAAAGTTAGCTGGTGCCCACCGGAGCATGCGGTTGCATTGGCGAAAGTGGAGGGCCGAAGGTGACGTGAGTGTTTTCCCACGAATTGAGAAATTCAAAGGAAAAAGATGCCGTCTCAAAATATATACGCGCATCAACTTTTCAATTTTCTAAATTCTATATCTCAAAAGCTATTTTGATGTGCCTAACATTTTTTACGCAATGACTTATATAATCAAAACCAAGATCTGGGAAAAATTACGCCTAAATCGGAGCTAACGGCTACTCTGAAGTACAGCCGAAATGACTTTTGTCTGTTAGGCCATATCTCCGATGAAATGCCACAAGCACTCGATACTGTAGTGGCAGCGTGCCCAGTTCCACGCCGGTAAGTGGTAGGTACGATTCCGTGTGCAGGCGAAATATTTTGATCGAAAAAAATTATGTTAGTCGGTAGAGGAATGCCGAATTATTGCCAAAAAAAAATCGTTGATGTAGAATTCTGTGGAGTATTTTATTTTATTTCTGGATTTACGCAATATTGTATGCATTCAGTAGACGGGCTGTGATGCCCTATATGTCATCACACTATGTATGCGTAATAGTACGTGTGTGTAGCCGCGTATACGTGTGGCGTCCACGAACGGTATATCGACATCCTACTACGCGCCAAAAAGTGGAGAAAAGGAAAATTCGCCCCCGTTTAAGGTGTAGAGTAGGAGTTCATTTCACATTAAATTCCTCATTTTTACGTTATTGTAGCTCATTTCACGCTATTGTAGTTCTTTTATGTCCTACTACTGTGAAGAGCTGTAGGGTCAAAATAGGCTGAACATTTCAATTTGGGTAACCCCTTTCAAATAATTTAAATTGATCATTTTTATGCATTCTTAAAGTCTTAAAGAATGGAAGATGGCTATTTATTTTCCTCTTTTAATTAAAAATAGAAGAGTGTAACTTTAACACGTTGTGAAGACGCCATTATTTTAACCCAAGTAGAAATACTGTCAGGCTGGCCTGATATTTGATCCGGGTCTGATCACGTTGTAGTACGGAGGCCGTACTTAAGGTATGCCTCTATCTGGATGGTTGTACCGTTTCCTCCCGTTGCCTGAACCAGCTACCTTTAGGCAATGGACAGGATTTACGGTTTGATTCAATTCGCCTGATCTGTCTAGCTTCAAGCGCTCAAGTAACTGGACTTATATACAGTTTGGGGCCTTTTACACGCCTAAACTCTTATCAGACAGCAGACGAACTAAATATATTAGCGCATCGTCAAAGCGTAGAGACATATTGTCTACTGTATGCGTACTCTATTTTTTACTATTCCTTATAAATCTGTAATCCGGTTCCCTCTGTTTAAAAAACAATTTAGTTGAATCCACTAAATTTATCTATTTAATTTTAAAAAATTCAAGTCGTATACAATTCTCGTAGAGACAAAAATTTTTCTGTGTGATTGAATTAATGGTCCGTCTTGATTGCAATACACACATCGAAAGGCTGGAGGGCAGAGAGGGGTGGAGAGAGGTGTGTGTGTATGTGTGTGTTAACACACACCCACACCCTGAAAAATCTATAGCAAGATATTAGACAAAACTCTCTAATGATCGCAATGATATTAAATAATTGATTGCGTTTATGTGATACAACAAATAATTATCGTATAGGAATTTAATGTGGTCTCTTATGCCACCGAAATGCTACAAACACGCGGTAGCATAGGGGCAGCGTGTCTAGCTATAAGTAGGTAGGTTCTAGGTTCGCTCCCATGACAATGCAGAACATTTTCTTCGAAAAAATCCATTCAGAAGGCATGAATGACGGACTATGATACAAAATCATTATGGTAGAACTCTACATTAAGTATTTAAATTTATTTGGGATTTATAAAACATTCTATTCAGTATTCTAAAAAAATATATTTGAAACCAAATATGATCGTAGTAAAAAAATCTATTTGATTTAAATAGATCTATTTAAAATAAAGATTTTTTTAACAGTGGCAATGGAGAATGTGATAAGATGGTTGTTGCCGAAGCAACAGTGAACTTCTCTCTTCGGACTGCATGTTAGGTCTTGATTTTGTACCCTGACCAGGCCTTGGTTTTTTACCCTGATCAGACCGAAATCACGGAAATTGTTACACAAATGATGTGGGCTTGATAAAAAAAAACCTGATCAAGGCATAAAAAGAAATCCTGATCAAGGCATGAAAAAAATGAGGGCGTTGATGAGGTGTTTTTTTTTAGCCAGAGCAGGGTTTCTACTCGGAATCCGTCACGAGACTTCTAAATGCTTCGTCATCATCGGCACCCAGAAATGTCTCCCTGTATCGAGCGTCGTTTACTAACGTCGGTATTAGAATTCAGGAGTTCGCAACTTTTGTCTAAGAACAGCGAGCATTAGCTGTTGATGATCGGTTGAGCGAGGTGAGAGAATAGATACTACTAGTATCTACCACTAAACATAAACGACGGTCCGTTGAAAAATATGAAACCTTAAAACAACAATTTTGGACGGCTAGTGGACAAACGCTTTGATCGCTGAAAAACATGTAATAACTAACCTTGACAGCTTGGGGTTTTGAGTATAACTGATACGCTACATATCCGGGTCTCGCCCCGTGCCCATATTTTGTTATGTCAAGTTCGAAAAGTGATAAATCTTTCCGATTTCCACGAGTTATTCCGGCCATTTTATGTATTATGTTATAATAAATTATTCATATATCCTTGCATCCTTTATTGTATGCCTATAAGTATCGATTAGGAAAAATGCGGCACATACTTTCCCACTCTCCCCTACTTGGCAAATTTCGTGGCAAATGATTGTAATGCATAATTACTTATCATACATATTATACAACTTGCGATATATATTGTATCAAATTCATTCTATTTTATTTTGAACTGGGTGTGCTTGTTCTACTTTCTTCCGTTTCAGTTTTTGTAGACATGTTTTCTTTTGCTTGCTTCCAATTTTTTAAGAAACACCGATAATTAATGGAATTTTCTAAGATAAATTCTCCCCATGTAGATTAAAGCTTCATTTATTAGGCAATGTGTAATTCGATTGATTCTAATTTATTCATTCACTTTCCGTCGGAATAAGCAACGGGACCTATAAAAATGTACATGTGTCGCCTCCTGTAACACGCATGATCTTTTATAGAACGGCATATTTCTATTGTGTAGCGGGAAAATAATTCAGCACTCGCTATGCATGCACAGAGCAGCATTGACATCTCGATACTTGTCTGTCACAGTAGTTATGGAAATATTCGTTTTGATATATTACTATTAAGTAGCGAGTAGCGATCGACACATTCCGCGTCGATCGCTACTCGTTATAGTCGATCAGAAGTGTATATCTGTGGTTACAACTCAGGATTTCATAGCACTGGGAAAACTGGCGTAAACAAGTTATCTGTCAACTTAGCGAATCCATATGGATCGCACGCCTACCAACATGCGAGGTGCCAAGAGGGATTATCGTGTTATGCATGAACTCAAGCTACCTTACACGTAGAAAGCGTATACGGTGTTAGGTAAGATACGTTCAGTTGTTGCGTACTAACCCATGACGTCTCGCGTGCGAGCATTTGAGTTGTCACGCTCCAGTGAGCTCAGGAAAGCAAAGTATACCCGATGGTGTACAGCCAGACGTGAATTACAAGCGTCGGGCGCGCAGCTGAAGCGTTTCTACACCACGTAGAACTGCCTTCTCCATATCTCCTCGCCTGTGCCACTCTTGTTGGTACACACAACATCGTGTCCTATTATTACGGCAAGCTGGGTTCGGTGCGCTCGCAGTGCGAGTGCAACGATGTACAGCCCGTTCTCGGTATGCTATATATGGTCCCTTCACGATACTTGGCTCACACGGCCAACATACCGTCATCGGCCGAGTTTGTTCTTGCAATACGTATTAACAGCTCCGAGCAATACTTGAAACAGGTCAAGTTTTCCCTAGTGAAGAAAACTGCCAGGAACGGCATGGACCATTAGTAATATTAGCAGTGAAAGGAAGCCGCAGTCCGACAGTTGTTGAATTATTCAAGTGCTTCTTCCACGTACCACGTCGGGTGTATAAAGGACCGCAAGTGTTCTTGCTCATATAGTGTACATAAATAGATCGATATATGCGCGCAGACGTACAGTTACAATTTAGAAAATGATCAATGCTTATTGAACACCAATAATAACGCGAAATAAATAAACGAATCTCTGTATTCAGTAATCGTAACATCGTCGATCTTATGCGTACACTTTTTCAATCTTTTGTAGAGTTCCAACACCAGAGATTAGAATTCTACATTGCTATCAGGAGCTCTCTTAGTTTTCTCATTTCGCTTTTACGGCATTGGAGTTTTTACAGTTTACCACGCATTGTGCTAAAATTTAGCAGGCGAACGCTTTGAAGAGGCGTCATTTCCTAAGCACGATAAATATGTGAATACTTTTTTATGACTTTATGTGGAATACTGGTCGAAAGTTTTCGACCGCTTTGGATAATTACAAAATTATATTACAATAATAGAATTGATTTTGTTTCTTATGTTACGAAGATACTTTATAGCTCTATAAAATGAGTTACATTATTGTAATATCATTTTGAAATTGTCCACAGTGATAAACAAATTTGCAGCTATCCAAAGTGATCGAATTTTTTTTGCCGGTACTGTATATGTGGAGCAAGTCAGTGGAAAAAAGGCGTACCCCATCAGGTAAGATATTTTGTGAAGATTTTGCAGTCCCTATCTGAATAAGAAATTTAAAATGTTACTCATCGCGAACTGTCAAACTTTAAACTTATTAGCAGTGGCGCCTCTTCCCAGTGTTGGGTTTAAACTAGAAGCCTTTAGCTCTAATTTTTTCCTCAGAAATCGTTAGTAATTATTTAAAAAATGCCTTTCGTGAAAACTTTTAAGTAATCCGTTTGCGGTTATCGTGACATATTTATTTTCCCAGGAAAATAAAGGTACCGGTTTGTAATTTTCCAAGGATATATCTGCATATTTTAGACTCACTTCGAATTGGGTTGTTTTTTAGGTTGATCATTATTCCAGTGTTTAATGTTGGATAGAGCAACATTTCTTTTTTATTTATGTGCTTATCCAATGTTTTAAGTTTTAAGTTTTAGGTTGTGAATTTCTAATAAGGCTTCAAGATGAGTTGGATAATTTGATTAGTCAAAACTGGCCTAGGAAAATTAAGTTCCATTGCTTTCTAGCAATGCAAACTTCAAAGCGAACTGTAAATATATTAATGATTCAGTTTTAAATTATATCAGAGAAACGCTTACGCGTAACGCGATTTCGATCCCGGGATTGCTGGGTGATGAGTTGTAACGTTGTCCTCTGAGCATGTTGTACGTGGTTAATTTGTGAATTTCCGTCTCGTCTACATATGCTACAATACGCAAAGTTTGATAATTGAAAATAAATGGATTAATAAAGGTCAATAAGATTGTCGGATTATTGACTTAATTTCGGTCGCATTGAGAGCAATAATTGCATTTGTCGAGATTATGGAGAGAAACCCACTTACGATTTTTTTCGTTTTTAACGCCATTTGAAACTGACGTTGGCTAGCCAGCCATGAGTCATCCACTAGATGATAGTACGTGTAAATCCGATAACCTCACTTTCTCATTCGTAACCGTAGCTAACTAGTCCAGTACAACCTAGTTAGTAGGTGCCATTTTTATTGCAATGCAGCGACCTTCCTTGTGAAAATCGATTGGACGGTAAATAGACAAGGGCTGAATAATAAAACATTCAGATTGTTACTGGGTCATACCGAGGCAGTCATTGCTCAATTCGTATGAGCTCAATTGGGCGAGCTAGTTCGTAGGTCGTAATTCAGACAGGCTTGTACAATTTCTACTCGGGTCATTCAACCACATTTAATACATGGAAGAACAGCTATCATGGCATGTAGGCTTAGTTGCTGTTTTAGGCTTCAGGCGGAAAAATGTTTATGGAAAGTTTTGGAGCCAAACAAGAAAATGGAAATTCGTGAGGCGTGTGTAGATGTTATAGGTCAATGTTTTCGGAGTTGACGTATCTATGGCCTTCTTTGCGTATCCCATCCCAACCGATCTCAACTTGAAGAAGACATTTATAAGCGACTTTACCATATAGCGAGATTTCATATAATTGATTAACTGCTATACTGGTTTTCTAGAAGACACAGAGAAAGAGAGTCGTCCTTTGTCCAGAGTATAAGCTGACTCAGGGGAAAAGTGGTTAGGGACTTCTATTCATCTGACAACTGTGAATTATGTCTGCTTTTTGAGTCAGCTCGATTCAACGACGTTTTACTATCATTCTGGTAACACTACGGCACTGCAGGTTCGTCAAGAGTAGTGTTGGTTTGGAAAACTGCTTCCTCATCAAGCGAGATTTGTAAATCTTCATCTAAAAGGAAGAGGCAATGTGACAGTTTCAGCTAACACCTTGTTATTATATATGAGTCCGTCATAATGAAATAGATTTGTGATTGTTACGGATTACATCGTGCGCGCGCGGAAAAACAACGGTACTTAACCTTTCATAACTTAACAACGTAAAAATAAATAAAACAATGACTTTAGGTAGTTTTTACCTTTTGGTCGGTTTTAATTAACAAAAAAAACGTTTTATATAGTTTTTGACAAATATAATTATCTTACGAGTCTCGTTCTCGAGATTACAAGGTAGTACCGCCTACTTCGGTACGCTGGGCCACGATTTTTTAGAGCTGATAAAAAAAACAAAAGATCTTCCAAACAGCCTTCCTCTGCTCTCACCCACCATGGTAACGCCATAACGTTTTTCGTGCGCGAAGGGTCACGATCCACGAACATTAATTCCGTCTTTTTTTTTTTTTTTTTTAAATGGGTAAATCACACAAAAAGAAAAGTAAACGAGAAAAGAATGAAAAGTTTTGGAAAAAGTTGAAGAAATTAATGGTAAAAAATGTGCCGGAGTCTTCTTCTGATTCAGAACCGGAAAACTCAAAGCGAGGACATGACGATGAAGATCAATCGACATCCAGATCAAAAAAGGCAAAAATATCAGATGAAACAGGAATATCAGAAGGTAGATTAACAAAACTTTCATCAAATCTTGACGAGGCGGGTATACCCGTACGGATGCGATATCTAAGATTATCGCCTCAAAGTAAAACATCGTATCTGAGCTCGATGCTTGGTGTGTTATTGCCATGTGCAATAGACTCGGCGGCTTTGCCGTACGAAGGCAGGCTCCTCTGAGTCCTGCCTTGAGTCATACATCCCCTCTGCAAATGAGACTTGGCGGTTTATACCGTACGAAGACAGGCTCCTTTGAGTCCTGTCTTGAGTCTACAGCCTCTCTGGAAATCAAAATTGACGGTTCATACCGTACGAAGACAGGCTACTTGGATTCCTGTCTTGTGACATGCACTCCTTCGGAAAACGAAAGTTGGCGGTTTATACCGTACGAAGATAGTTGCAAAAAGTACTATCGGAAATCGCACTATCATTATTACACAAGAGACGGTGTTTCAATATAAAACTCACGATCTCCCTTGAATAACATATGCATATCGCTAATCCATTTACATGTCCTGACCAAATATAAATTCCTCGCCTGGTCCCTTACAAAAAATATTTGGTTTGGAGTTCTACCAACATATGTGTTTACAGACATATCGTCAAACACCAGTGGACAATCTGAACATGATCCTGCCATCTTAGAGCCCTCACAGATGAGCGAAAAAGAAAATGCAAGTATCAATGGAATAGAGATCCCCGAAACTCCGTCTATCGAGCTAACGGAAGCGGTTGATGAAGAAACTCTTCGTATCCTGGGCATAACCTTAAAAGCAGAAGCACCTGAGTTACAACTAAACCCCAACCTTTCAGTGAACTGGGAGAAATGGATCGCGGAAGGTCTGAAAAAAGAAGACCAAGCAAGTATTTTAGAAAAATACGCTCGCACAGGTAACTGCCGCCTAGAAGCGCCAAAATTAAACCCGGAGGTTGCTTCGTGTCTCCACGAAACTGCTATTAAAAGAGACAGGTATTTGATGAACACGCAAAATAACCTTGGTACAGCCATGGCTGCTCTGGGTACAGCAATTTCACGACTGTTGAATCACAAAGAAGAAGTGGACGAATACAAGCTTTTAGAAAACCTCGCTGATGCAGGCCGATTACTGGCTTGCACATACCGTCTCGAGACTATCACTCGCAAGTCGTTGATAATACCGACGCTCGACAACAAAGTGAAGAGTGTATTAACTGGAACGAAGTCAGACACTTTTTTATTCGGCGAAAATTTAGGAGAAAAAATTAAAGCCGCAAAACCGATCGAGAAGGTGGCGTTAGAACTGAAACCCCAAACTAGTGCGAAAACATCCCTTTCACATTTTAATTCGGGAAACTGGAAACGCCCGTCTGCCAATTGGAATCGAACTGGAGTTCAGGCGGGGATCAATCAGAAACGAAAAATTGTACCATTCCGACCGAGCCAAACCCGACAAGATCGTCGCCGGATAGACCATTACCGGTTACAGAACCAGACCCGCAAAACGAGTGTTTTCAAGAAACCTCAATAAGAATTTTAGAGGTAATGAAATCTGCAGGTCGTCTACGCAAATTTCTCCCACAATGGCGGAATATTACAAAGGATCAATTCGTAATCGATTGTATCAGCGGTTATAAAATTGAGTTTCACGAGCCCGTTTTTCAGGACACAATACCTTCAATACCGACGATCAATTTGCAAATCGATCGCAAAAACATAAAACTCGCTATTGACAATTTACAAAAAAGGGGTGCAATTAAAACCTGCCGTCCATGCAAAAACCAATTCATTTCGTCATATTTCTTGGTTCCTAAGCCAGATGGATCAATGAGATTTATATTAAATTTAAAAAAGCTCAACTGCTTTATCTCGACACAACATTTTAAATTAGAGGATATAAGAACGGCGACGAAACTGTTTTCTCCTCATCACTTCATGTGCAATATAGATCTCCAAGATGCCTATTTTTTAGTTCCCGTACACAGGGCGAGCCAAAATTATTTAAGATTCATTTTCGAGGAAATCGTATATGAATTTGTATGCCTTCCATTTGGACTCTGTACAGCGCCCTTTATTTTCACAAAAATCCTTAAACCAGTCGTAAACTATTTAAGAGGAAAAGGTTTGCTATCCACAATCTATCTGGATGACATTCTGTGCATTGGATCAAGCTCGTCAGCATGTTCCAAAAACGTTAAAATTACAATGGAATTACTACAATCTCTCGGTTTTTTAATAAACCATAAGAAAAGTAATCTCACGCCGAGAAAAACCTGCAAGTTCCTGGGTTTTGTAATAACTTCTCGAAAAATGACATTGGAGCTTCCTAACGAAAAAAGGTCCCAGATTTCCATCCTAATTAATGAATTTCGCAATAAAAAACTATGCACTATTCGAAAATTTGCACATTTAATCGGAAAATTAGTTGACTGTTGCCGAGCAATAGAATATGGTTGGTTGTACACGAAAGAATTTGAACGCAAAAAATTCCTTCACCTTTTAATAAGCAGTGGAGATTACGATGCACCCCTCTCATTGTCTGATGGATTAAGAAGCGACTTTCATTGGTGGTCCAAAAATATCAAAACCTCAGTCTGTAAAATACGTGAATTTGAATTCACGAAAGAAATATTTACCGACGCCTCAAAAACGGGCTGGGGCGCGTTTACAAGTACCGCGACGACCCACGGTTTTTGGGATGAAAGTGAACGAAAACTACACATAAATCAATTAGAACTGACTGCAGTACTACTAGCGTTGAAGTCCCTTGCTGCAGATTGATCACACTGTGAAATACTATTACGAATCGACAACACTACAGCAATAGCATATGATAACCATATGGGAGGAGTGCAACACTCGGGTCTCCATAAAATAGCGAAAGAAATCTGGAAATGGTGCGAAAGTAGGAACAATTGGATTTTTGTTTCTTATATAGCGTCTAAAGAAAACATAGAAGCGGATAAGGAATCCCGAATAAAAAATATTGACACAGAGTGGGAGCTCGCGGATTCAGTATATCAAGAAATCACAAAAAATTTCGGTCAGCCGGATATAGATTTATTCGCGTCTCGGATCAACAAAAAATGTGAAATATATTGTTCCTGGCATAGAGATCCGGATGCTTCTGTGGTTGACGCATTTACGTTACAATGGCGATCAAATTGTTTCTATGCATTTCCACCTTTCGCACTAATTTTAAGATTTCTGCGGAAAGTGGTATCTGATCAAGCGTGCGGTATTGCCATTGTACCAAATTGGCGATCTCAAGCATGGTACCCTCTATTTACGGAATTACTAGTAGAAAAACCGATGGTATTCCCTCCCGCTAAAGGACTGCTACTATCCCCTTGTAGAACTCTTCGCCACCCACTGGAAAAATCCCTCGGATTGATTGCCGGGAGATTGTCCGCGAAGCATATCGTAGGAAAAAACTTTCGGAGCCAGTAATCGAGGTTCTATTGGCGTCTCTAGCAGATAGTACGTGGAAACAATATTCGAGACCGCTAAAATTATGGGTTTCCTTCTGCCATGCAACGGAAACGGACATCTACAATTCAGGTCCAAATGAAATACTGGAATTTTTACAAAATCAATTTAAGGACGGCGCCAGCTATGGAACTCTAAATTCCACACGTTCTGCTATCTCATTAATATCAACAAACAATATCGGCAACGATTTGAATATTAGTCGATTTTTTAAAGGCATTTTTAGGCTCCGACCTGTAAAACAAAAGTATGATGTGACTTGGGACATTAATCCGGTTCTTGCGTACATCACAAAAATGTATCCGCTCGATAGACTAAATTTACAAGAATTATCAGAAAGACTTGTACCCCTAATGGCCTTGGGAACCGCTCATAGAATTCAAACGTACTCTTTAATGAAGTTACAAAACATCACGTACTCTCCGGATGGATTGGAAATAAAAATCACAGACTTAATCAAGACATCACGTCCAGGGGCTCCGCAGCCTTTACTCTTATTACCTTATTATAAAGAGAAACCTGAAATTTGTATTGCAAGTACACTCGAAAAATATCTGCAAACCACAAAAACTCTCAGGGGTACTTGCGAAAACGTTCTTATCACGTCAAGAAAGCCATATAAAAAAGCAACAACACAAACGATAAGTCGATGGATAAAAGCGATATTGGCAAAAAGTGGTATTGACCCCATGTTTACAGCCCACTCAACAATACATGCATCAACGTCAGCAGCTTTAGCCAAAGGCATAGACATAAATGTAATAAAAAACACGGCGGGATGGTCTGGCGATTCTCAGGTTTTTGAAAAATTCTATAATCGCCCCATTAAGTCAGGAAGAAAGCACTTTGCTACAACTATTTTAAGTTCATTATAGTTGTTTGTGTTCATGTTGTCCTTAAACAGTCAAAAGTAATAAAAATGTAATGTTCTAAATCAGAAGTTTTCCATACATCTCTAAACATCTACCTTGTAATCTCGAGAACGAGACTCGTAAGATAATTGAACGATCAAACGAACTCACCTGAGTGAAGTTCGATCGTAATGATCTGTAGAGTCTCGTTCGAGATGATTACATCCCACCACAACAAAGATCAGTTTCTTTGTCACTCCCACCCTGAAATCCTACTGTCGTCTCTTCTATTACTTTTGAATTGACCTGGGAGCATCTTTAAACAATATGAAGTTACCATGGTGGGTGAGAGCAGAGGAAGGCTGTTTGGAAGATCTTTTGTTTTTTTTATCAGCTCTAAAAAATCGTGGCTCAGCGTACCGAAGTAGGCGGTACTACCTTGTAATCATCTCGAACGAGACTCTACAGATAATTACGATCGAACTTCACTCAGGTGAGTTCGTTTGATCGTTCAATTTCGGGCTAGGTATAAAGGAATAACGGAAGTGAAATAGACATGTTACGTGGTGTCATAACATTCATTTATGGCGTATGGAATGCTTTGAAGCAGTTGTTTTTCTTGTTTTAGCACAATGCCACGCCACATTTATCACACACTCTTCTTGTTTTGAATCTTGCAATCCCGTGATAAGTTCACTTAAAACAAATTTTAATCCAACTAACGCCACCTAGTTTGCATGAATTGCACAAAAAAGACCAAAGAACGGTTTTCAGTCATCCTGTGATAGTGATTTCATAAAGAATTAAATGTCGAAATGGTATTTGAAGAGGACTCCGATGGTTTGTTACCAAACTGTCACAAGGTGTTATAAAGGGCTAATAATATTGTTAAACAAAGTTTCGGATCAGAGGTTGGTGGAATACGAATGAACTATCGGATTACGGGAGCATAATTGTTTTATGGCTATCGGGAATAGTGAGAGGCGAATTATTGGCGGTCCGTACACCGTGTCCCTGGTGGGAACACAATAACTCCAGATACCGAACTAATACGGATTCGCAAAGTTTAGATTAAGATGGTTAATTATCTTTCTCATGCGACTTGCCAATGTTCGATGTAAATCTTTCATATGTTGATATATTATCTATCATACTTTTACTTATGTTAATATACTAGGACATTATCGTAGAACTAAAAGTAAAATAAACATGAGTACAAGCGGCCAGGAGTAACATAAGCGCAAATGGGCGAGTAATGTAGTAATATGTATGTAAATATCAAGAAATCACTGTCATAAACCGCCAATACTTCTAGCTTTGACGGGCCGGTTCCACTAAATCCCCTTATTCATGAAAACCTTTCACCTGGATTCATGAAAAATAAAAACTTGGATGCGTATATCATTGTTTGTGTCGTTTAGAAAAGGTTTAGAAATCATACTTTCGCAAAAATTATGACTGTCGCATGAGGTACTTCAACCCAAAAGTATTCATTGAAAATTAGAGTGTTTTTTTTATTTAAGAATTTGTCCGTTGCATAAATGAACGATAAAAGAGTTTCATCATAGCATAAGTTGCGATTTTGTTTTGTAGTCAGCAGCAATCCAGCGGATAAAAAGAACAAATATCAATTACATTTCGACTATAAAATAACCAAGTGCATTATAACTACGCTACGAACTTCGCCTTAACGTCGTAATTGCGTATCCAATTAATAATTAACGAATTCGCAACTTCTGCTCGTTTTAAGGAAGTGAGAGGTTAAAAGCAGCTGGCGCATCGGGAAAGGAAGAAGAGTAGGTGGAGAGTGTCACTGCGTACTTTTCCCATTCCGGATTGCCCCTTCAGAGGATTTCCCGTTTTCTGCTCATTTGTATCGTCCCACAGAAATTTTGCTTCACGGAACGACGCCGCTTCCCACTTCTCGGCTACATCGTGATTTTGCGACGTAATTAATATTATGACGGATAAGCTTGGCCCCCCCATTTCAGTGAGCGCCCGTTATGCTAGTTAGTAATTGGATAGTTTCTACCCTCATCATTCTCTTCTATGGTCCGGTAGCCGTCGCAATCTGCGACAAGCGACAAGCCACGCATATAAGCGAAAAAATTCTACTGCGGATAAACGTTCCTTCCTTCCTTTAAATTCGACAAATGATATTCGAGAATGCATTGGTAGCATTCGGAAAATCATGACATTCGTTCTTTGTGATTAGAACGGCACCCTCTCGGAAACGTCCGGTAGTCGACTGAACGTCACGATCGGATTTTGCTCTACGCACGATGATTTGCTTGGGAATCTATATCCAACGCTAAACCCTCTCAACTGAATATTCCTAAGGAAATAAGTATTTTTAAAATTTGTTTCCATCGTATTGGTTTTTTTTCAATGTTTTTCAAAGTTTTACGGTATCGTATTTGCACGAGAGTATCACGTAGTATATGGAAGCTCAGATCTCATTATCCCCGATATGTTATCGAGTACGCAGCCCGAATTTTATGTTGATCAACTACTGGCCATAACAGTTATGTACGGTCTGGAATGTTTACGCCGTGCAAACTCAATGGATTACGGGAACTCCGAGACTGGTCACTGATGACACTCCACCATAAAAGCAGATATTGCGTTTAGACAACATAATAAGTACAAGTGCCGAGATCCCTCTCCCTATCTCCCTTGCGTTTGATTCACAGTACGTAGATAAAGTTTAAACCTGCATATTTCGTTGTAGAGGCGGTACGTAATGGGAACTGTATGTCAAGTATCGCATTCGTCTATCCACCGATCTGCCTCGTTGCCAATTGATTATATCCACATTTCGAGGTAGCAAGCGCAACCCTAATTAGTTTGCTTGTTATGGGAGGGTAACCGTCACCCTACGTGACCCAGGCATCGAACCTCACTCTGCGGCGTTCCTCGTGCATTCCTCTTCAACCTGGTCAACCGGCTATAAAAACGTATCGAAATACTTTGTCTAGTACATATTTCCATTCTTCAGTGGCGTGCTTGGCACGGTATACATAAATTAAAAAACGAGAACGGGTCTTGATTATTGTCAGCCCGATAATACACTTTTCCGCATTGCACGATCCTTTTTAGAAAGACATAATTTTTCAGGTAATACGAATTAGCATTTCATCAAGTTGTGCCAGGAGCCCTATTTCGAAGACTGAATGAATATAAGTTATTGCAAGTGCGTGTGTCCGTCGATTACTATCTTACACCGAAATATTCAAGTGTGTTTGAAATCGTTCGTATTGTGATGTCGGTTGATTTCATTTTTCAGAACAGGTTAGGATTGGTGCAAAAAAACAGTAAGTCTAAGAGAATCCCATCCGACTTGAATTTTTTAGTTAAAATATTCATCAGGTTTATATCAGAATGAAATTATAATATCGCCATTTTTTTGGAGGTTGAAGATTGCACGAAGCAAAGGTCCGATCCAATCAGACCAAATTAATTATGAGAAAAATAGGGTCACATCCAATAGGTCAAAATGACTGTAAATGCAGACGTGCCACTTTTAGTGCATGCCGCATATATGCGCATCTCGAAGAATATTCACATTGATGACGATTTGGTTGTGCCTTGGTATTCATGTTTTTTGGGCCCCCAAATCTGCATCTGAAATCAGACGTTTAGATTAAAAAAGGTGGACCACAAAGTAAATAGTTATTTTAGTTAAGTGAAACCCTATACTCGAAAGTTTTTGAGTTCATGGATTACGAATTCGAACTTCAAGCCTTCAAATTATCTATAGAGAATCCAATAATACAAACTACGAAAGTGAGCCTTATTACATTTTTTGTTTAACTTCATAATAAGTATCTTCAACAAACCTGAATACAGGATTAACTTTAATTGAATTACTTTTTGTATGTTGGTCCTTTATTGTGAATTTAAAAATATGATTTTGCATTCTGATCCGGCGACCGTACAACTCTTTATACTAAAATGTGATTGCACTTTAGAAGAAAAAATATTCTAGCATGAAAAGTAATTTTTTTTCACTCTACAGCGAACGGGTTAAGCCAAGTGAACTCAGTGTACGCACTACAATACGCTTGTTTTCCTACTAGGAAAACAACAATGGCTGTTTTCTAATATAAAAGCAAACAATAATAATGAACTTCATCGCGAGAAGCCCGCACGAATTCTCCGCTCGCTCTCACCAGAAGTACGATAAAATCGAGAATGATTTTGGGTGAATCATTTCAGGGAGGTCCGATTGAGGCTCCAAAAGGCATTCGGAGCATCGATTTCATCTTCCCTCGTTTGCTACCAGCTTTTAGTCGCTCGAGCTGCGTTTGAACAATACACCGCGCCTTTCTCTACAATCGTTTGCTTGATCGAAGTTGAAATCGACAACTGCCACAACGGGGATGGTGAAAGGACGTTGAAAGTCGTGTGCATACGTCAAGGGCAACGTTGATTTCATCTTTATCACGCAAACAATGTATCCTACTCGCAGTGTGCAGCAACGCACGAATTGTCCACTCGCTCTGACCACAAGCGAAATGCATAAATGAATAACATTGTTTGAAAAAGTTGCGCAAATTTTGAAATTGCAGTTTACGCTAGTATGCTAATGTTCTCAAGAGGTACCCCAAATAGAGTCGCAACGCGTTGGGATTTCCGGAATCATTCCGTGTCGGGATGTAAAAAATCGTAACCGACTGATTTCATCTCCCCTAATACGGAAATGCAAAGCTTCTCCTCATATTTCCTAACCCAGAAGTTCAGAAAAAAATATTTTAGGAGATAAATCCGCCTATGATCCTAAACAGAGTGGTGGAATGAGAAACGGAATCAGAAAAAAAAACAAAATCCTCGAAAATTTTGCGTCAAATTATTGAGAATTTGTTAATAAAAATGCATCTATTGATTTTTTCAATAAGCAAAAAAAATCGCTTGGTATATCCGAATTCAATAGTCATAAAAAGTTTGCTGGTTTTTGTTAACTTTTATTTCCTAAGAAAACAAAACGAACAGGCACTCTCAATAGATAATCGCGGTAAAATTCGTAAATGTCATCAATTGCGGCGGCCTTCACACTTTGGCACGCAAAACACCGAGCGACAGCAGATGATGGATGAAACGTCAAATCGTGCGGCTTGTTGCGAGTCTTGAAGCAAATAGATTTGGCAGGCAACGTCGCGAATGATTCGCTAAACATTAGATCACGCGCGCGGGCATTTGTCAAACGCTGCGTTTTTGCAGAACCTTCTCGACGTCAGCCACGGCTACGTGGCTCTTCGTCTATTCTTCTGCCCTTTCCGAGCGTCTATCATGGCGGATTTGAGCATTCCTATCCAAGATCGATCGCCTATTTTCTAATGCTTCCTATTTGATGACGGGGTCGAAACAAAACGGCTAAGTAGAAACCTTCAGAGTAACCTGCCGAACCTGGGATTTCCCGCTGTTACACCTATTCTGGGTCACCCTTATACCTTTTAGTATATCTGAAGATCAAGTCTGAACTGAGCAAACTTTCATCGCTGTTGCCACAGTAACCCTCCGCAAATGTGAATTTTCTCCCAGTTGCCCGAATGTAGAGGATCCTTCATCTCCTCATCTGCCGAACTTGTCCTTTGTGCCTGGGAATCATTGCGAAGTCCATGTTTTCGATTACTATTAAATGTTTTTCCGCTGTGCTTGATGTAGTGAACAATTTATCGAATAATTTTCTCAGCTGTCCACAACGTTGGGCAGAGTACGGAAAGCGATTTGGTTCAACCTGCACATTACCTCTTCGTTTGGTTGCTTAGCTTCCATCCAAGAGTGCTTGTGTTAACAATCGGAACCTCGTTTGCGCGCGGGAAGACTTTTTAAAACTCTTCTATCGATTGCTGGCACCGTCGTATGTTCCCACTATTTGCCCCAAAAAGTGCAGGCAGCCAGACGACGCAAACCTATGTATTAGGTGTAGTAAAAAGAAATACATCATTTTTGCATGAAATTATCATGCAAAAATAGTGGATTTCTTTTTACTGCACCTAATGTACGCGATATTATATCTGTACTATTTTGGCATTCGTTTGTCCGTTCCGTTAGATATATTTTCGAGGCTTGATTTTTAATCTGTTTCTGAGCTGTCTAGTTTTACGGCGCTGAAGCTGGCAGACAGACCTAGCAGACGCGTGCCACCCGAACCCAGTGCATTTTAAGCGTGACCGTACGCACTCGGCTTGTAGCGCAGTAAGGCAGGCCTACCCCCACCACTTACCCGATCGTGGATGAGCGGAATTTATCTGACTGACGGAAATAATGTTTTTTTTTTGTTGCTTAACAAAAGCTATCACCAGGACGTATTATTGGTCGATCGTTTCGGGTATTCATATAGAGTAAGCATGTAAATTGTCAAGTCGATAGTTTCATGCGTGTCGACAGCAGACGACTTTAAACAAAAATTTCGTTCGAGTACGGAGACCAGAATGACAGATAACTTTTTTTCTGTTAATTGAGAAAAGCCGCTAAGGGGGAAAACATAGGGGGATCGATTCGGCTAATTATATAGAATAAGCACATAAATAAAAAAAGGTTGCTACTGTCATGCACGTACGCAGCAGACGGCCCTTTTTGAGATTTTTCGTGCGAGTGAGGAGGCGCAATTCGCGAATGTCAATTTTTTAATCAATAAAAGAAGTCACCGGGGTCAATCATAGGTCGATCGGTTCGTCTTATTATAAATAATAAGCAGTTAAATCCAAAAAGTAGCTGCTACTGTACAGGTTGGCAGCAAACGGGCTTTTGTGAATTTCATCATACGGCCAGCGCAGCCCAATTCGCGGATTACTACTTATTTTTGTTAATCAAGAAAAAGCCGTCAACGGAATGAAACATAGAGGCATCGATTCTGCCGATTCTATTGAATAAGCACGTAAATTGAAAAAGTCGCCACTGTCATGCGTGTCGGCAGCAGATAACCGTTTTTGAGAAATTTCGTGCGCAGGAGGAGGCGCGATTCGGGAATAACGACTTGCAAATTAATTAAAGAAAGTCGTCACTGGGATAAATCGATCGATTTGTCTTATTATAAAGAATGGAATAAAGAAAGAATTATTATATATAAAGGAGGCGCGATTCGGGAATAATGACTTCCAAATTAATTAAAGAAAGTCGTCACTGGGATAAATCGATCGATTTGTCTTATTATAAAGAATGCGTAGCTCAATCTGAAAAGTAGCTGGTGTCATGCAGTTTGGCAGCAGACGGCCTTTCGTGAGATTTTTCGTGCGAGTAAGGAGGCGCGATTCGCGAACAACAATTCTTTAATTAATTTGAACAAAACGTCACCGGGATGAAACATACGAGGATTGATTCGGCCAATTATATAGAATAAGCACGTAAATAGGAAAAGTCGCTACTGTCATGAGTGTTGGCAGCAGACGGCCTTTTTTGAGATTTTTCGTGCGAGCGAGGAAGCGCGACTCGCGGATAACAATTTTTTAATTAATCAAAAAAGGTCGTCACCGAAATGCATAATAGGTCGATTGATTCGTGTTATTATAAAGAATAAGCAGCTAAATCGAAAAAGTAACTGTTGTCATGCAAGTTGGCAGCAGACTGCCTTTTATAAGTTTTATCGCACAAGCAGCGCGGCCCGATTGACGAATAATTTTTTTTTGTTTGTTATTAACAATAGCCGTCACCGGAATGAAACGTCGGGGGATTGATTCGGCTAATTAAATAAAATAATCACGTGAACAGAAACAGTCGCTACTGTCATACGTGTTGGCAGCAGACAAGGTTATGTGAGATTTTTCGTGTAAGTAAGGAGGACCGTTTCGCAAATAATAATTTTTAACGTAATTCAGAAAACCCATCCCCGGGATGAAACATAAAGCGAGATCGATTCAGGGCATTATAAAGAATAAGCATGTAAAAAGACAGGGTCGCTGTTGCATTGCATGTTAGCAGCAGCCGCCCCTTTATGAATCTTATCGTGCCGGTAACGGGACCCGATTCGCGATAAATGAACGGCCGAGGTGCTGTCAGAATATTCAAAAAATCGATTTTTTTACATTTTCTTGGAGTATGATGTTTCGAAAATATTCCCTGAAAATTTCAAGTCAATCCGATGAATAGTTTCCGGGATATCCCACAACTAGTGAAGGGGCGTCGGGTCCTCATGGCAGGTAGCGGACGGCAGCTGCAAGCAACCGGTTTCGACCCCCTCTGTCAGTAACGATAATACCCGGGAAGACAGAATGCTTCGAAGACAACGAGAAATTAATATTTTGGAAGCTTCCACATCGGCAGAGCCCTATTGTATGGGCCAGGAATTTATGATTCGATGTAAGTAATTTTTTGATTAGTATTTATATACATAAATCAAGAATACTTTCTCGATTTTTGTTATTTGAAAGAGTATTTTATAAAGAATACTTTCGTTTTAAAATTGTTCAAAATATTTTTTTTTTTATAATTCATCCCGAAAAACTTTAATTTTTTGACATATTATTTCAACAATTGACTATAAATAATTGAATGCTCGACTTTTCGGCAAACAAATTGTGATATTCGGATTCAGCGGATCAAAATACATAAAAAAGAAAGTTTAACTTCATCCATCGAGCTCAACATTTTACGAACCTATAATACCGTATCCACATCGAAAAACTTTAAACGCGTTTTTCTCGCAACTGTGTTTTTCATGTCGGTGACCACTATAATTCAAAAACCACTCGATAGATTTCGATGAAACTTGGTGTGCTTATTGATAGCATTAAAAACCAGTCCTTAATCGGCGGATTTTAATTTTTGTTGTAAATTTCTAATTTTTTTTCAACAACAAACGAACCATTTTTTGGTCGAAAATCGAAAGTTATCTGTCGGAAGCCGCCATTTTGTTAATTTAAGCTAAAAGCTTCGATTAAGGACTTGGTTCATTATTAAAATAACGATTTTTTTTTTTCCACTTGATCCAGTAAAATTTCATGATGGCCACCGCAAAGGGCTACATGCCGAAGGGGGTCCGACAAAGATGGCGATATTTTTATAAATAATAAATATTTTTCTTTGAAAATTTGTACAAGCCAAGTTGAAATATAACATAAAGAGTCTGTGTAACCACTCTTGTAAAACAAACTTAATTACTATAAAAAAATTATTGAAAATGCTCGTTTTTTCACGCCTCTGCCTGCATCTCACTCCTCAAGATCGATATATTTGTTTTGTGGAAATAAAATTGATCAATGCAATGTTAGTCACTCATCAACGTTGTAAGTAATCCATTAATACAACAGTTTCGAAAGTGGTTCACTTATTCCCTTCACTCCACAACAATATGGTATGCTTAAAAAAATGTATGATATGCGATAAGTTGTTGTATTCTTAACCTAAACACAACAAGAAACAGCATGTTTTCAACGAAGCATTCGAACAGATAGACGAGTCTACCTTCAGGCACAACGGCCAGCAAGTCGCAGCTATGATTAGTGCAACTACGTCGTTACTATTAACAGAAACCTTTGTTGCTCTTATGGCCCTACCCCTACCCTACCTCTGCAATCGAACATTGTGAAGGTCGTGCGCATTGTCTTTATACTAGAAAGAACCCAATCATAAATTTTTCTCGTAGGCCAATTATATTAAGGGACAACGCCGCGTTAATTGGGGAGAAACGAAATGATTTTGAATTTTTTGAAATCCGAACAACCGGTTGGTTTTCGTTGGCTTGAATTAAAAAAAGGTGGTGTATGTTTCGATGTTTGCTCCGAAGAATATAATCCGCCTATGAGACTTAACCTGGGCCGTGAGGTACATTGATATAAGGGTGCGTGTTTCACTGTAAGGGTTCATCATTAATACATTTATGGTCGGTGGACCGTAAACTCATGCCTCAGGTTCGAAAACGTGAAAACCGAGAAAATCTACTCCGTTACCGTCTTTTATGTGCGTATATACTGCTTATTTGTCTACACTTGTAGCCAAAATATAACCCAGACAATGTTCATTTGCAATGTTGGGGGTAGCGGAATAAGGGAAGAAGGGTTTCTGTTAATGGTGAAGAAGTAGTCGCACCAGTCATATCTGCGACTTGCTGCGCGTTATTATTGAAAATAGCCTTGTCTACGTTCGAACGCTCCGTTGAAACCATGCCGTTTGTTTTCGTGTTTTTATTAACAACGCAAAAACTTTTCGCAATATTATGTATTTCGTTAAACGTTTCATATTGTGATAGAGTGAAATGCATTAGTGAGCTACTGTCGAAACTGTTGTATCAATGGATTACATACAGCCCTGATAAGTGAGTATCATTCTGGCGAACAATATTGTTTCTTTAATCAAGTCAATTGGTGTTAATTTATATTATTTTAATAATTGGGCGAAGCGCAAATTCTCATCGATGTAGTGCACTCGCAACATTTTCTCTCGAAGGAAATGAGCGTTTGGGATGAGTATTTTTTTTAATGGATCTTCACTCACAAAATAAAATAAGAAAGAACTACAACCCTGGCCCCAAAGGGGCAGGCGTATAATAAGAAAATGTACATAAATTAATTAGCAACAAAAATCTATCCGCATGACAGTCCTCTACTCGCACGGAATATCTCATAAAAGGTTGTCTGCTGCCAACACCCAAGAGAGTAGAATCTTTTTCAACTCACGTGTTATATTGTATATAATTAGCCGAATCGTCCGCCCTACAGTTTATCCCGGTGACCGCTTTTATTAACTAATAAGAAAAAATAGTTATCTGTCAAACGGGCCGCGCTGCTCCTACGATAAAACTTATGGAAGGCCGTTTGCTGTCTCCATGACCGCAGCTACTTTTTCGATTGCGGTGCTTATTCTTTCTAATAAGGCGAATCGAGCGACCTACGTTTCATCCCAATGACGGCTTTTGTTGATTAACTAAAATAAATAGTTATCCACGAATCGGACCGTGCTGGCCGTACGATAAAATTCAGAAAGGGACGAGCTAAATAAAAAAAATAACTGCTTATTCTTTATAATAAGACGAATCGATTGACCTATGATTTATCTCGGTAACAATTTTTTAAAATTAATTTAAAAATTGTTTTTCGCGAATCGCGCCTCTTCTTACACACGAACAATCTTTGAAAGGCCGGCCGTTGCCACCCTGCATGAAAGCAGCTACGTTTCGATTTAGCTGCTTATTGTTTATAATAAGACGAATCGATCGACCTATGATTTATTCCGGTGACGACTTTTTAATCAATTATGGAATGGTTATTCGCGAATCGCGCCTTCTGCCTCGCACGAAAAATCTAAAAAAAAGGTCATCTGCTACCAACCTGCATGACAGCAGCTACTTTTTCGATTTAAGGCGTTACCCCCACTTGTAGCGCAAAAAGAAGGCCTTTTTCATGAATTTTTTTAAAGAAAACTACAAAACTTTTTTAATCGATCAATATACCATGTTAAAGAACACATCTTGAAGAACTTTCAGTAATTTTTTTATTGACAAATATTACATTGTTTAGTGGCAAATGGCCGTCAATGAAATAATGTTTTTATATACACGGTTTGCGGTGACCAACATTGCGGCGAAGTGGATCATCTGAAAAAAAATGCGGATGCATTTAGTCAAATATAAGTACAAACTAGTCTTTAATCGAAGGATTTTAAAAAAATATTCATTTTTCACAAAATGGCGGACAGTCAAAGTTAATGGTTCGATTTTAACGAAAAAAACGGCCGTTTTTTTGCTATAAAACGGCCATTTTTTTTTCGAAAAAACAAAGAACGATTACAGCCTACATTTTTATGTATTAAATAAGCCTGCAAAATGTCAAAAAGATCGGTTCATTAGTGTTCGAGTAATCTTGGTCACCGACTTCAGAAATGCCATTTTGAGAAAAACGCGCGCCAAACGGCAGAATAGCCGGTCGTTTACACATCGGATTCTTCTCTTTCAACGCTCATATCTCAGTCACTTTGTTCGGATCGACTTGAAATTTTCAGGACATATTCTCAGATACTTATACTTCAAAAAAATGCAATAAAAAAAATCGATTTTTTCAAAATCGCAAGTGAGGGCAACCTCTTAACTGTTTATTCTTTATAATAAGACGAATCGATCGACCTATCATTCATGCCAGTGACGACGTCTTTTATCAATTAAAAATTCATTATTTACGAATCGCGCCTCCTCCCTCGCACGACAAATCTCAAAAAAGGCCGTCTGATGCCAACACTCATGACAGTAGCGACTTTTCCTATTTACGTGCTTATTCTATATGATTGGCCGAATCGATCCCTCTATGTTTTATCCCGCTGCCGGATTTTCTTAATTAACGGACAACACCACTGTGACCCCTTGTTTTTTTTGCCATTTTTCAAGAATTTTTTTTTGTGGGAAAAAAAAGAGATATTCGCAAAAAATTTTTTGTTTTGTTCGTTGTTTATTGAAGATACATAAAAAAAAATTTCAAATTTTTCACGCCCCATGGTGACGCTGGGGAAGTTCCCGCGTCAGGTACTGTTGCCTCTGCAGTGGTTCGCGGCACGCAGCAGAACTCTCTTCAAAGTCGATCTGAAAAAAAATACCGAGTGTTTTCGTTAATAATATGATATTTTGAAGAGAAGTACATAGGGATTTGAAAAAATATTGATTTTTAAAAAATAGGCACGCTTTTGAAATTAAAGGACGATTTTCGAGCAAAATTTCTCGTCGAAAATAGGCTATAGCTTTTTTTATTATTGAGATATCGAAAAAATCCTATGTACTTCTTTAGATAATCTAGTTTTATTGATGCAGTCCAAATTTGAAGTCGATCGGATAAAAATTGCTCGAGTTCTGCTGCGTGCCGCACTCAAAAAAGTGGTTTTGAGAAAAACGCGTTCAAAGTTTTAGGTTTGTTAATTTATGCGATAAATTGTAAAAAAAAATTTGTTACCTTTAATCAGCGATGCCGGCACCATATAGCTGGCCTTCAAGAAGCAAATCATTGTCCCTAGCATCTTTTCGCGAACTTGTAGAGGCTCTTCTTGCCTCTTTTGCAGCGTCCGTGAGCGAGCGCTCCGCCAGCTCGACCCCCGCTGCGTCTGTTTCAACGCAAAAATTGAAACAATTTGGGCCGATAGTTATCCCCAACGTCTCCAAAACTTTCATGAGGCTTCTCGGGCTATCATTGAATGATAATACCCCGATATCAGCTGCAATATCGACGATTTTTTTGCTCCCGGACTGGCACTTGGGGGCTATTGCCCAAACTGATTTGTTGTAGCTTTCGTTATTGTTTTGCGTGAAGCCGCCCAAACAACGCTGCAGCAAATCGTCTCTGCTCAAATTTTCTAAGACTGGCGTAATTGACTCTAATACTTCCTCAGGAAGAGGCGGCTTATGGCGATATTCAGAAATATTACCGCTTGTGACCGCTCGCCGCCAGGAACACCACGACTCGGCTCCCTCTGGGCAATCGCCATGTTGTGGCTCACTATCTGTGGATATTTTATGTTTGAGAGTTGCCCAAATGGCCTTCCACATTTTTTCAACATCATCGCTGTTCCTCCGAATAGGCAAGCCGTAATTTGTGCTCAACTCGTCTATCAATTTTCCGGTGAGCTTTCCTCTGCCAGACAATCCTTTTTGTTTTTTCCCGATTTCGCGGAGGCGCGTCCCCATACGTTTTTGGACATGATCGATTCACTCTTTTTTTTAAATCTCGAAACCGTCGTATGGATCGCTGTTCGATATACCTGCCGACCCTGAGGCGCGCAGCTGCGCGGGACCCCGAGCGTCGCGGAGCGCTGCACCACTCCACAAAATATTCAATATCTCCGAAAATAATTATTTTTTCGACCTGGGTCCAACGGCATCTTAATCTTAAATGTATTTTAGATTTTTCTAGATGGTTTTCAGAAAATCGATTTTTTGAAGCCGTCACAGTGGTGTTGTCCGTTAACAAACAAAAGGCTATTCGCGATTCGGGTCTCCGTACTCGAACGAAATTTTTGTTTAAAATCGTCTGCAGTCGATACGCGTGAAAATAACAACTTGACGATTCATATGCTTACTCTATATAAATACCCGAAAAATCGCCTATTGATTCATCCCGGTGACAGGTTTCGTTAAGCAACAAAAAAAAACATTCCGCCAGTCAGATAGATTCGGCTCATTTACCAGCGGGTAAGTGGTGGGGGTAGGCCCTATGCTGCCTTCCTGCGCTACGACCCGAGCGCGTACAGTCGCGCTTAACATGTGCTGGGTTCAAGCGGCGTGCGTCTGCTAGATCTGTCTGCCGCCATCTTCAGCCTCATCTAGTTTTAGCTTCTCAAATTATGTTTTATATAGCTAAGTAGTCTGGTACAGCTGGGCCAGCGGCAACTAACGAACCAACAACTTACGCGAACTCTCGAATTGTACGTTGCGATTTCGATAGAAACTTCTTTGCGGCCTTATAAGGGGACGTCGCCATAAACAGAAAACGGATTTGGACGAAGCTTTTACCTATTATAGTACTCCACTAGAAATGTGTTATCATAAAAATGCGCTCCAACGCTCAGCCGTTAACGGGAAAAATTACAGTCAAATATTCCACTCCGCTCATGTGCCATTTCAGTTACTCGTTTCGCACTAAGGTGACGCGATCGAGTGGTTAGCGGTTACAGCGAATGCGCGGGCGCTCCGTGTTTAAACCCCAACTGAAATATACAGGGTGTCCAATAGGAAGTTGTTAAAACTAAATCAGTGTCTCTTCCCTCCATGAATTCAATAGGGGTCCCTTTTTCTAAGGCGTATACCTGAGGCCCCGCGGTTTTATTCCAGTTGTGGTTGAAGCAAGTACGCGCGCGTCAAAATGAGTGAGCTCACCACGGAAGAAAAAGTATATCTTATTGAGTGCTTCTTCTCGAGGGGAAAAATTTATAGTAATGCGTATAGAGGGTTTCGTACTAAGCTTGGAACTCATAGAGTCGCCAGCGAAAACACTCTGAAAAGGTAAGAATTTAATATTCATTCATATTCATCTATCACACAACTTGTGTTTCAATTCAATTAAACTGCATTGAAGTAATTTTACGTTAATTTTTGTAGGATAATCAATAACTTCGTGAAGTATGGTACACTTCAGGACCGTCGACACGAGTTGCCAGGTCCATCTGTTACGGTGGCAACACCAGAGAAGATCAACGAAGTTGAGAATTATTCCAAACAAAATCCATATGATTCGATTCGGAAAGCTGCTCAAGCATTAAAAATAACCAAATCATTACACAATATTTTTAAATATTTTTTAAAATTTCATCCGTATAAAATAAGCACTCATCAATTGTTAACTGAACATACCATGACGAAACGCATCGAATTTTGTAACACTATTACGGGAATGTTTGAAGCCGAAGAACTTAATGAGAAATTGATTATTTATTCCGATGAAGCACATTTTTGGATGAATGGGTATGTAAACAAGCAAAATTACCGGTTTTGGGGAACGGAAAATCCCAACATATCGCTAGCGAAGTCCCTTCATCCACAGAAAGTAACGGCATGGGCAGCGATTTCAGTAAAAGGAATTTATTTGCAATTCTTGGAATCTACGGTAACAGGAGAGAGTTACAAACAGCTTCTGGAAACGAAATTCTTCCCTTATGCAAAAAAGACGGGACTGGTTAAAATTGTTTACTTCATGAAAGATGGAGCAACGCCGCACCGGACTCATGAGGTGTTTGAAGCTATTCATCGCATATATGGGACTCGAGTAATCGGTCTGGGGCACCCTAAATTTGCTCAAGGCGGACTAGAATGGCCTCCGTACTCACCGGACCTGAACCCTTGTGATTTTTTCTTGTGGGGTTACATTAAAGATCATTGTTACGCTAAAAACCCCAGCACAGTAGAAGAACTGATCGCGGCCATCCAGGAAGTGGTTCGCGGCATGACGAACGATATGTTGGACACAGTTTTTCACAGTTTTCAAAAAAGAATTGATTTTTGTCCACAATCTAACGGTACGCACTTCGAAAATATCTATCATTAATCACTGTACTTTTTCGTTATTTTTATAAGATGTAATAAATTGACATAAAAAATATTTGACTGGGTATTATTTATGTGCGTTTAAAACTGCAGAGTTTCCTCTATTTAAAGCAATTTGGCTTTTCTGAGTGTGCACGTGTTTTAAAATGACAGTCGATTAGTTTCAGCAACTTCCTATTGGACACCCTGTATGTTCTTTTTCCTCTGAATACCAAACAGAGATAGATTGTTTTTTTATCGAAATATCGTATTTTATATTGAGAAAAGAATTTTTTTTATTACAAATTGAACAAAAGAACAACCATATTTCTCATAAAAATGATATTCTTTATTACGAATATGATCATTATTAATTGTCACAATATTGCTAATAGTAATAGTCGGATTCACCGTCAGGATCGCTCCGTGGAGTTTTTAGCAGATTTATGGGTGATAGTCGCCGCAAAAGCATTGCAGACCCTCGTATGTCCCACACCAGGCACACTTTATGAATGCAACTTTTTTGCATCTACAATCTTGCTTCAAAGACGCCAGAGAGAAACCAATTTCAAGCTTTCAAGCTTTCAAGCAATTCAATAATTCAAGCTTACCGAACTTACAAAATTTGTAAGTTCGGTAAGCTTAATTGATGGCGGATAAGCGAATGGATTTTCAATGCGTGTTCTCAGGATGATACTTCTCTACCTCCTTTTAACAAAGTGTGACAGTTTATGTCACTAATAATTTGGGACGGTGTAGATGGTCCTAGTTTCGCGTCCCTTTTTTATTTACTCTACTTTTGGGGCGCAGCAAACAAAACACCACGTTTCCCAGCCGTAATAATAAACAATAATAATAATAATACGTAACAACTTGAGTTTGCAATATTTTGCAACGACTACCAATCACAGCAATGGCGGATGTTCAACCAATGGTTCACATTAGAAATCGGTCTAAAGACGGTAGGATATTTGGTGTAGACAGGCCGAAGCAGGCAAAGGGTGTCTCAAAATAACCTGACATTTCAGTTTATTAATAAAACATGGAGGTTATGCGGAACCCAATATCTGAAGAATGGCCGCCGCGGTTCCTGTTTGCAAGCGGTCACTCTTTTGACGAAATTTTCAATAACAATTTGGCGTAATTGAGGACTAATTTCATTAAGGGGTTATATGTAGTTAAAATTTTCGAAAAATCGATTTTTTATTTATTTTATTTTCGTAATGTACATATATTTAAGTACACACACACGGAAAATTTCTTGTCAATCCGGCGAATATTCTCGAAGTTGCACACACATTTGTAATGACGTGTCAGAGCGTTCGAAAGTAGGCGGTCAGAGCGCGAGCTTTCTATTATGAATGTATCCTTCTATTGTTACAGATGGAGGGACAGTGTAGTAGTGTTATATTTACACCTGCGAGGTAAATTTAACTTTTTCAGTATAATAGTCTAATAATACCTATATTAGTCTAATAATAAGAGTATAATAATAGTATTAGTCAGTCTAAACAGGCAAGCCAAGCAGTAAATTTGTGAGCTCGTCTATACTTTCTCCTGCGATCATTTTCGTGAAAATGAAGTGTATCAGAAAAATGAGGGCATCTTCTAAAATGCAAACGTCGAGACCAAAGAAGCGAAGAAATGTTTTAAATCCAAAAACAGCTGAAACGGATGAAAGTAGGTTTAGTGCCCCTGCGAAAAAATTCAAAATGCAAGAGGAAATCTTACTGCCGCGTGATTTGTCTTTTGAATATCGGATTTTGGAGTTTATTCCAGGGTTTGTAGCAATTTCTGAATACGCGAAGTGCAAAATCTGTGACTGAAATGTTAAGTTTCTAACTGCTTCTGAACGAGGATTTGGTTTAAAAAAAAACAATAACGAGAGCTATAATCAACTGATATGGAAAATTTTTCCAAAAATAGTTCCTCTGGTTCGAAAACTGTAGAATTGGCTGCATACATAGCTGTCGGCATATTTAATGAAGGTACAGCATCACTATTGTATTATATGAAGGCAATAGGGATTTCACTTGGGTCCAATGCGCATTCATATGCCGAAAGAGAGGATGCACAGCGCGTGACGATCTCCGACCCAAGAGCGCATGAGAGCACACGAGAGGGAAGAATGGTCTGCAGACAACAGCAACTGGAGTTATTAGAAGCCTCTGAAGCGGCGAAGGTTTTATTATATGGCCCTGGAATAGACAACTCTATGTAAGTTGAAATTTTTTTTTACTATATGTAAAGTGCTTTTGAAACTTTAAACGCGTTTTTCTCAAAATTGTATTCATAAAGTCGATGAGTAAGATTTCTCGGAAACGGCTGAACCGATCGGTTTCGAATGTTAACACAATCTTTTCAAGTATATTTTTTTGTTGTCATTTCGTCATTTTGTCAAAAATTGTTATTTGGCTTATTCCTTCGACCAATTATAAAATAATCCATTATATTAACGAAATATTTTCGGTTTTTTTTTCTTCATTTCAGATGATCCAGTCCAGAGATATCGGGCTCACCGCAAGACGCCTTTTTTTAGAGGTGCTCCCGGAGATCAGCTATAGCAGCTTTCAGAATCATTATTTTTACAAATAAAATATGTTAAAATACAGTTAAAAGTTACCATAATATGTGTACAAACTTTTACGTTAATGTGTTTGAAGGTCTTCTCAAGAAAAATTCTTGAAAAATCGATCTTTTTGGGCCTTCTGACTGTATAGAACCCCTTAATGGTGCGTCCAACTGCTTCCTTGAGCTTCGGAATGGTCTGTGGATCATTGGAATACACTTTTTCTTTCAAATAAGCCCATAGAAAGAAGTTTAATGGCATCAAACCGTACGATCTTGGTGGTCAGTTCACATCGCCACGATGCGAAATAGTACGACCATGAAACTTCGTCTGCTATAACTGCATTGTTTCCCCCGCAGTGTGCCACGTGGCACCATCTTGTTGAACTGATATGTTTTGCAAATCTATGCTATTTAATTAATTTAATTAAAAAATGGTTGTCGCATCACGATAACGGGCACCATTGACGAATCGAGGTTGAAGAACTTTCGTCGACACTCGCACTCATCGCGGCTAAGTTTTCATTCGACCAATCGTACCGATTGGTCGAAGACTACGGCCACTGCTTTTCGCAGTCAGAATTGAACCACCAACCTCAAATTTTGTGATTAAATTCTCCACAGTGTTGCGAGATGGTGCGTTATGATGACCAAAGACGTGCGGACTTTTTGAACCGTCACTGCAAAATTTTCACCATTTTTGTCGTGAATTTTCACAATTGCTTAGCGTTACTCGACCTTGCAATTCTCCATAATGAAACCTCAATACTTCCTGATGCCAGTCATCAAAGATTAGTACACTATGTTCGACAGAAAAAATGGCGCGCAATTTAAAATGCCAGGTCATTTTAAGACACCTTTTTCTAAATCGTTCAATATAAAATGTATATTTTATATGAAATATACATATTCGGGTGCTTCTTATGTTGCGACTTTTGAAAAATAACCGCATCACCTCGACATTTCCTTCTATCTTCTAAAAAATAAATCCGTATTTTTTTAAATAATTTCAGGGGTTTCAGGGGTCGCTACCAACAGTCAAAGTTTGAAAAAAGGAAGAATTGAATTACTACCTACAACTTTATCGACCACTTCCTTTGAAAGTCTAATTTGGACTATGAACACATGCTGTAGCTAATTTCGAAGAACTACATAACGCGGGGGGGGGGGCTGCAATCCCCCAACCCATAGCTCGCGGCTCGCACCCGTCGCTCTAGGAAATAGCGTGCCGTGGCAGGAAGTGTACGTATCTGTTTTGGGTTCCGCGCAACGCATTTTATTCGCACCATGGCGTCTTCTAGCAGTTTATCTTTAGTGACAAGGACTATGACTCGTATTTGGTTAATCGGACAAATATCAGACCACTTGATTCATAACAAATTGCCGTCGATAAAAGAAGTGTTGAGTTTATATACACTAGTCCAAGAAATTGAAAGAACAGAAAACTTCTTTCTATAAGTGTTTTTTGAAGCGCTATATCTGTGTAAAAAATGGTCGTATCGAGATGAAAAAAAGCATTTTAAACTTCACGTTTCTGGTTTTGTGAGCTACGGTTATCGCGCAATCATGAGAAATAGCGCGAGAAAAAAAATGTGCAAATTTGTTTGGTTTTTTTTTTCAAGGTTCCACGAGCTCAGGAATTTTTTTTCAGTTCAATCAATGGATAGGTCAGTTAGCTTGTTTCTTCAGTTTCAATTTTGTTTTTTATTAGTCTCTTTACGTCAATTTTTTGCTGAGATATCCGACCTTGAATGAAAAAGGATCCTTTTCTCTTTGATCATCGATATCTCAGGAACCAATGATCGTACGAGAATTTGAAGGGCAGCTTCGAAAACTTGAATACAATTCCTACAAAATTCTTTCATTGATTTTTGAGAATTTTTTTTTCACCCTCAACATTGATATGAAAAAAGTAAAAAAAAATGAAGTTTTACGGCTTCTCAGTAAATCTATACCGCTACACTACAAGCGTTGATGGGAAGACTCGGATTGCCAGATTTTTTCAGCTTAATGTATCCCCAATAGTCCAGTAAATTTGTGAATTGAACTGTCGTACTGTTTTTCCGGACCGATTGATCAAAGTTTACAAAACAATTGAAGGAACAAGTCTATTGTTCCTAAACATCGCGTAATCATCATCAAAATGAAAAGACCAGCTTTTTTAGTTACTTGTTAAATATGAGAAAAAAATGGAAAAACTTGGATTTTTTTTTAAATTTGTGAAACGTTTCAGGAAACAACACTGACTCATTTTAGACACGATTCGGCCTTCGCTCACGATAATTTCACTCGTCGTTATGTTGGTACCTCCATAGGTTGTAGGTTGTCGTAGGTTGATACCTGGTCGTAGGTTGATACCTCCAAGCTGTATTCACTACTCTATCTGAGAACATTTATTCTTTCGGTAAAGTTCCTCGGAGTTTTAGCGAAAAAATTCATCAAACGTTTTTTTTTAAAGTATTGCCTAGGTGCTCGGCTATTGACTCTCATCGGAGAGGGGTACAGTTATCGGGATCGGCGTTAGCGTATTAGCGGGATCGGGGAAGTTGCTCGGCTAGTGACTCTTATCGGAGAGAGGTACAGTTATCGGGATGTTGGTGAAAGATTGGGCGTTCGCGCATCGGTGGTGTCTCGTGCGTATACGCGTTATCGAGAAACCGGTGGATACGGTCGACGGCCGGGATAGGGTCGAAGTCGTGTAACAACTCTTTGCGATGATCGGGCAATCGTTCGACGTGTTCGTCAAGAACCTTTTGTCCATGCGAACACCGTTGCTCAGCATTTCCCAAACCGTCGACAACAACAACGACAACAACAGTGACGGCGACGACGACAACAACGACAATGGCCGCAAAACATTTCGTACCAAACGGTTATCAACCGTCTCCGTGAGTCTGGGTTGCGAGCCAGACATCCCGTCTGTGTGCCAATGTTGACGGCCATACATCGCCGGGGTCGTCTAGTATACGCTCGTCAACATCTCTCGTGGAATATGAGGCAATGGGGTAATGTTTCATTCACTGATGAGTCTCGGTTTTGTTTGTACAATGGTGACAGAAGGCCTCAAGTTTGGCGTCGTCGGGGAGTGCGTTTTTTTACAAAACTTTACTCGCCCCGTTGCAGCCTTTAAGGTAGTACTAGCGGATTGACTAATGAACAGAAAATCTATAAATGATCGAATCTGAAAAGGGTAAAATATAATACATTTGGGTATAATAATAAACATGATGAGGACAATAATTATTTGACAAGTGTATGTGATAACTGTGTATTATATTATAAAAATAAAGTACTAAAATAGCAATCAGATTTGACTTGAGTTGTCACAGGCCGCCATTTCATAATTCTGGCAATATCCGTTGCAACGATGTATTCAGGTGCTTTCGATAAATGTCAAGTGTGTGTTTGTTTACCGTATGCGTAAGCGTGTGTTTGTAGTGTGTGTGAAATGTGCATATTGTAAAGGGAGAGATGACAGACGCGGCTAGCGAGCGCAAAAATTAGTCGATTCAATCGATAATATCAGCTCGATATGTCCCGTAACCTATATTTTCCATGGAACATACGTGACCGCGACAGTCTTCTTGTTATTTATCGCTTTTCGCATAGCTCCGATCTAATTGCAAACTATTATTATTTCCGTTCCAACGTTCGATCCGCACGGATTCTCTATAAGGTGCGGGTTAAATGCATTGATTTCGTGAATTAATTACTATTGTATTTAGCCGGCAAGGCATGCAGAATTTTCGCGAACGTCATTCTGGATGTCTATACTACAGCATATAAAAAAAATCAATTTTCTTTCTAATGAAGAGGTCCGTGCACATACTACCGTAATGGAGTATCAGTGATGGTTTGGGCAGGGATTTCGCGGTCATCGCGAACTCCGCTGGTTATTGTCCGCCATCCCTCAATGCTAGGTGCTACATTTACCGTATTTTAAGTCCAATTGTGCTGCCCCGACGAAAAAATGTGAGGGGGTGCATTTTAATACAAGACAATGCTCGCCTTCATACAGCTAACATGACCAGACAGTTTTTTGAGAGGCATGACATAACGTTGTTGAGGCATCCAGCGTTGAGCCCCGATCTCAACCCCACCGAGCACGTCTGGGACATCATGGAGGGTCGATTGCGTAAGTATACCCCAGTTTACCGAATTTAGCTGCGTTAGAACGCGCACTGGTGCGAATTTGGCAGACGATTCCACAATCGTCAGTTCAACGCTGCATTAATATGCCTGAAAGATTGAGTACAGTGATTCAAAATAGAGGCGGCAACACACGGTATTGAATACACACACACACACACACACACACACACACACACACACACACACACACACACACACACACACACACACACACACACACACACACACACACACACACACACGTGCGCGCGCGCGCACACACACACACACACACAAAATTTAAGGAATGAGTTTGGAGTCGTTAAATACTGCGGAATTGACGCACCGCGCGGTTTCAGTTCTTTAAAAAATCACAACCACACACACGCACACACAGACACCTGCACACGCACACATACAGACAGATAGACACATAAACGTGTGTGTGCATAAAAAGCGTAAATCCGGCCGTGCACCCTCCACGTGGTACGCTTTGCGTAACGCAAGTGCCGGTGGCTCACAATTCACAATCATAACCGTGTCTAAAATGAGTCAGTGTTGTTTCCTGAATTGTTTTACAAATTTTAAAAAATTGGACATTTTTCGAATTTTATTTCTCAAATTTAACAAGCAACTAGTGCAAAGTTGGGGAAAAAGTCGAAAAAGTTGGTCTTCTTATTTTGATGATGATTACACGATGTTTAGGAACAATAGACTCCTTCCTTCAATTGTTTTGTAAACTTTGATCAATTGGACCGGAAAATCAGCGCGAGAGATCAATTCGTAAATTTACAGGGCTATTGGGGATACATCATGATGAAAAAAAACCTGGTAACCCAAGTGTTTCCATCAACGCTTGTAGTGTCGTGGTAGATTTACTGAAAAGCTGTAAAGCGTCAATTTTTTGTACTTTTTTCATATCAATGTTAAGGGTGAAAAAAAAATTTCTCAAAAACCAGTGAAAGAATTGTGTAGGAAATGTACTCAAGTTTTCGAAGCTGCCCTTCAAATCCTTGTGCGATCATTGGTGGCTGAGATATCGATGGTCAAAGACAAACGGATCCTTTTTCATTCAACGTCGGATATCTCAGCAAAAAAATTGACGTAGAGAGACTGATAAAAAACGAAATTGAAGCTGAATAAACAAGCTAACTGACCTATGCATTGATTTAGTTGAAAAGAAATTTCCTGAGCTCGTGGAACCTTGATAAGAAACAAATAAATTTTGACATTTTTTTCTTGCGCTATTTCTCATGATTGCGCGATAACCGTAGCTCACAAAAAATCTTTGTCGACAGGTCTCAAAACTAGAAACTTGAAGCTTCAAAATGCTTTTCTTGCATCTCGATACGACAATTATTCACACAGAAACAGTGCTTTAAAAAACACTTGAAAAAATGCAAGATGCTTTCTGTTTCTTTAATTTTTTGGACGAATGTATATATATATATTCTTTTATTGCTTCGTTCCAGCCGTACGGGTCTTTCCCTTTTTACGAGCCCCAATCCGCCTCAACTTTGTTATTACCTCCCATTCCACATTCCCACCTCCTCTATCACCCATTCCACAACTCTCTTCTACCTCCCATTCCACCCCCCCCCCCCTCGCGGCTGCAACCGACTTCCCTCTCTGTATCGTATTCACCATGACATATCTGCCATGGGCATAGGGAAACTGCGGAAAACCTAAACCGATACAGCCGCTCACAAGTTTGCTTTCGAGCCACGGAACTAGTCGTCTTTCGCCAAAAAATGTCGAAGAAAGACATTTCACGATGGAACTACGCGATTGGGATTCGAAACCGTGACCTCCTGATCCGCTGGCCAGCACGCTAACCACTCAACCAACGCACCGGGTTAATGTTGACTTTATATTTTCACTTTGAAATTGAGATCAAGGAAACCAATCCTAGTTTAGCAAATTATACAGCGTGCGTTGTCATCACAGTATGGAGAAAGGGCAAGGATTCCAACAAAATTAAAGAAAGACGTTATAAAAAAGATAGACAATAAATATACAGAGTGGCAGAGTTTGAAAAAAATAAAGAAAATAAAACCAAACGCTCAAAAAGGCTACAAAGAAAAGAAGAATAATGGCAAAATAAATTGGGAGATCTTTTCTCTATGGCTCACACGGATGCTTTCAACATGATGACTGTTGACGAAGACATGCATTGTTTAATTGATCCGCGACAAAAAGGACGCTCTGATTCAGTGGAGTAGACATAACCAGTTTGAAAAAAGTGCCGAAAAACAAACGAAATAAGCTCGTGTGCAATGGCTTTTAGATCGAGAAAAAAAACGATTTAATCTCTAAAAATGAAAAATGCATACTTTCTTCGTCGAATAGTGGTAGTAACAGTGATAGTAAAAGTACGACATCTAAAATTTCAACAATGACAGACAGACCTTCGACATCGACAGCCGAGCCACGCCTGCCTAAACGTAAACGTGATACGAAAAATCTCATTGATGAACATTTAGCAGCAAGCTTAGATTTTGCTAAAATGCGTGACAGGAAGGCACAGGAACTGTGATTTGACAATAACCCTCCAAAGTGTGGGGTCTAAACCTTGAACCAAATTAAATTACCTGAATTCAATTTAAATTCATCGTTCATTCGTCGTCAGCGTATGAAGCAAAGGCTGAGTTTTTGAAAAGTGATTTTAAGCCAATTTTTGAAGCCAAGCCAGATAGCTGAGTTTTTGAAAAGTGATTTTAAGCCAAATATGCCGTTTACCATTCATTGGGACGGTTAATTGATAGAGGACATTACAGGACACGAAACTGTGGACCGTTTACCCATTCTAGTGTCATGACAGGGAATGAATCAACTTTTGTCAGCTCCCACAACTAAAAGTCGTGGGCCAGGGGATGCGAGTGCTTCGGCTGTGCATAAAGCTATTGTGTCGTGGAACTTTAAGTCCCAAATAAAATGCTTGTGGTTAGACACTACTGCGGTTAACAGCGGATTAAGAAATGGTGCGTGCTTCCTATTAGAGCTGAAAATGAAAAAAAGATATTCTTTGGTAACCCGGTCGCCACCATATAATGGAAATAATGCTAGAAGCAGCCGTATTACTAGCTCTTGGTCCGTCTGGCGGACCAGACACGTTACTTTTCAAACGTTTCAAACGTTCAAACGTTCAAAGGTAATCGCGCTAATTAAAGAAGGTTTAGATTGGAGGCAAATCACATAGCTGAAAAAAATATAAAGAACTTTGTTTTCAGCAACACCTTGAGATTTTTCAATATTCTTGGAATGTCGTCATTAAAAAAAACAAAAGTAGCTTGCCTTTGGGCTGCAGATGAAGACTACAAAGCTTCCAGGGATGTAGTACATTCGGGGCGAGTCGTGAACCATATTGCGGTGCAAGGCGTCGCATTCATCGAAGAATATAATAAATTAATCACCACAAACAAGGAGCAAACGCAATACCTTCTTTTAGTTGCGAAACAACATCGACAAAAGTACCCAAATACAAAAGAACTATTTTGTTAGCATTGTATACTACGTTAATTAACTTATTGGCTAAATATTATAACTTTTTATGTCAAGATTGAAAAATGCTATCTAAGTAGAGAAAATTTTTAAAAAGAGGTTTTTTATTTTTTAAATGCTGGTAGCGACCCCTATACAGGACATCAAAATTGCGAAAAAATAATTAAACCGTTTTTCAGGTTTTAGAGTCGATCAAGAGGGACACGCGAGGAAATGTCAACAACAAAAAATGTTGAGCCAAATAGGAAGCACCTCTATGTATATAAAGTGTATAAAGGCACAAAGGGTTACAGAGCAATAGCACTCAAACTATTGATCATATCCAAAAATGTTTCAGACAAAAGTTTCAGTGTTCGAGAAGGCCGTCATACTGGACTACCCTGTTTTTTTATCGGTGGAGGCACTGAAGATACGTCAAGGTCAGCTCCACTTTTTTAAATGGAACCATGTATTTTTTATCGATCACCTTATTACCGATTTTAAGACGAATTCAGCGATCTACAGCATCGGTAATAAAAAAATACATGGATTCATTGAAAAAAGTAGAGTTAACCTTAATGTAGCTTCAGCGCCTCCTGGTATAAAAAAAATAGGGTGGTCCAGTATGACGGCCTTCTCGAACATTGAAACTTTTGTCTGAAACATTTTTGGATATGATCAATAGCTTGAGTGCTATTGCTCTGTAACACTTTATGTGCCTCAACCTGTACACACACACACAGACACAGACACACACCACACACACACACACATTTCTGGTTGAGTGCGTACTATGTTAGGTAAAACCCTTGTCCAAATCCGTTTCCCGGATATGGCGTTGTCCCCTTGTGAACTTAACCTACCGCTTCCCATTTTTCTTTTTCTTGCATCGTCCTTCCATACCTATTGAATGTCTTCTTTAATCACTGTCTTAATGCGTACTTTTTTATCTTTAAGCATTTATTTAGCTTTATATTTTGTTCCCTTCAATGATTTTACAAGTGTTCGGCGTACTATGTTTTTATCTTCTTTGAGAACATAGATTATTTTTAAAAAACAGTGATGTCACCGATAAGTGGATGTTAAATTATACCGTTTTGGATTCAACGTTGATGTTGAAATACGAGGTTACTACCTTGCCTTTAATATATTAGGTCAAGTAAAAAGTTCTTAGCGTTTTCCGATAAATGTCTTTAGTGAGCCATATCTGACGATGTATACAACACATCGGGTCATATCATACAGCGATTTAAAGGTGACATTACGCTTCAAACAACGTTCTTGGGCAGGTTTTATTTGGTGAAGCTACTTGTGTGTTACAGCGTTCCAACATGCGTTCCAAAATGCGTTTCAAAACATTCCAGCGTTCCCAAATGGAATTAAAGAAGAGAAAATTCGATACATTTTTCAGTACCGCTATGACCAAGTACCACCACTATGACCAAAGGCGGAGCAGGCGACCTAATATTTTTATGCTGTTTATGGACCCAATACAGTATCGAATGCATCAGCAAAGCCGACGATATTATTGTTGTAATATGGACGTCGAAGATGAGGCACGCTCTGGTAGGCCAATCATCAAAAATGTCGATAAAACCATGGAAAGCGTCAAGTCGGACCGGCATGTGAGTACTTATTCCATTGCCCAGGAACTGAAGATTACCCAGGAAACCGTTTGGAACTATTTGCATAAGGCTGGTCTTAAGAAGAAGCTCGATGTATGGGTGCCACACAAATTGATGCAAAAGAACATTTTGGACCGAATTGATGGCTGCGATTCTTTACTGAAATGCAATGAAATCGACCCATTTTTTAAGCGGAAGGTGACTGGCGATAAAGAATGGGTCACATACGAGAACAACAGCCGAAAAAGAACGTGGTCCAATCGCGGCGAGCCGACCCAAACGATCGCCAAGCTCGATTTAACGGCCAAGAACGTTTTGCTGTGTTTGGTGGGATTGGAAAGGACTCGTCCACTATGAGCTGCTTTCATCGGGCCAAACACTCAATTCGGGCCTCTACTGCCAACAACTGACCAGATTGAAGCAGGCGATCGACCCGAAGCGGCCAGAATTGGCCGACAGGAAGGGTGTTGTGTTCGATCACGACAACGCCACGTCTTTAAAGACGCGCCAGAAGGTCTGAGAGCTATGATGGGAGGTTCTATCACACCCTTCGTATATTCCAGACCTGGCACCAAACGATTTTCACCTTTCCAAGCAGTTGCAAAATTTTCTTGTGCTTGTGAAGATGCTGGTAAAGTTCTTTACCAATAGGGACGAGGACTTCTTCAATCGCGGATTATGAAATTGCCTTCAAAATGAATAAAAGTTATCGAACAAAACGGCGCATATTTGATCTAAATAGGATAATCCTAACTATGTTAATTTCATCGTCGAAATAAACGAAAAAACTCTCAGAACATTTTAGTTCACCTAATATATGAATGATAAATTAATTTGCTTCAATCACTCGTGGAATGGCCAAGAAAATTTAAATCTTTTTCGTCACGCTTCCATTAACTGTTTTGGAAACACGTTTCTAACGCAGGGAATATGACAAACAGAAACTGAAACTAAATCGAATACAACTAGTGCACATACATTATATCACGGAGGTCGGGGATAGTGGTAACAAGTGGCATCTTTACTGAAAGGCAACTCATAGGGCAGTAGCTGCCCCTGTTTGACATTCGAGCGATCTACTCTTTTTGTCCGTGATGTTAAACTATCGTGCATCAAGATCGTTTGCCATTTACTGTGCAGAAATGACAGCCGATCCCTATTTTTGTAAACTATGCTCTTCTGCTGCTAACCATCTTGGAATGTGGCAGGTACTGCATTTACATCGAGTCAGTGTATCTCGCCGGCTGCTTTCGGTATGATTTCCTACTGAGGTTTCAGAACAGGATTGCATTTTTTCCGCTTTTCACTTGGATCTTATCTCTTGCTTACTTTTTTCTCAATCTCAATTTCCATCTCCGCCTAAGCAGTTGTCATAAAACGCCCATGTCAGTTTATATTATTTTCGCTACTTCTAATGAGCTTCTCTTGCGCTCCCGCTATATAATGCGCCAGATAGTGCCCCTACGCTCGTATTTGCCGTTCTTGCTCACTGTGTCTCTTCATATACGAATGCCTTGAAACCCGTTGGATCGGCGTCTTCGGAGCAGCGAACAGGATTTTTTCGCGACTTATACCAAATTTACTTGCCTCGCTGATTCACTAAAGTCGATTATCGTCACCCTAAGTCCCATTATCATAACTTTTTCACTACCCAACTCATGTGTGCGTCTGTATACCTCCTTTTAACTTTTTTTTGTCTCCGACGATTTATTCATATCATCATTTTTTGTTAGTGCACTAGATTAAATTGTTCTTACTTCGTCCCGTTCTGTTTCATGCAAGCATAAACTGAACAGATGTTGTAGTCATTTTTTCGATTCAAATTATACGATAAGATTATTTTAAAGTTACAATTTTTTTATTTGTTACTTTAATATAAAAACTGATATGATCGTTCCTTTTTGAATACTTATACGCTTTATATTTTCTCGCCGATCATTGATTACCGGATGTACAAGAAATATCAGTTAGGCAAATTAGTTGGGGGATTCGACCCCGTAGAACAGTTGTAATGTGAGAACGAAGCGATTCTAAGCAACAGGTACATATTGCGTGGACACCGACTTTTTGCCACCGAGACAGCAGCCTGGCATTGTCTAATGCAAAGCTTCACATCGGACGCACGAAAAGCAGCTCCGAGCATCTTGAGACGTCTTAATTTCCTAAGTTAATGAAAGCAAAATCGCGTTTACGAGGGATAAACGAAATATCAAGATGAACGAATCGATGTTGATTTTTATTGCATTTTGCCTATAGATGGAAAAACCGCATTGGTTTGCGTACGATCCGAGTAAAATGTATGCGTATGACCCATCGGTTACCCAGTTTTAAAAGCGACCAACATACTAGCTTTCGGATGTATAGCGAAATGAAACGTACTTCAAATGCCTGACGGTATGCTCGTAATTCGTTATTGACATGTAGGAAAAAGCATACTGAGACAAGAGTTGGTTCCTATGAGGAAACGAAATTGGTTGAGGATGGGTGAGACGTCCGACTAAATAGACGGGATGGTATGACAGAGAGCTAAACCCGTGCGGAGTTTAAAGGGGTTTGGAACAGGTATAGCGCCAGCATGAGATGCGCATTGGGCCCCGACAGTCGTAAACTTTAATTGCCAGCCAGGTCGCAAATGCGAGATCGAGCTTCGTTTATATCGAAGCGTGTTTCTGGTGCTGCTGCCAAAAGCCGTAACATCCCCGGTTCTCAGTTACGACTTCGGTGTTATTGCAGAAAGCTTACACGGGGGCAGTGCTAGTATGAGAATGCCGATGGGGTTAACTATGATGCACTAACACTACCAAGTGACCCTTTGTATTTTCCCGCGTTGCCAGATACTGCAGGAGAGTGGGTGCTTTCATTCATTGAGCGCCGTCCTCATCTCTCTTCCTTTGTTGTTCACCCACTCCTTTTCGTGCCCGGATAGCAGAATCGAAGGGACGAGATGGGTAGAATTGACGATCGAGAACTCAACGAATTATTGCCGAATATTCTCGTACATGTAAAATATCGGGCATAGGGCTTCTAAAAAAGAAATTTTAAAATACAATGGTAGCGTTGTAATTTTCTCTGGTTTCTTCTCTGAAAATGCTATTCTTGAAAAGTAGGATGATCTATAGTTAAGAGTGCATTGCTACCAAGTCGACCAGTTCATTTCTATGGCACCTTGAGTGTGACTGTTCAATACGTGGACACGAAGGGCCCAATGGAAACGGCGCAAAAGGCGTTTTTTTTCATTGTACGCCCAAGACAGGCTTCGTTTCGCTGTTTATGTATGTCTCTGCTAATGGTAATTTCGCGGTCCACATAACACCAGTGATGAAAGCCCCACTTCTTCATCGTGCACGTCATGTGGAATCGAACGTGGGTTTTGCAAATGTGCAATCCTTCAGTTAGCAATGCGCGAACACATTAGGTAACTATGCAGTTTGAGACTACCAAAATGGCGGATTTTTTATTATTTTGCCATGAATTGCTTTAATTCGTCACGACTAATATTTCGTCGAGAAAGGCTGACATTTCCCATTAATTCCATATGTTATGGGGTTTTGAAGTTTGAGGAAACGAGGGACAAAATAGCGCAATTACGGACGTTTCAACGCCTATTTCGGGAGTGGGGGTTGGGGGATTTGCAAAAGAAAAACTTTCTGAATACAATACCAAAGAGATATCGGATCGGTCACTCCCCCCTCCGCCCCTGCCCTCGTTGATACTTTTTCAACATACACGATTTCACAGACGGTATTGATAATCGGTAAAAATTGCATGTGTGGGGGCGGGGGGTTTGCGTTTGTGGTTGTGCGTGTTTGGGATCGTTTGGGTGTGTGTGTGTGTGTGTGTGTGTGTGCGTGTGTGCGTGTGTGTGCGTGTGTGCGTGTGCGTGTGCGTGTGCGTGTGCGTGTGCGTGTGTGTGTGTGTGTGTGTGTGTGTGTGTGTGTGTGTGCGTGTGCGTGTGCGTGTGCGTGTGCGTGTGCGTGTGTGTGTGTGTGTGTGTGTGTGTGTGGATCGTGACCGACACACAGTAAAAACAAACCCATACCCACATACGTAAACAAACAAACACACACACACACACACACACACACACACACACACACACACCCTCAAACAACCCCAAACAAATTTGTTCGTTAGGGGTTGTTTGGGTGTGCGTGTGTGTTTTCGTTTGTTTGGATTTATGTCGATCGTGACACACCTACGCGAACCCAACAAACGCAAATACACACACACATACACCTATTTCACCGATTTTCAATCTCGTTTTCGAAATCGTGTATTTTGACAAACTTTCAACGGGGCCAGGGGGGAGGGAAAAGTGACCGCTCCAATATCTCTTTGCCATTGTATTCAGGAAGGTTTTTTTTTACAAATCCTACCATTCCCCAATCTCAATATAGGTGTAGAAATTTTGTCCCTCGTTTCCGTAAACATGACAACCCCATATCGTATGGAATGAATAGGAACATCATGACGAAAAAAATGTCCCCATCGTTTTTTGGGAACATCCTCAAACTGCATAATTACCGAATATTTTTCAAGAAATAATAACATCTCTACCTTCCACCGTCATAAAAAAGATTAAATTATAATAGCCACTACATTTCGCAAATACTCTTTTCGTTGGCCTAAAAGATTGAATGTACGTTGTAATGGCCAATGTAATGTTTTCGAATATTTACCGATAAACATTACCACGGTATTGGGTGAAATCATATTTCTTGCAACGTGTGACCCGATATCGATAATAGAGTGGACAGTCGTTAGGGTCTGTGCGGCTTGAAGCCGAAACAAAGGGAATTGGGGGCATTTCCAATAGGCGATTCAATGTGCTGGTAGAGGTAGAAAAAAGAAACGAAAATCAGGGTACAGAGGAGAAAGTGATTTTGATGCGATTAGTCTACACGCATCTTTGGTCGTTAACATCATCCATACTAACGATGCCTATTCGCTTCACTTTTCACGCGCTGCTTTCTTTTCTCCGTATACACCATCGAAATGCAACATGGCCAAATGGAATATTACGTAATTCAATGTTTATTTCCATTTTCATTCAGCCAGTATGAATGTTGCTGCCCATTTATTTCTATAGCTTCCAGGTCTTTATTTGCTGTTTACAGTTACTGTTTTTAGGATGGAAGTGAAACTATGCTGAAAAGTTATATCTACACAGGTAGATATTGCACTTATACCTTGGTTATAACTGAAACTTATAACTACCTGGGTACCTATTCCACTTATTCTCATTATTAGCCACAAATGCAAATGGCCCCGTCAAATGTTTGGTTCCTTTGCTTACGGGGAGTGCAGATTGATAATGTGCTCTTTATAATATCGATTTACTGCATTCATCAATGTATGCATCTAACCATTACATAATTGTACTAACTAACCTGGGGTGTGTACGTGTGGGTGTGTGTGTGCGCGCGCGCGCACTGGTCGCTGTATTTGTTCGTCTATTAAGTATTATTAAACACCGCGGGAAATTAGAGAAGCGGGATTATATACCTCATATCCGGCAAAGCGGCATTTAAAAAATGATCGGCCATAATAGTTAACGATACACTAAACAATGATATGCTACCGTATCTATGTAGGATTGATCACCCACAACAGGACTGGGAAAGTGCGAATGCTTTCAATATTATTGGGTGTTCAATTAATGTAATGGGTAATGGTATTGTCAGATTTTTGTCCTCGGCCCGGTAACCACTATCGTTGGTTAGGTAGAGATGCAACAGACGGCGGTTTCAGGAGGGTGGTCTTGAGATGGGGCGCACCCTATAAACAGTTTCCGTGAACCAACGGATTTAGGGGCAACCCGTGAATATACGACGCATAAAAAAGCTTACGAGTCTGGGCAAGTCGAAGGAGAAAACTGCGAGAATGAAGGAACAAATCGAAGCGTTATCAAAACAAAAGGAAAGGCTTTACCGAGAATAGAGGGAGAGTAAGAGGTGAGCTTGGGCGGGTCGTTTGGCCGGGGGTCGGTTAACAACCGCGACAGGATAGGAGATAGGAGGGTGGGTGCGTCTGTTGTGTACTACAACTACCGTTGCTGCTTGGCATGACTGCGGCGTTGAGGAGTTCCAATCTGTTCCCAGTGGACCCCCAACTGAGCACTGCGGCTGCTACTGTACAACCCCACCTCTCGCTCTTCCTGTAAATTCGGTCTGTCTCTCTCTATTTCCCTCATTCGCACAGAGTTCGTTTGTATTTGTGCCGTTGTTTCGTCTCTGTTTCAGTTTGCCTTTTCTATATTTATATACACCTATCAACCGGCGTAAGTAGTAAATGATCATTATTAAACCGAATAACGCGCAGTCTACAATATAGGAGAGAACACACCAGATGATATTCAACATACACAAGGTTCCATCAACCTCCATAATATATTTCTTTACACTCTCGATCGGAACACCCAGGTTCGCTTCTCACATTGTCTCCTCCTTGCCTCTCTACCACATTCTCTCTGCTGCCACCAGCAGTACCACAATGGGAGTGTCAATCGCCTGTCCGTCCTGAGTACATCAGAATCCGAACCTATTAACATAGAAGTAACCTCATCTGGTCGCACGTCCATGAGTTTGTTTGGGTTAGGCCAAACCCAACATTCTGTTTGTGTTTATTATCATCCTGTAGATGCCACCGTCGCTTGTTCTACCCATCTCGTTTGCTAATTTTCGCTGCATTGCCAATGGACTATCACTGATCCCCTGATAATCCCGCTAACATCATTCAGGGCACAACACCAGTTTTAATTAAAAAATATATTATTCTCGACAATAAAAAACTAGAGTATATTGGGATTTTGAATTTTATTGGGAAAATCTTGCAGATTTTTCGTTAAAATTAATACTTCATTAAAAGAAAGTCATACCCAATAATTATGCAAGTTCAGCTAGCGTGGGACATGAATCTTCATAAAGCAATGCCTCCAATGCCGCACATCAAAATTATTATTTTTAAGGCGTCTAAATCAAATCTAACCTTTTAAAAATTTCTTTAGTATATTCGAGCCTTTTGTGGGTCAGTTAATTTTTCGCAATTTTAATTTTAATGAAAATGGGGGAAGTGGGGAGTCAAAAGTTCCTTTCGAGATAAAAAAGTGCCCATTCTTTATTGATAAAAAAAAAGACTGGGGAAAATAAAAAATCCTTCGATCAATAACGACATCTACCCACGTAGAAATTTATTAGGGTTAGCCTGATCAGGTTCAGGCCCCGATTGGGTCGTGATACGGGTAACATCTATTATGGATCCGGCCCCGATCGTGCCGGAAGTATTCAGGCCCTAAAACAGGCAATATTAAAATGTCCCTACTAAGGCCGTCCTTGTTAAAATTCTACTAATTCTTTCCCAGGTGAGGCTCTACAAACACTTTTACGGATAAGGCCATTAATAGGCTTGCCCAATAACTGCCGAATCAGTCAATAGATGCACAAAACTTCTTATTTTCCACATCGAATCTTTGATTTGACACCTTTACAACTTCGTAGTTTTGATGTATTCCTGAATTCCATAATAAATGTGTTATGGACTATCACGACAAAAAACGTCATGCAACTCGGAAGCGTGTAGAAAATGTCGACAGCTTTGTGAGAGAAAGTATATGCTTGAAGGAAGGTTATGATTGAAAAATCTATAGCAAGTTATTCGATAAAACGCTACAATTATCACAATGATATTAACTAATTAATACACTTTATGCAATACAAAAAATATTTATAGGTATTCATTTGTTCTCCTATGCTGTATATGCGACCAATATGTTACAAGCACTCGGTAGCATAGGGGCATAGGTAGGTAGGTACTAGGTTCGATTCCTTATAGGCGAAATATTTTCTTCGAAAAAAAAAATGAATTCAGATGGCCAGGGAATGACGAATTATGATACACAATCATTATAGTAGAGCTCCAAATTAAGTGGTTCATTTCGTTTTTAATTTGTGAAACATTTTATGCATATAGTATACTTGAATTTACAGCGTATATATTGTAAGCAAATATAAATTTATCCGAATCGAATCTTTAATTATCCAATTTTAATATATTTAATATTCAAAACGAATAGCTGAGACAAATAAGATCTTAATAGGCCGTAAGAAGAAGACAATGAAAAACCTATTTGATTTGAAGAGATCCTATTAAAATTTGATATTTTTTTGCCAGTGTAGGGAATCCGATAGCAGCCTGACCAATCAATCCTTATCGGGTTAATTGGTCAGGTCTACCAAGAAAAGAAGGGCTTTAGAAGTCAGTGAAACGCATTGCGTGGAGGAATTAACTTTGGCCACCAGGATAAGACTCACTTCTGTAGGATGAAACGATGCTACCATTATTTTAAAAGACATCACAACAAAATTGCCCTCAAAAGCTGCAAAATACCGAACAGCATATGAATCGTCCACAGATCCACGGCTGCTTGAGATGTCCGGAGATGTAGCACTCGTACATTTTGTAAATGCAATATTAACAAAACAGCAATACATAGACATCAGAGGATCTTTAAGAAAGAAAAAAGTTGCTATTTATCCATCGCACGCAAAAGTTGTTGCTGCTAAAAACCGTTGTTACCCTTTAGATATAACGGTAACTGAGACCTTAGCCGAAGTGAAACTACAGTCTTTGATCGTTCACACTTGCGACAGAATTCTAAAGGTGCAAACTGACCTGATTAACTCTTTGCGCCTCGAAGAATCGCAGAAATCAAGACTAATTTGTAAATGGGGTTGTGGTGGAAGCTCCGGGCACAGTGAATACAAACAAAAGTTTACGAATGATGACAGTTCTGATACGACTATATTTTTTATGTCTTTAGTTCCATGGCAAATTTTAGGGTCGGATATCTCAAAAAAACAATTCGTTTTTTGGAAAAATCTCAGGCTTTTATCTCCACGGCATTGTCGCCCTATTAAAATTCAATTGTTGAAAAAAACTGTCCAACGATTCAGGAACGGCAACACGTTGATAATCAGATCGAGTCTCTCATCCCTTATACGACATTTATTGACGGGAAGGAAGTTACTGTTAAATACGAGCTATATTCCCTATGATTGACGGTAAAGTTTGCAACTCCGTGACAAATACAAAATCAGCAATGCGTTGCTACATATGCAGTCTCACAACATCGAAATTTAATGACATAGAGCTGATGAAAACTGTAGACGTTGGCAGAACTCGACTCGAACTTGGATTATCAACGTTGCATGCGCGGATCCGTTTTTTTTTAGTGCTTCTTGCACATTAGCTATAAAATCGGTGTTCACAAGTGGCAAGCTCAAAAAGATGAATAAAAATCAATTGTTGCTAAGCGAAAACGAGTTATTAGAGCCGCATTCAAGAAAGAGTTGCATCTTGATGTTGATAAACCGAAACAAGGGTTGGTAGGCAGTAACGACGGAAACACCGCTCGACGTTTTTTCGATAACACTCAAATTTCAGCAAAAATGTTGGCCTTGGACGAGAATATTATGAAAAGATTCTACATACTATTGCAAGTTCTTTCAAGAGGCTTTGCCGTCAATTTAACTGCTTTCAAACAATATTGTCTCGAAACCGCCAAAAAGTTCGTAACTCTGTATTCTTGGTACTGGATGTCAACCACGGTTCACAAAGTTTTGATTCACGGTCCTTTGATAATTGAATGGACACTAGGCACATCTGCCTAGTTTTGCTGATTTTTCTGTGAATCTGCCCACAGTGCGACGCAGCGTCGTAGTAAATTATCAGAACTTAGGTCTCTAAATATTGGTTGGATGGTTTTAGCAACATCCGAATGTAGAGCGGACTCATGGTGATAGTCTAATGTTTTAGTAGCCTTCGCTTGCTACCAAGAACACCAGGAGTCACTTCCTGGTGGACACCGGCCATGTTGTGGCTTATCATCCGTTGAAATCATGTGGATAAATGTGGCCATGCTAGTTTTTTTCATATTTTTGGCAGAATCACTATTGCGTTTCATGGCGAGACCATAATAAATCGTAACCTTATCAATTAATTGGCCCGTTAATTTTCCCTTTCCGCCCAATCCTTTAGTATTCTTTTTGCAGTTCTTCAGCGTGGTACCCATTCGTTTTTGAACATGTCCTACGCACTCTTCTTTTTAAAATTATTCTCGTATCCCCGTAAGGTGCGCTATCGTATAGTAGTTTTCGAGTCTCCGTCACCTATGTACTTTGTATACTTCATTCCGTATTTTTTCTCGGATCATGCAAATATTTCGCACATTGTATATATCTCCATTTTCCCCGAAGAACCCTCATGGTTTACGTTACATTGGTCAGCATGATCCTGTGCCCACTCTTCATACTCACTATTATTTCTCTTCTTTTGTCAATTCGCACAGGCCTGGCACAATTTGCATTTTACGTTTATATCTTCACACTTACGTTACGTTTATATCCTTCACACTCGCCATACAAATCATCTCACGTGCTGATTCTGACGCAGATAGAATATTCTTCACAATTGCAATATACGTGCATTGTACAACCAGTTGTACTTAATCCATCAGCCCACAAAATCTTTGCATACCTCCCAGACCAATTCCAATCATCCGCATGGCGAAAATAAATCGTATTTATTTCGTACGCGTTTGAAATATGTGGGCAGGAGGATACACTTCGGGGCTCACAGGATGAACTTTCTATTTTTATTTTGAAACCACCCATCTGCGGGTAGCCAACGTTCCGAGTACGGCCAACGCTTGGCTGTACTGCGGCAGCTCGTCGGCTGCCAACAATCATCGATCTATGACGACCCAGCGTTGGCGAAACGTATGGACAATGCTTGGCTATCAAGCGGCCAATGAGTCGGCAGTCAACGATCGGAACGCGACTATGGCCCAGAGTTGTTGAAATTCTCGTTCGATCATTGCGTCGACGTTAGGCTCGGTAGTTGGCGCAACGCTAGCCACCACAATTCATCATTCTACACAAGTTAATCGTCGCCCGAGTGTAGTTGGCCACCGGTTGCAGACCCAGAGCACAGTCAACGCTTGGCGGTAAGGCGGCGTCGAACCAGCAGCCGACGATCGGAACACGATTATGGCCCAGAGTTGTTGAAACTCTCGTTCGATCGTCGCATCGACGTTAAGTTCGGTAGTTTGCGCAACGCTGGCTACCATGTTTCATCTGACTGGTTGATCACCGCCCGGCCGTAGTTGGCTACCACTCGCAGCTGCAGAGTTCAGCCCATGCTTGGACGTCAAACAGCAGTTGGTTGTCAGTAGACCATTGGTACTCGACCGTATGCCCGCGTTGTGTGAATTTCCGCTTGAGCTTCGCCTCAATGGTTGAATGTAGCGTGCAACATTGACATTTTACAATAGGGTTGAGTTTCCATGTTCGTAGTATTTCGGTGTGAAAACAATTTCCATAAACTCAGGGATTAAGTAAAAATCGTTGAAATATTCGAGCAATCGAGCGAAATAATGGCGGATAAAAAAAAAGTCATCGTATAGTCGGGTAAAAGGGTTTCGGTGTCTCAATAATGTGGAAGCCGAACTTAACACTTTTGAGCCTCACTTAACCTCTGAGAGTTATGTTTCGAAAACTGCAGATGCGATTGCAGCTAGCTTGCATCAAAGTGAACGTGATGACCAAGAGGTTCAACATCTTCTAAGTGGAAGTTCTAGCCCGGACTCAACGGTAGATTACGAAGCAGCTCAAGTAACTTGCATGGAAGATAGACAAATCAAAAGGATTTCCACACCGCAGAATATGTCCGGTAAAATATGTTGGAAACCCAGGACCCATGTTGTATTAAGGCGCCGTTGCATTTCAGACGCTGAAAAGAACGCTATTTTCATGAATGTTTTGATAGGTTTATATTGTAAATATTGATATAAAATTTGATACACTTACAAAATACATAAAATGATTTTTTTTAAATTATTTATCTGTAGGTTTATGTTATAGATATTGATATAAAAGTTGTTACACTTAATAAATACACTTTCGAAATACATAAAGATAATTAAAAAAAAAATTTAAGTCACTATTCATAGACTAAAATGGTAGTTGAAAAATGTCCTAAAAAGTTGTAGGTCTGCGCTGTTGATGAAATCTCGAAGATGGATCATCCGGAACAAAAAATCAAACGGTTTTAGATGCTGTATGTTAATGGCTATATCGCATATCATACGACTTTTGATATATGCAAAAGTAACAAAATGGCGGACATTTTCTGAAAAAACACAGAACGTGTTTTTGGCAAAAAAAAATTAGTAAATATCAAAATTTAAAAAATCCTTGGTATGTGCTATAGCTTTAGTTGTAAAGAATATGTGGTTAAAATTCCATAAAGATCGGTTCAGTAGTTTCGAAGATTTATCAACAAGCCGTCGAAAAACGTTTTTTCGAGAAAAACGCGTTCAAAGTTTGTTTGAGTTACATAAATACGTAAAAAAATATTTTATGTATTTCAAAAGTGTATTTATTAAGTGTTACAACTTTTATATGAATATCTATAATATGAACGTATCAAAAAAATGCATGAAAATACAATTTTTAGCGTTTAAATGGAAAAGACCCCTCAAACGTAGTGCCGATGCCGCAATCAGCGTAGTGCTGACGCTGCAACCGACGTAGGGGCAATACAACGTAAGGCCGATGCTGCAATCGACGTAAGGTCGATGCCGAAATCATCGTAGGGTCGCCGCTGGTATCGACGTAGGCTCGATGCCGCAGTCAACGTAAGGCCGATGCTGCAATCGATGTAGGGTCGACGCCGAAATCAACGTAGGGCTGACGTTTGGGTGTAACGTTGGTCCGATGTTATCATCTCGGTGTTTATTGGACACCGAGTCTACGTTGGTGAACAGGGTCGGGCTGCCGTTCTACCTCAAGCGATCATCGTTGCGCCACGGTTGGCCCAACTCTAAAATCGTGCATGGACGAGGCCACGAGTAGAGGTTTTCGTGATGGAAATTGCCTGTCCGCAGTCTTTACATTTCACGTGTTCACTGACAAATTAAAAAAACAGTCACAAAATTCAGCATAACGTATTCGATATCGTGTTTTACTCTCGGTTCTAAATCGATTCATTTCCGATTTTTTTTTTTGGCAGAAGCACTCACTTTACTGTCATCTTTTTCACATTCATGGCAATTCAACGGACGTTCTTTTTTCGGCGAATTGTCTTTACGGGTCTTGAAAGTCGCTCTATCCGTTCTTGAAATTTTATTTCGCTGGTCTTTACGGTTCATTTTATCGATTTCACTAACGATGCACAGAATAAAAAATACTGTTCACTCCTGTAGGATAAAGATAGACTGACGCTTCGAAACAACCCCAGGCCCCCGTAGTTATTCTACCCTTGTATACCTGCTCGCTATAACAAAAGGCCCCAGCGCGACAGCTGCAGAGCCAACTGACCGCGCCCTTAACGTTCTGCCGCCTTTCGCAGAATAACCCACAACTTCTCGAATATTGCGAATTTCTACATGAAATTTATACACAATATTCTTTGAACTATAAACTACAAGAAAAAAATCGATCTTATTTGTTCCAAACATATTTTTTTATTCGTTCCAGCTTTAATAATAGCTTTTTAAATATTCAATATATTCAAATTGAATAAATAAAAATTCGATTGAAAAGAAATCTTTATTTGCTTACAATGTACACTGTACATCTAAGTGTACTATGTGCATAAAATATTTCCTAAACCCCTAATGAAATGAAACACTCAATTGAGAGTTTTATTACAACGATTTTGTCGTGTAATTCGTCATTCCCTGGCCTTTTCCAAAAAATTATTTCACCTACATGGGAATTGAATCTAGTACCTAGGTAGGTACTCACAGCTATGCACGCTGCCCCTGTGGTACCGAGTGCTTGTAACATCTTAGTCGCACATATGGCATAAGAGACTAAATTAATTCCTATAATTATTTGGTTTATCACATAAACTATATCAATTAGTTAATATCATTGTGATAATTAGAGAGTTTTATCGAATAACATGCTATAGATTTTTCAAATAACCTACATATACATATAATTCCTCTCCCTCATCGCCCTCTCTACCCCACCCCCTTTGATACGAGTGTTGCAATAAAAGCAGACGATTAGTTCAATTAAATAGAAAAATGGTTGACTACACGAAAATTCTATTTAAGTAAAAAAAAAATGTTATCAAATAGTTCTGTTTAGCGAAATTCAACAAAATTGTTTTTTGACCAGATGGAACCAAATCACAGATTTATTAGGATTGAATAGAAGATTTAGTTATTGGACAATATTGAATAGATTTTCATTTGAATAAATAAATATTTTTTAAATGAATAATTCCAATAATGGAATGCAATAGGAAAAATTTGATTCCACGCAAAATCTACTTCATTCAAATTAAAAAAAAAAAAACAAATAGACGCGTTTAGTTAGTATCACTAGAATTTTTCTGTCAGTGTCGGTGTTTGCTTTGCTATGTAGGAGATGACGTTGATAATTTGGGATGCAACTTGAGCAAAATAAATGGCTTCCCCTTCGAAAATTACCGTGAAAAAATAAAACATTCTCTTAGAAGTCTAAATAGGCCTCTGGTACAATGTTGTCGTAGAGAGAATGGAAAAGACGATTTCTTTGAGCAGCCAAGAGAAATTTCTCCGAAATTGAAGTTACGAAAAAAGTGATTAAAGGCGAGAAAATAATTACCGAAAAATTGATATTATAGTTCAAAGTTTTTTTTTTAATTTTATATGTATTCCTCAGAGGTACGGGGTCCTTCCCCTTTTATCATCCCCTCCTTTTTATTCCTTCCATTTCTTCCGACATTCACAATCCTTCCAGAGCTCCCTACATTTTCCTTCCAGAGTTCCCCCGCAGAGTGTTGACCGCAGCCACTCTTTCCTAATGCACTACTGTATCGCATTTGCACGAGGGCCCAGGGAAACTGCGGAAAACCTGGGCCGATACAGGCGGCTATATTTGGCTGAGTTTCAGTTGTATTAAACATCAGAAACTCAGACAAACTGCCTCCCGCTCAAAGGTTGACGCGCAAACCAGTGCACGGGCAAGCGGTCACCGCTCCAAGTATTGGCAGCCTCCAATGCTGCTTAACTTCAGTGACCGCCGAGCCCGCACACCGACCGCGCGCCCACCTCTGTCGGTAAAATTGATATTATATTTTCAGTACAAGCGTTCTCATATTTTATTTGGTAGTCATATGAATTACCGAAATCACTCTTTTTAGGCTGCTATTAAAAAAAATCCAAACCATATGTCATTAAATCATTGTGTCGTATTATATTATTCTCGTTCTTATTACAACTATCAGCAATCATGACTGACACGTCGTGCAATATCAGTACGCATCAATAAAATTCTTGAGACACGACTTCCTACATGTATATATTTATAACTATTATATAAGCACAACCGGACATTTTACAATGTGTTTTTGATCGACCAAAACCAAAGTCAACAGGATTTTCAAAATATTCTGCTTTTTCGGTTACATCATTACTGCTGAAATGTTGTGTGCCTTATTTCAAACAGTGTAGTATTATTGGATTCTAAAATTAATGTATAAGGTGGCTGCGCTGAGACCCAGTGATGTATGTATTTAATTAAAATAAATACTTAATACTAATATGCAAGTATACACAAATTCGAAAAAATCATATCGCCAATAAAATGGCAGTAGTGTGAACGGAATAGATTAACACCACGAATGAAAATAGAAGTAGAGCGGATGCCCCCCCCCCCCCCAAGATAAACATAATAGTTTTAAGCACGAGAGACCTTCAACTAGGAGGTTATAAAGATATTTTGAATCAGAAGACGCATTTTAAGTGCAGATAAATAACCGTGTTGAGGAAACTCGAGTAGGGGCTGGCTTACCCCTTTCAGTTTCTTACTATCCTGTAAAAAATGCGAAAACATGTCAACTTAATTTATATCCCCTCATATTCGAAGTGGTATTTGTTTCAGTCGACTGCCCTTTTGATGTGGGGTTAAAAAAAGAAATAAAAGGAATATTTAAATTTACGTTTTTTCTTCAATGCAACCGTAGTGGATTTTTCATCGCCTTATATTAGGTCTTTAGTTTTTGTTTCACCGAAATCGGTGGACTGCTTATCGGCGAAAGCGCAAAATCACATCTTGACATGCCGCCCTCTCATAGACGATTACTCCCCTCCACAGTATTAGCGCTGAGTAAAAAAAAGTCATTATTTTGTAATGAGCTCCCATGCGCTCATTATACATGAGTTGCAACAAAATCGAAGGCGAAGATCAAAATACTGTTCCTTGTTCGATTGAATATTTTATTTTTTATTTGAACCGAGCTATCTATTCCAGGCCCATGGTGGATGGCGTTCATGCTCGACGCGACTTCTGAAGTACTCGGTAAGTACTGAGTACTGTTATCCGGACAAAATCTGCTCCGACAGCGTACTTGTGGGCATTGGGCCCAACTATGGAACCCCCTGGCCGCATGTATCAGTCTCAGTGCTTCACAACCTCAATTGAGGGTGGAGGCAAAAACACATGTGTTCGCTTCTTTGGGAATAATTTTTGAATCCTTTCCGATTGCGCACGACAAGTACACTTTAGAGGCTGATAACTTCGTCGATCTTATTTGAATTAACTGCAAATTTTGGTAGTACATTTTCGAGATGTACTTTAAGGATAGGTGGAAGTTATTTTTTTAGAGGTTACAACCAGGCATGTCCCCTTAACTCCACCTCAATTGCGAAAAATACATCGATCCTAAAGTGCTTATATGTTCTCTTTGTAGGAAGGCTATTGTACTGTTCGAAATGGCGAAAACCCAACTCGGATGAGTGAATTGTGATGAGGAATTATTTCGTTACATTGCTAGTACTTTTGCCAAATATAAGTCTTTAGAAGGCTAAGCCGTCCTAAAACGACTGTATTTTTTCCGAAATGGTGGTCTCTGCATTCGCCCTCGTTTATGGTAGAATGCCAGTTGAGGGGGGGGGGGGGGGGGTACACGAGACGAAAGGGGAAGTCAACACTACTCCAGCCCGAGGAAGTTTAAGGGACAGGAGAATCCGGTTGTCTGATGTTCTCGGATCTGTTGCTCTTTCCGTTCTTTTTTTTTTTGTGAAAGAAGTAGGCTCGGATACCATATCGCTCATCCTCTTGAAAACATGTCAAAAGGCAAAAGAAACCATGTTTTGAGATTGGTTACATATTATTTATAACCCTCAAAAAGGTTGATAAATTTCACTATAGAAAAAATTATTACAGACTAATTTTGATGAATATTGACGTCAAAATGGCCTCACGAATGCGAAACAAGATTAAAACGCGTTTTTCTCACAACAGCATTTTTGGATACGACAGTTTTCCAGTGGATGAGCGATATAATGAGATGTATGATAATAAGGGCGGCTATTTAGCAACTATGCTCCAATTGCTCTTTAGAGCATAGTATAATTGAAGATCGATTTTAAAAAGGTTGTTGACGTTTTGAAGAGAAAAGAATGACCGGATACGAGATTTAGAAGAAGTGATTCAATTTCTTTTTGACAGATTATAATCCGCCTCGTTTTTCTTTCCGTTTACATGATACAATATGCGTTTTACCACTGCATTAGAGAAATACACGAAAAGTAACGCTCCGCTGTACGAAATAGTACATCCAGTTACCTGACTATCAGCTGACACCAACCGAATCAGGCAAATTGCGGCATACCTCAAGTAAGGCTTCCGTACTACAACGTGATCAGACCCGGGTAAAATATCAGGCCAACCTGCCAGTATTTCTACTCGGGTTGTTCTTGTTTGGATGTACCTACTTGCACCAATTGTAATCTCGATAACTAATAAGTGTAACTATCATCGCTTTTACGAAATGCTAAACTCTGCTGTCCCTCTATAGTGACGCGTATCGAATGCACCATTGTGCGCACTAAATTCACGAACGAAGCCTTAACACAGTTTTATGATCGCTGGTGAAATTTTTAATGCAGCACACACCTATCAATCCGTCGCTTCGTTCCGGGCTCACTGTTATTTTCTTATTTTAATTCCTCAACCGTTCATTCGTATCTGCCATCTCTATTGTTGAGTATCTAAATCTCCTGCTCGTGGATGTTCAGCGGTCTCCTTCCGTTTCGACCTGATCCTATGACTGTAGGTATATAGGCAATCGGCTAGCGGAATCCACGAGTGCACATGGCAACACGAATTTTGCAGGATGCTCTCGCATGTAGGATCCAGGTTCCGACCCCAGCTCTAGCTTTATGACATGCGATATCCTTCATCCGAAATATTACGGCCCTGCCATACACAACCGACGAGTAGAGAGGTATAGCAGTACACCTTTCCGGCAAAAAGCAGACAATATACAAACGCGCTGGCGTGCTCGTATTCTTTCCATCGGTTCTGATATGCTCTCATTTCAACTTTTCCATCGTTCGTCTGTCTCTCTCTGCCTCTCTCTCTCTCTCTCTCTCTCTCTCTCCCCCTCTCTTTCTCTCTCTCTCTCCGCTCTTCGTCTCGCTCTCTCGCTCTCTTGATATGAGCCGCGCTCGGTCTTATATTTATTTGTTTATTCACTTTTCCCTATCTTCTTTCGCATATAATATCGGCAACGATGCACCGGCTCTTATTTACACAAGGCTAGTGGGAACGAAAGATTCACCAGGGCACAACTAAAATGAAATCAAACGACGAAAAAACTGGTAAACACGAACAAGAGCAAAGAGCATCGAGCAAACGAGGCGAATACACACTGGCACGGGAGGGTGGTCCCTTGTTTTCTCGATCCTCTTCTCGTTTTCTGTGCCGAAAGCTCAAAGAGAATTTCGACGAGGATCTTGGTTACGTGATACACGGATCAAAGAAGGATATGGTGGAATGAAAATTGTCCCATAATCGTAGAGCCCGTATATACTCCTTATTGTTGACGTATTTGTTTCGCTAGATGTTGCATACGTATTTTATTACAAGTCCAATGCTTGTGCCAGAAACTATTTTCTGTTGCCATAGGAAATATAAGTTCAACTTTCGGTAATCGTCCAGAAGAACGTTGAATGCGCATCTGTGTTCACCTCGTATATCTGTGACGATAATATTCGATATGTTCAGTACGTTCCAATTAGGGATTCCCATTTCTCGACTTATTTTCTCGGCTTCGAGAATTTTCGATTAGGAATTCCCGGGAACTCGCGAATAGTCGAGAAATTTGAAAAATTATATAAGATCATAAAATTATTCATAAAGTGAAAAAGTACGCATATTAATAATCATCAACATTTATTATTTTTATCAGTTTTGTCTGGATTGAAATGTTCATTACCTACAAATTTTTTTAACAAAACAAACTAAATAAATCTGTGAGTAGCTTCCTATAAAACTTTTAATTCGTCTTCTTGTCAAGAAGTAAGTACTTAGAATATTTATCTTAGCTTCCTTCCTGAGGTAAGGGAGAATATTAATCGCAGTCTTTTAATCAAATAAATAGTAGGTACATGAAGTATCGTCATAAAAACAATCTTTAAATTGAAGTTATATACAGTACATCTTTCTTCCTATAAATAAGTAGAACTTTTAACCACTCAGTCCTTTAAATAAACAAATAATAACATTTTTAATAAGACAATCAACTAGAGAATATACTTTGTGTATTTGCCAATTGATCTGACTACAGACGGTTTCAATTGAGCATATGAAAAAACAATGAGAATCTTCAAAGTCAGCTACCTTAAAAGTCTTGAAAACATAGGATATGATAAAAGAAATCGAAATCTCAACGCGAAACCGCTTAAACTCCTAACCTATTGATCTCTATCTTTAGTGAAATATACTTTTTAAAATATGCGGGAATTCATAGCATCATCTCATAATCGGTTTCTTATCTTCGTAATGAAGTTTCCAAATAACGAGAAAATCCGTTCATTTTTCTGTACATGTTGGCTTTACTGTCATTAAAGCTATACATAAGGTTTCAAGATTCGGCGTTTTTTTTACCTGTTGACTCAAAGAACTGTAATTCTTTTGTTTATTAAGCTTCTTATTATGTGAACTTCGGCATTACAAGCAGTAGGTGCTGTCTCGATAGCCCATTTCAGTTGGACTTCATAAGTTGTGGTATTAGGATCGTGTTCATTACCTTGAGTTCGGATTTTGGCATCATCTTGACAATTTTTACTCGTCTCGTGTAAGGCCAAATTTCTCGGGAATTCTCGCTCCGAAAAGTCTCGACCAGAAACCCTAACTCCAATTACACAACGAAACTAAACATGACAAACGGCTCGATGATCTCTCCATAAAAAAGCAATAACAAAATGGAGGCTCGATAGTTTCTTCCTACAACATCACGGCACTATGGATCAGTTGAAATTCGTTCATCCCGGTACCACGTACCTTTCGTATTGTTCTGTAAAGAACGCTTCATAAAATGGTGGTTGAAAGGATCACCCCTAACTGCTTTAAATGAGATTGTTATGAACTTCGATTTATACAAAAACATGAAAGATGAAACACATGTGCAGTGGGATGTAAGCAGTTTCCTCGAATCAACTCTTAATCTTGGGAGAGATGTACTCAGCTGGTCAACTAAATGATGATTTGCCACTCGTAGAACTGACATAATTAAAGCGGCACAAAGAGCGATGGCCATCATATCTGATTCTATTGTGTCGCCACACGAAAGCGAGAACCGGTATATCTTGCTGTAGATCAATATGGCTGCGAGACATCGTGGAACTTCAAAGACGGATTGTCCAACCTCTTTATCAAATTTTTCATTGCTTGTGATTAAAGAAAGAAGGGCAATGAATATGATGGTGAAAACACATGGAAAATGTCGCCGGAAGGGCAGGTCTGTCCATTCAAAAACTTGACTAGCAAGCCGAAGACAACTAACGTCATAATCGCTTAAAGAGTAATAAAACTTATGCAAATCGAGGTTTGATGCCAGACGCCGATCACGTACAATTAGAGTTAATAGGTTAATGCGTAGGAGAGTCACTTAACGAACAGCTATGCGATGAACTGTATACGTACTGACAGATACAAACTAACAAGGAACGCGGAATTGCCGCAAGCAATTGTGGCTCGGACTTCCTTATTTCCGCCATTTTATCCGTTTCTCATCGCCAACGCCATCGTATATCGTTGAAAAACATAGTGTCCCGTATGAAGTACTGTATGAGATATTCTCCTGTATGGGATAAGTACTTGCGGGGCTTTACGGAGTGGCAAAGTGATTAAAAGATGGCAAGAGCCACCAAGATCCTCTTATGACGGTATTACTCAATCTCTAAACATTTTGGCAAATTATTTTTGTCTGATGAACGGTGACATTATATCGAGAATGCTTTCCATCTAGACGCATGAATTCTGTTTAGATAATTGCGATAGCCTTCATCCTCGTGCCTCAAAAATATAGTAATAATCACGTTGTCATTTGATCATCGACGATAGTGAAGTTTACAAAGTTTGTGAGAACCACTCAAACGCAACAAATTCAACACCATCGTCGTCGAAAAGGAGGCTGCTGGGTGGTCGCTGCGTGACCCATAACAACGCTCTCAGGGCAGCCTGCGGCTGTGGCGGCTTCGGCCGCTAATGCAACTCAAATCTAATTGTATTAAACCTCCTTTTTTCATTTAATAATTTTTCAGCCGTTATTATGCTACATGTTATTCATAGCAACATAGCATTGGCGTGTGTCACGCGCCCGCGATGACGAAACAACACAAAAACCGATGGGCGACACATCGTAGTGCGCAGAAAAACGCAGTAGCGTTAGAGCGTTTGTCTACCGCTATACTATTTCGGACCGAGTTCACAACGACGTGGCGGCGATCGTATGTCGAACGCGACCGATTTCGGTAGTTCATTCTAGCATGAACAGAAGGCGAAAAACTCTGCACCGTCTCCGACAATCTCGGATGTCGTGGAAAAGTATTATTGTAGTTCGTTCCAGTCGTACAGGGTCTTTCCCTTTTTACGAGCGTCAATCTGCCTCAACTTCGGTTCTTACCTCCCATTCCACATATCCCCACCTCCTCTATCATCCATTCCACAACTCTGCCTTATATCCCCACATTCCACAACCCCCACCTTGCGGCCGCATCCGACTTCCCCCTCTGTATCGTATGCACCATGACATATCTGCCATGGGCATGGGGAAACTGCGGAAAACCTATACCGATAGAGCCGGCCACAAGTTCGCTTCTCAGTCACGGAACTAGTCGTCTTTCGTCAGAAAATCAAGAAAACCCTTTCACGACGAAAGTACGCGACTGGTATTCGCGCCCGCGTCCTCCCGATCCGCTGGCCAGCACGCTAACCACTAGACCAACGCACCGGGTTAGTGGAAAAGTACAAACGTGTTTTGTATTGCCGGCACTTCGACCTGTCGCGATCTCGGGCCGAGGTCTAGCCGTAACGCTGAACAACTCACAATCTCGGCGGTCGAGATGATGGGCGTGCAGTGGACATAGTAATGTATGTATGGCTACGTCGTCGACGTCATCTCGTTCTCGCTGACGGCAGCGGTGGACAAACGTTCTTACAGGCAAACAAACAGACAGAGTATTGGGTGTTTTTTAAGTTTATATATTGAATATAGAAAAGTGACAATCAATAGCAACGAGTCTGCTGTTACATCGAGAGATGTAACAAGAATCTCCCTCACGCTCCATACATCCAGGCGTTTCCTGGTTGCCGTATGCTCTTCATGCTCATTCTGTAGGGAGTATTTCTATGTACATTTTTTAAGGTCGGCTCGTTAAAGGTTAAATCACCGGTCTGTTTGCCGAGACATACAAATTAAAATAATACGCTTCCGTTTCGAACTAATATATTATTTTTATGTTGCCACAGGTGAGTCCAGGCTAGTATCGAGTGTTCAAGAATCAGTCGCACCAGCCATTGGTGAGTAATATAAAGCGGGTTGAGAAAGAATATAATTAGTATTATTTTTCTCTGGATTGATAAACGCATTTCTATCACAGCTTAATTGTTATTAGTAATATTTAAAGTTGTTGACACTTTTTTCTTCGCTCCTCTTACTGAACACCTAGGAGTTCCTTTTAGAAATTGTCGTTTCATGCGACACACTGTTGCATGGATAGTCGCAATGCAACGTCGTGAAGGCAACTAATGATTGAATCTAAGCAAGGTGCCTTCTCGCTGCCTCCGTTCCACGTTCCCACGGCCAAGAACCCCCGAGAGCTAATCGGTCGCTTGTATCTAACTAATGATCAACGGTGCTAGTAATCCACTTCATGCGTGCACGTGCGAATTTACCAAATGTGCTCCCCACGCAGTTCGTCTGGGCCGACTAAACCACATGCATAAATACACAGTAGAGCGCTCCGAGCCCACCTATTCGCCTCTCCCCGGCGGATCCTATCATGTACTGCTAATTGTATAGCTCTTCTGCTTCATCTACTCTCCACTCGGTACTCCATACTACCGAATCCTTTCCCGCAAATTGGTTGATTAACGCCAAGTTTTTCCTTTCGTTTTCTCTCCTTTCACTGCGTTCTGCGTATTCTGCAGAAATTGTAGGAAGCGTACGAATTACGCGTACAAACAAATTGAATATCGATTTGGTGACTCAGTCGTGTAATTATTTATTGATTTGCATGGCGCTCGCATATAACGCTTGTTTAACCAAGGGTAAAATTGGTATTCCATTTCGATAAGTTTTATTTGGATGCATCAATCGCCAAATACAAATTAAAAGGTAACCAGTTTACAATTATATGTTAAGTCGCTATATTTTCAATCACTTTGAAGTTTACTCGACTTTTAATAAATATATGAAATACATTATGTCATCTCGGACTCATTGACAAACAGATAAACCGGCTGGATGTAGATAAATAACCATATGGGGGTGTCGTTGCCTTCCAGATGGCCCATTGGTATCCCGATTTTCGAACGCGATTAGTTTGAACATTTTTCATTTACGTATTTGTCTTATTATATTAATCCTACTCTACCGCAAGCGACCACATTAATTTTCGAATTGTTTCGTATATTCAGTGTTGTGGCAACATTCCGATGCCGAGCATAGCATTCTAATGCGTTCCAGTATTACATTTTCGTACTACTTTACATATTTACACCAAATGTGCACCGCTACATGTTGACTAAATGAATACTTGACCTTACTTTTATGATATAACTTTGGATAATTGAGTCCGCACGCTGGACAATTGCGATTTTGAGTATAAAACACTACGGAACTGATGGTAGGGGAAAAAAATGCATATAATCTAAAACTGTAACGCCTGCCACCGGCGGGAGAAAATTATTTGTATGTATGGCAAAGTGAACCAATTCATGATCGATTCTTTTATTCCTCCGTTTTCTTGGGCACGCATGAAAAATCTCGTCTCGAAGAACAATTTACCTTTATCCGCAAGATCTGTTTTTACCATTTGAAAGTCCATTTTGCTCTCTCCTCGGTGTATAGACGGGAGTCATTTAAATGAGCCATCTATATTCTTCCTGCGATAATTTGCGTCAGCCCTCCGGTGAAAATACACACACAAAATTTGCAAATATTTTAAAACAAGTGGTACGAGATCGTTAAAAATAAAAAATAAAAATAAAACGGTGCGCACTCGCAGACCACAAAAAAATCGGACTGGGGTGGTAGAGCACAACACGTCTGTTTCAACAAGCGCGTTTCACCAAAGGAAATTTCAGCAAGGATATCGTATACAGTCTGCGAAACGAGAAGGGGTCGCGAAACGATGGAACGTGTGCACACGTATGGACTTCGATGCTCGGTGGTGCGCTCGTGATAATACAATTTACTCGTCCGATGCGGTGGAGGTACATAAATTTTTATGGTGATAAGGTGCGTTGTATATGCACATGCCAGTTGGTATAGTGGGCGGGTGAGTACGAGGTAAAATGGGCATATAAAAAGCGAGGTGAGGCCGAAGGGGTAGTGAGATCCTCGCAGCGTAGTACCGACCAACGGACGGTTGCCATATGCATTGAGTATAGTCGGTTCATCCGGGGGCTAAAGGAACACCAGCGTGATGCGTATGATGATGAGAGGAAGAAGGATCGGTGCTGCTCATGGACATGATCGTAACAAAGCAGGCAACTCGCAATGGAAAAAAAGAGATCATAGTGTATAGGAACCCGGGGCCTCGCATTTTTCCTCGCTTTTATTCCATATTTTTCCGTCCCCATCAATCCTCTTTGTACAGATATTCGTCTATCGTAAGTGCAACGAATATTTATGCAGGTTCGCTAGCTCCGCAGACCACCACCTTTAAACACCTTTGTCTATCGTCTTTCTTGTTTTTAAGCGCAGGAACATATGGAGCCACGACAGTTTTACCCAACCGCTCTACTTATCGTGCCGTTTGTGGCCCCGGCTTGTGCAAGACGAGAAGTAAAGTTGTCATTTGGCGCGCCCGTGAGCATTGCATTGTTTTAGAGAGCTCGATTATGGATTGAAAACCCGAACAGATAATGCCCGGCGTTCATTGCTAGTTCGTCGTCCACATGCCACACGAGGCGTGAACTAGTCATAGGGTAGTCGGGCCAGTACTCGCCGCGTTAATGCCGTAGCCGGAATTCTTCGATAAAAAAAAACGTTTTTTTTTCGGATTTTTTTAGAAGGGTCAAAAAAGAAGTGAGCCTTGTAAGCATTGAGGTATCTTTTCATGTATATTTAAAATGTATAAAAAAATGTCAACATGAAACAGTAAATTACTGCAGATTTATCAGCTTATTCCATGTGCGTCGTGCCACTGCAGTCTCCAATCGGCGGGGAAGATGCAGCTCGTAATTCTTAAGTGAAACAAATTTTAATTGCCATATATTTTTCTTCTGGGTGAACTAAGAAAAAGCTGAAAAATCGTGTAACTATAACTTTTGTAAGGTTTGAAAAAAAATGT